>WNWK01000632.1:0-421841 GCA_009830355.1 Cherax destructor
TCCAGTGTCTGTTCGACATATTCTGCTGGACTGCCCACTCTATCAACGAGCACGCAGAATTCACCTCCAACGACGTCTTCGCTCTGCGGCCCTTTCTTTACCTTCCCTTCTTGCAGATGGACCCTCCTTTAATCCTGACTCTCTTGTTGACTTTTTGACAGAAACTGACTTACTACATAAACTCTGAAGATTATACCTCTAGCACCTCCCTCAGTCCCTTCTACCTCGATCTCTTGCTACCCTCTATCCCTGCACTATCCACCGTCATGCTGCACTCCATACCCTACTAATCATCCATCTCCCTCTTACAACCCACTCTCCCTGCATCCTACAGTAACCTGCAGCGCTGTATAACCCCTGTGGTTTAGCGCTTCTATTTGATTATAATAATCGTGAATTTTGCTGCGTCAGCAATATGTATTGACACATCAGCGATTTTGCCGACTTTGACTCCTATTTTAGGCCAATTACATTATTCCAGTCGACCAGATTCTTAGCTATTTCACTAGTATTACTTCTATTTTATCAATTGAGGAAAAGAAACTGACCAATAAACCATTTCAACTACCCAGTAAAGTGATCAGAAATTGGTAATTTGGCCAATTTCACACAAGTTCAAAATATTCCAATTTCAAAATATGCACTGAGAGTACCACATAGATGCATTCTCTCATATCTAGGCCCAAATTTACTGCTCACAGCTTATCTAAGTGAACTGAGCTCATGATGTAGATCTACAGCTTGAACCCTCAAAGGGTTAGAAAAAAAATATTGAGTAATGAAATGTGGCTGAAAATAGTACAAAATCCCCATGTTGACTGAGATGAGGAAAGTAGAAGACAACCACATAAAGTCATAAAATGATACAATGCTAGAAAAGAATTTAAAAAGATTCCTTTTCACCTTTAACCCTTTGGGGGTCGACAGGCCTTCTCAGGAAAGTGTTCCTGGGGTCGAAAATTTTTTGGAAAAAAAAAAATTAATTTTTTCTTATGAAATGATAGAGAATCGTTTTCCGATCATAACGCCACCAAAATTATGAAATTTGATCGAAAACTAACGGAATTATGCTTTCGCAAAGTTAGCGGTAGCCATGACACTTACGCATCAGCGATTTTGCCCACTTTGAGCCCTATTTTCGACAAATTCCAATGTTTCAGTCTCCTAAAATTATAGCTATTTCGCTAAAACTACATTTCTTCTATCGATAGAGTACAAGAAACCGCCTATTTACCAATTTCATCTACCCAAAATAGTGGTCAGAAAATGGCAATTTTCCAATTTCACACAAATTTCAAACGATGCCAATTTCAAAATAGGGTCCAGAGTAAACAAGGCAGACATTCCTGGCACTAAAATAACATGTTCTTTGTTCATTAGTCACGTCTCCAGGCCCCTGTTCCATTACTTTTGCTTTTCATTTTGAATTTTTATTCTCACAAAAATAGAAGATTTACTGTTATGTATACAACTGCATCATTGTAAAAATGGTATAAATAATATCAGAGCACTTGTGCATGAATATAAGACTCGCCAGTTGATGTGTATTGGAGGCATGGTGTGATTTGTTTACTCTTGAACATCGTCAAAAATCGAACATTTTTGCTACTTTGAGCTCAATTTCAAGGTACTTGTCACTGTCATACCAATCAAAATCATCTCTATTTCTGTAATATATCTTCCATTCTATCAAATGAGACCAAGAAAACGAGAATACATCAATAAATACCATACGAAAATCGACTGCAAAGTCGCTGTTTTAATCGAAAAAACGGTCAGAGTTTTTTTTTCTCTCATTATGCAGTGTGTACTGCAGGATTTTTTTTATACTGCGCACACTGACCACACAGACCCATTCTTTCATATGTATGCCTACCAGACGTTTTCTGCTTAAATTGAGGCCGCTAGAATTTGGGCGTACTAGTACGGCACCAACCCCTGCTCGTAAAACGTACTAGTACGGCACCGACCCCGAAAGGGTTAACCCTTAAACGGTCCAAACGTATACATATATACGTTCACTCGCCCAGTGCCCCGAATATTTTGAAAAAAAAAAATTATTTTTTCTTATAGAAATAAAGAGCACATTTTTTTAAATGTTATAGGATAAAAAAAAAATTTAGGGTCAATACCTACCGATATATGAGGCGGAGAAGTTGGCACTGGATGCTCACCTGGCAGCAACAGGAGTCCTGCCGCTTGCAGAATTGTTGCCGATATACAGTGGACCCCCGAGTTACGAGCACCTCGGAAATCGTACAGTTATGTAAGTGTAATATTGTAAGTGCTTTTGTAAGTGTATTTTTGGGGGTCTGAAATGGACTAACCTACTTGACATTATTCCTTAAGGGAGAAAATTCGTTCGGTAATGGCACTTGAGCAGCCTTCTGGAATGAATTATGCTTGTAACTCTGGGGTCCACTGTACCTTTTTTTAGTTTTTTATATAATTTTTATGTTCTGATAATTACAATTTATAGTAGTTCTTATGATTTCATAGCCAATCTTTGTTCTGACACTAATATTAGGTACTGAAATTGTACTCAAATAATAATAATGAAAGTGCATAATAATAATAATAATAATAATAATGATAGTGCATAATAATAATAATAAAGTTCCCTTGAAGCATTATGTAAGATGCGTGTCACTGCCTTATCTTATCTTCACTAATGAATCTGGTGACATTTGATGAGGGGTGAGCGTAGTCTTATCTTTTCTTATCAGTCCAGTAATTACAGTGATGACATTTGATGAGCTTACACTGCTTTGCTTTATTGGCAAACCTGTCTGTCTGTCTGTATCTTTGTGTCTGTCTTTCTGTCTGCCTGTGTGTCGTCTCCTTTCTGTCTGCTTGTCTCAGAGTAGATCATGAACCAACTGGTATTACGCAGATCACAAACACAGTATAACACTTTGTCTGGATTTTTTGAGTTATCCTAGGTAATTTACACTATGTATAATTGTATTTATGTATGTGTTCCTGTGAGATAGAGATAGAGACAGATACAGACAGACAGATGGAGATAGAGACAGCCAATCAGGTACCCAGCTGGCCAGCCACCTGGCTGGCCATCCTGCCAACATCACTTTCCACTTAAAAGGGGAGTGTTAATATGACATGACATCAGTGAATCTTGGTGCTTGCCACACTGTTTGCTCTAGCTGGCACTCAATTTAACTGATGCTCCCACAAGGTACTAAGTGGTCCCAGATTTTTTTAATATGGCGCACACTGAGTGTTAAGACCCATTCTATGCTGACCAGGCATCTCAGGCCAATCGTGCCAAATTTGGAGGCAGGAAAAATAAAACGTAAATATACGTTTGGGGCAGTAGCAGTACTAACGTATATATACGTTTGGACCGTTTAAGGTTTAATAAGGAGAACAAGAGGCCAAGATTTTAAACCGAGAAAAGGTGTCCCATAGCTCGATTGCTAGCGCACTCAGCTACACACTGAGGTCCGGAGTTCGAATCCCCTGTACGGCTGGAAAACATTAGGACGTGTTTCCATAAGACACCTGCTGTCCATGTTCACCTATCAGTATAAAATGGGTACCTGAGTGTTAGTTGACTGATGTGGGTCGCATCCTGGGACAAAATTGACCTAATTTGCCCGAAATGCTCTGCTAAATAAGAGGCTTTCTATATAGTAGTATGTCATTGATGTCACGTAGGTCTGTATACCTTGTACATGTACTTGTAGAAATAAAGATATTATTATATTATTAAAACAGCAGTGCATATAGACAGTTTCTTCAAATAGAATTGTAGAATAATGGAATGGGATCCAAGAGCATGGATTTTGGATTTAATGGACAAAATCGGTGGCCGGACAACATACAGAAACATTGGACAAAGTCTTAACTCTTACAGCCTGCAGGGTAATTTCATTTCTTATATAACAGACAGTTCATTAAATCATATCACTGAACAGGTGGGGCTTAAATCCCAAGGCAAGCAAGTCCTAAAACTCACAGGTCATGCATGGCCTGTGAGTTTTAGGACACCTGTCATGGCTTCAAGCCCTGCTACCTGTTCTGTGGTTAGTTTACACTTATGTTATTACAATTTCGTGAGTCCATCAAATGAGAATTGTCTGTTATTGTTCCAACATACTGGGTAAATTTATTTTCGTATTTAACGGACTAAGTTTGTTTGATCCATAAATGTAAATTACATTTGTACTGTTATGATCATGGAAAAATGTCTTGTAATTTGGATTTAACAGACAATTGGCTTTATTGGTCACTTCCTCCTCCTCATTAATTCATTAAATCAAGGGTTCACTGAAGTTATCTTGAGCTGTTGAGAATGTTAAATTATTGTTCTTCCAATAAATATGGTGATCTGGTGTGAATCATCTTAAGCTCAATAGAACATTTATTTGTTATTGCCCCAAAATATATAGTTGCTGTTGTTTTTTAAGGGTCATAATGGCTTCTACTTTATGAATCCTGCTCCTGAGAGACTGATATCTAGACTTTCAGTAAATTTAGTTGTCCAGTTTGAGTCACGTGATGTGGCTGTAGACACGAATCTTGCTTCTTGTCAACAGCCACTTTACTAATGTGTTATATTTATGTTTTACTTTTAGTGCACAAGAGAATATTTAACAAGCTCTGTCAGGATTTACATAGAGACTGTTCTCTTCTGTAACTGTATTAAAAAAAATTAAAAAGCTGTTAGTCATTTAAGGAATACATAAGAATGTTCAGTTGGAACGTAGCCAGTAGGATTCTGCATTCAGAACAATATGCCTTATTTGGGGCTTTTTCCAAATGCCATAGTCTCTATATACAGTATCTGAAATGTTAAAAGCATTTTTTTCCAGAATTTAAATGAAGCACTTGGTGGGCTGAAAATTTTAATTGTGTTTTCTTGTGTTCTAGGTTAAATTGCCAAGTTTGCCAGCGAATTTGTCAAAACAGAGAAGTGTTGGCATATCATGCTTACACTGAGCATTATATAAACCGAAAAGATGCAAAATGCTGCCCTTTTTGTAGCAAGAATTTCAAAGATAATGAAGAATTTCAAGAACACCTTGACATAGATATTATTAGCTTTAAGTGCCAAGTGAGTTCAGTTACTTACCTTTTAGTGTATGCTTGTTCATGTGTGTGTGCCTGCATGCATCTGTAATTACTTTCATGTATTTGTAGGTACAACAATTACATATGTAGATGTATTAAAATTAAAATTGTAGAGCTACAAGTATATTCATAGTGTCCCATCTTTCTCAAAGCCTATTCCAGTCATCCTATTTTCTGTAAAATCTACTTTGTCATTCTTTTTATACTGTTTTTTTCTATATTTTTAAAGTTTAGCTTCTTGATTCTCTATTAGTTCTAAGAAGCTTACTTCATCTTTTTCCTATATTCTTTTATGAACTTATAAGCGGCTAACATGACAATTTTTATAACTGTTTTCCAACAAATAAAAATTTAGCAATTATAGCTTTTTGCATTTCAAGTTTTTTTCATTCTGCTATCTCTGTTGTTGCTTGTGTTTAATTCTGTTTTCATATTGATGCACATTTTTTTTGTTTTTTTGTTTTTTAACAAATCGGCCATATCCCACCAAGGCAGGGTATTACAAACACTAGTTAAAAACAAACACCTCTACACAAGTAGTGTCATTCTTCATTATGGCCTGTTACTAGTGTTGTAACAGAGTTCTGGATTACAATAAACACTCAAATTTATAATTTTTAATATAAATATAGTATTCTGTATAAAAACATAGGAGTATCTTTGGTATAGTTATATATAAACAATCTTTACTATAAAAATACTATACTTTGGTTTAGCTATATATTTTACATACAACATCACATAAAATATCAAGTAAAAGTAACCCTAGTGCCTAGAAGTCAAATGTCACTGCAATCTTCGTGTGTCTTACAACACTTCCAACCCCAGAGTTATGACTCCAACATCATGTCTTACGACACCACCTTGTCTCCGCATTATAACACCATTCTCTTTTGTGTCACACAACACCCTGTTCACTGTGTCACATACAACACCCTTTTCTGTGTCACATGACACCCTTGTCTCCTGTGTTATAACACTCCTTCACCGTGGTACACCCACGACACTACCTTATCCCCAGTCATAACACTCAAGTCTCTTACGTCCTTTACAACGTGTCATTTGACACTTCAGCACTGTTAGTTACACGACCCGACTTTTCTAACTTGTGTGTCGTGTCACCTGACACCCTCACCGGGTTACCACACCCTGAATCTTTCCACATGTCCGTGTCACCTGACACACGCTCACCGGGTTACACACCCTGGCTTCCCACATCTATGTCTTCTGACACAGAGACCCACAGGTCCCTGTCCTCTTCTACAGAATAGCAGGTGTCCTCCGTGAGGCAGTCTGGTGAACTCTCAAAGGCCAGTCACCAGCAGGTGTATTCCTTGAGTCAGCTGAACACTCTCAAAGCCCATCTCCATGAGAGTCAGGAGTACACTGATCATCATCAGTGTACATTCCTGGGAGCCCCAAAAAAGCTAAACAACTTTTTTTTTAGACCTCCAGATCTTACAAAAATAAAAGAAATATGTAATTGTAGTTCATTGTCATAATGTATTATATTGTTTTTACTGATTAAGACTACAAATGCAACAGAAATAATAGTATTTCTTACCTTAAATTGTGGGTGCTGGTGTTTGTCGATGATTGTGAGAGAGTTATGCTGCGGCCTTACTGGGCTGAGGTGGATGGTAGAGGTTCTGGTACTGAAGTCGATGGTTGTACTGGAGTGTGCATAAATTCTGTAATGTATTTCTGTTCTGTTTTACCCTGCAGTACATTATACAACTGACGGTAAGGCATCAGCTGCTCTAGACACCGTTTCAGGGTCCTCTTCAGTGAAAAAGTCTAACTAAGTCATTCAGTCAGTCAAGTCAGTAAGTCATTCAGTCAATTCAGTAAGTTATTCAGTCAAGTTAGTAAGTCATTCAGTCAAGTTAGTCAATCACACACACACACTCATATTTACCTCATTTTATGTGCACAAAGTGACGCTTCATTACGGCCACAGGTTATCTCTTGTCTAATATCTCTGTTTTCTTTGTTAATTCTAAGACTTAACTTCTTATACCTTTTTTTGCCACTTTCAGCAACACTGGTATACCTACTGGATGTCATGATTGCTTGGCAGATACAAGATATGGTAATTAAAAGATCAAAGCACAATTCACAAACGCAGCTAGCTTGGAGAGAAGTGGAACGGACAAGTATGAACGAATGCTGGGATGGTGGTGTCAGGAGTGTCGGGGGGGTGGCAGGGGATGGCGGGAGGTCTCCCCCGCTGACCCACAACAAGACAAACGCTTGAGATAGGAAAAATTTTTCCCCTCCCTCAAACTGAACCGTGTTAAATTAATTTTACGAAGTGTTGTATAAAATTGTGCCGCAATTCTTCAATCGTCTATAACCGAATTGTTTCAAATGAACTCGTGTTACACTAACCTTTTATATGTGCGGGTTGTGTGTGTATTGTTCCAGTCACGGTATTGTGCCTTTTTTGTTATTTAACTCGTGTTAAATGACGCTCTACTGTATAAATCATTTTTTGTTTACATACATACCTATGATAAAGTTTAATTGATAAATTACACACAGTAAGTCAAGAATTAGCACTTGTTCATTGATAGGAAGTACTTTACGGCTTCTCTTAGGCTTTGAAGAACAGCCAGCATCAATACTTTCGCACTTTGGGACAATTATATTAAGCAAAATTAAGATTTATTTGTGGCCACGGTAAACTGTGGGTAAATGAAACCGCGGAAACTGAATCCGTGGATACGGGAGTTCTATTGTATAAGTTTTCTCAGGTTAACTTGCTCTAATTTCTCCAAGATTCTTTTCTTTATTGTAAGTTCTTTTGAGTTTATCACATGATTTAAGCATTCAATTTTTAAGTATGTATGATGTGTGTAATTACTTGTTTGTAATTGCCTATGTGTAGTTACCAAAGCAGAACTATGCTTATGGTGTGCCTTTATTAATACATTCATCATGTGTTTTTTAGCAATTTTCAGTGTTCATGACATTACTTTCTATTTTAATTAATACCATTCTTCCACCATTCTAAAAGAAAAATTTCCAAGTGTCCCTTCTGCTTCATTTTTTAATGAGTATCATCATGTTATCCCAGAAGAAGGTGCTAAAAATTCCTCATCTATTATTTCATGTTCTTTCATAGCCTTACATGTTATCATATCTCCTCTTTTTCTTATATCAGCCAGCTTGGGCATTTTTAGTGTTTTCACCCATTCATTACTACTTGTATTTATTTACTTTGGTATCCATTTTGTAGTTCTTCTTTGCACCTTTTCTCACTGATCCATATTTTTTTTTAGGCTTGAACATCACACAGCAGCTGCATATTCCAGTGTAAACAGTTTTTTCACATTTCACCATTCCTATACAGTATTTAAATAAATATTTTATAGTTAGCAACTGTAACACATGCATTGCTCACAATTTCAGTTATATGATCTGGGACAAATTTTTATTAATAATAACTCCTAGATCCCTTTTTCTGTGTAATGCAAAATTTTGTCACGCATTCTGTCATTTTTTGTGGTCTGATTTCACTGTCTCCTGTTTGCATTACAGGATTTTTATAAACATTAAATTTCATTATCCATCCATTACTCCATTTCCTCAATATATCCTAGTCATCTTGCAATGATTTAATCATTTTTCTTGTTTAACAGACAGTGAAAGGGTTAATTTATCTTGTAAATAATGATAATCATTTACCTCAATATAATTTCCTCATTCCAATATTAATTAACTCTCCTTTGTTTTCAGATGTGTGGTGTCTTAGTAAATCGAGAACACAAATTTTATCAGCATATTGTCTACTGCACCAAAATGCACCAACTGGGTATCACCTCTGTTCCATGCTGTGTTAGTGTCAATAAATTAAGTCAGTTAATGCATAGTTAAAAAATTCCCTACATTTCTGAGAAAACATTGATTGGAGCAGTTATACAAGTCTCAAAAAATGTTTTTGGTATCAGTAATTTCTTTGGTAGTTTGGTCCCAGGAGGATTCTTTATTTTATAAAGGTGTTAGAATTTTTGGGAGCAGGTAAAAAAAAGGTTTTGTGTGCATGGGGCTTGGACATGCAGCAGGCATGTGTGAGCATGGTAGATAGGAGTGAATGAAGATGAATGGTTTTTGGGACCTGACGAGCTGTTGGAGTGTGAGCAGGGTAATATTTTGTGAAGGGATTCAGGGAAACCAGTTAGCCAGACTTGAATCCTGGGGGTGGGAAGTTCAGTGCCTGAACTTTAACCCTTTCAGAGTCGAGACCCCCAATCCTTAACTCACTCTCAGGATCGAAAATTTAAAAAAAAATGATCTTTTCTTATGAAATGATAATCTTTTCCCGATGGTAATGACACCAAAAGTATGAAATTTGATGGAAAACTTACGAAATTATGCTCTCGTGAAGTTAGCGATATCCGATATTTATGCATCGGCAATTTTGCCCAATTTGAGCCCTAATTTCGGCCAATTCCATTGTTCCAGTCGACTAAAATCATAGCTATTTCGCTAGAACTCCATTTATTCTATCGATTGAGTACAGGAAATCGCCCATTTACCGATTTCAACTACCCAATAAAGTGTCCAGAAATTGGCAATTTGGCCAATTTCACACAAATTTCAAAAGAGTCCAATTTCAAAATAGGGTCCAGAATAAACAAGATACATTCCTGCCACTAAAATAACATATTCTCTATTCATTAGTCACGTCTCCAGGCCCCTCTTAAATTACTCTTGCTTTCCATTTTGAATTTTTACTCTCACAAAAAATAGAAGATTTACTGTTATGCAGACTACTGCATTATTGTAAAAATTTTATAAATAATATCAGTGTGGTGTAGTGTACTGTGTGAGACATGACTGGTGGTGTAGTGTACTGTGTGAGACATGACTGGTGGTGTAGTGTACTGTGTGATTGAATTTTGACTGGTGAGTGTATGATGGTGGACATGACTGTGGTTAGTGTACTGTCTAACTTTTGACTGTGAGTCATGTACTTTGAATTGTGAAAGAATCAAATCAGTTGATGTGTATTGGATGCGTGGCGTGATTTGTTTACTCTTGCGGCAAAAATCGAACATTTTCGCTATTTTGAGCTCAATTTCAAGGTACTTTTCATTGTGAAACCAATCAAAATCATCTCTATTTCTGTAATATATCTTCCATTCTATCAAATGAGACCAAGAAAATGAGAATACAACCATAAATACCATACGAAAATACACTGCAAAGTCGCTGTTATATAAAACCAAAACATGGTCGGAGTTTTTTTTTTTTCTCATGCAATGCGTGCTGCAGGATTTTTTTATACTGCGCACACTGACCACGCAGACCCATTCTTTCATATAGTATAGGCCTACCAGCTTTCTTCCACTAGATTTGAAGATGCTAGAATTTTGGTGTATAAGTACGGGATTGACACTGGCTCTCAAGCCGTACATATACGGGACCGACCCTGAAAGGGTTAAAGGAGGGGTTTGGGATATTAGCTGTTTGGAGTGACATCTAAACTGTTGTATCTGAGTGCCTCTGCAAAGACAGTGATTACGTATATGTGAATGATAGTGAAAGTGTTTTTCTTTTTTGGGTCACCCTGCCTCGGGAGATGGCCGATGTATTGAAAAAAAAAAATACCTTCAGATGTTCTAAAGATTCAAAGGGTTACTTCAAACATTTTTCATTAACTTCTACATGCTGGTTTGGACTACATTGTTTGGGTCACCCTGCCTTGGGAGGAGGCAGCCATTAATGTAAAAAAAAAAAAAAAAAAACTGAAGCAGTTGCTAATTATTTTCCCCAAGAAACAAAGTATTATAATCATTATCTTTTTAACACTTCAGTTGTCTCCTAGTGAGTTAGGGTGACCCAACAAAGAAGAAAACACTTTCACTTCATTCAATTACTGCTTGCCAAAAATACTCCATCACAGTTCTGTCAACCCTCCAAATAGCAACATTTCCACCTTACTTCAGAGTTCAGGCACTGTACTTCCCACCCCCAGCACTCAAGTCCAGCTAATCAGTTTCCCTGAATCCCTTCATAAATATTTATGTAAAGTATTAAACCCATTTGGGTCATCCAGTACAAGAAATAGTATGTTTGATCCTCTGTTCACTAATCACGAGGCACAAGTTACTAAACTACATGCCTAGTTGTCAATAAAAAAAATCTGTTGAATGAAAAAGAACTGTCCTTAGGAAGCATGTACGTATATACAGTGGACCCCCGGCTAACGAACACCGGCCGTCTCCCACCGAGGCAGGGTGACCCAAAAGAAAGAAAATCCCAAAAGAAAATACTTTCATCATCATTCAACACTTTCACCACACTCATACATAATCACTGTCTTTGCAGAGGAGCTCAGATACGACAGCTGAGAAAATTCCCTCCCAGCTGTCACTATCTCAGACCCCTCCTTTAAAGTGCAGGCATTGTACTTCCCATTTCCAGGACTCAAGTCCAACTAAATCAATTAACTGGTTTCCCTGAATCCCTTCACAAAATGTTACCCTGCTCACACTCCAACAGATCGTCATGTCCCAAAACCATTCGTCTCCATTCACTCCTATCTAACACGCTCACACATGCTTGCTGGAAGTCCAAGCCCTCGCCCACAAAACCTCCTTACCCCTTCCTCCAACCTTTCTAGGACGACCCCTACCCGCCTTCCTTCCCTACCGATTTATACGCTCTCCAAGTCATTCTACTTTGATCCATTTCTCTAAATGACCAAACCACCTCAACAACCCTCTTCAGCCCTCTGACAAATACTTTTAGTAACTCCACACCTTCTCCTAATTTCCACATTCGAATTTTCTGCATAATATTTACACCACACATTGCCCTTAGACAGGACATCTCCACTGCCTCCAGCCTCCTCCTCGTTGCAGCATTTGCAACCCATGCTTCACACCCATATAAGTGTTGGTACCACTATACTTTCATACATTCCCTTCTTTGCCTCCATGGATAACGTTTTTGTCTCCACAGATACCTCAATGCACCACTCACCTTTTTTCCTTCATCAATTCTATGGTTAACCTCATCCTTCATAAACCCATCCGCTGACACGTCAACTCCCAAATATCTGAAAACATTTACTTCTTCCATAATCCTCTCTCCAATGTGATATCCAATTTTTCTTTATTTAAATCGTTTGATACCCTCATCACCTTACTCTTATCTATGTTCACTTTTAACTTTCTACCTTTACACACTCTCCCAAACTCGTCCACTAACCTTGCAACTTTTCTTTAGAATCTCCCATAAGCACAGTATCATCAGCAAAAAGTAACTGTGTCAACTCCCATTTTGCATTTAATTCTCCATAATTTAATCCCACCCTCTCCCCAACACCCTCGCATTTACTTCTTTTACAACCCCATCTATAAATATATTAAACAACCATGGTGACATTACACATCCCTGTCTAAGACCTACTTTTACCGGGAAGTAATCTCCCTCCTACACACCCTAACCTGAGCCTCACTATCCTCATAAAAACTCTTTACAGCCTTCAGTAACTTACTACCTATTCCATACACTTGCAACATTTGCCACATTGCTCCCCTATCCACTCTATCATATGCCTTTTCTAAATCCATAAATGCAATAAAACTTCTACCTTTATCTAAATACTGTTCACATATATGCTTCACTGTAAACACTTGATCTACACATCCCCTACCCACTCTAAAGCCTCCTTGCTCATCTGCAATCCTACTCTCTGTCTTACCTCTAATTCTTTCAATAATAACCCTGCCATACACTTTACCTGGTATACTCAGTAAACTTATTCCCTATAATTTTTACACTCTCTTTATCCCCCTTCCTTTATATAAAGGAACTATACATGCTCTCTGCCAATCCCTAGGTACCTTCCCTCTTTCATACATTTATTAAAAATACCAACCACTCCAGCACTATATCCCCCTGCTTTTAACATTTCTGTCATGATTCCGTCAATTCCAGCTGCTTTACCCCTTTCATTCTACGTAATGCCTCACGCACCTCCCCCACACTCACATCCTGCTCTTCTTCACTCCTAAACGATGTTGTACCTCCCTGGCCAGTACATGAAATTACCGCCCCCTTTTTCATCGACATTTAAAAGTTCCTCAAAATATTCCCGCCATCTACCCAATACCTCCAGCTCCCCATCTACTAACTCCATACTCTGTTTTAAACTGACAAATCCATTCGTTCCCTAGGCTTTCTTACCTTGTTTATCTCACTCCAAAATTTCTTGTTTTCATCAAAATTTCTTGACAGAGCCTCTCCCATTCTTTCATCCGCTCTTCTTTTGCACTCTCTCACCACTCTCTTCACCTTTCTTTTACTCTCCATATACTCTGCTCTTCTATTAACACTTCTGTTTTGTAAAAACCTCTCATAAGCTACCTTTTTCTCTTTATCACACCCTTTACTTCTTCATTCCACCACTCACTCCTCTTTCCTCCTGCACCCATCCTCCTATAGCCACAAACTTCTGCCCCACATTCTAATACTGCATTTTTAAAACTATCCCACTCTCTTCAACCCCCCCACTACTACTACTTGCACTAGCCCACCTTTCTGCCAATAGTTGCTTATATCTCACCCTAACTTCCTCCTCCCTTGTTTATACACTTTTACCTCTCTCTTACTTGCTGTTGCCATTTTCTTTTGTCCCATCTACCTTTTACTCTAACTGTAGCTACCACCAAATAATGATCTGATATATCCGTTGCCCCTCTATAAACATGTACATCCTGAAGCCTACTCATCAACCTTTTATCCACCAATACATAATCCAACAAACTACTTTCCTTACGTGCTATATCATACCTTGTATATTTATTTATCCTCTTTTTCATAAAATATGTATTACTTATTACCAAACCTCTTTCTACACATAGCTCAATTAATGGTTCTCCATTTACATTTACCCCTGGCACCCCAAATTTACCTACTACTCCATCACAACATTTTTACCCACTTTAGCATTAAGATCCCCAACCACAATTACTCTCCACTTGGTTCAAAACTCCCCACACACTCACTCAACATTTCCCAAAATCTCTCTCTCCTCTACACTTCTCTCTTCTCCAGGTGCATAAACACTTACTATAACCCACTTTTCACATCCAACCTTTATTTTACTCCACATAATCCTTGAATTTATACATTTATATTCCTTCTTTACCTGCCATAACTGATTATTCAACATTATTGCCATCCCTTTAGCTCTAACTCTATTTGAAACCCTGATCTAATCCCATTTATTTCTCCCCACTGAAACCTCCTACCCCTTCAGCTTTGTCTCACTTAAAGCCAGGACATCCAGCTTCTTTTCATTCATAACATCTACAATCATCTCTTTCTTATCATTCGCACAACATCCACGCACATTCAAACATCCCACTTTGACGGTTTTCTTCTTCTTTTTAGTAAGCTATACAATTATGTAAGTATAATATTGTAAGTACTTGTGGAAGTGTATTTTTGGGGGTCTGAAATAGACTAACCTACGTGACATTATTTCTTAAGGAAGTAAATTCGTTCGGTAATGGCACTTTAGCAGGCTTCTGGGATGAAGTTTTTTCGTTAGCCGGGGGTCCACTGTACAACAGAGAGAGTAATAGAAAAATAAAAAATATAGAAAAGTGAAAGTTTGGGAAAGGAAGATAGAATTTTTGAATTACAGTAGGGCCCCACTTATATGGCAGGTTAGGTTCCAGGCTACTGCCGGAAAGCAGACTTCGCCGAAAACCAGAACTCCATTTTTTTTCCATTTATAAATGCATATAAATGCCAGATAACAAGTTTACACTAACATATATTAAGTTAGCAATAGAACTAGGCATTAAAAAGTAAAATAAACACACACAACACTCATTATTTACCTCAGAATATTTGTAGTCTTAATGTAGGGCAAAAGATGAGTAGTATTTACTGTAAAGTCAGGTGTGGTAGCCTCCTGCCACCCCACCCACACATACTATACTACGATGCTAAGCGCCTAGAGTGATGCAATGCATATACTGTATATGCATTGTATCACTCTAGGGCTCTTTAAGCATTGTAGTATAGTATGTGTGGTGGGGTGGCCAGGAGGGCTACCACACCTGACTTCTTACAGTAAATACTACTCATCTTTTGCCCTACATTAAGACTACTAATATTCTGAGGTAAATAATGAGTGTTGTGTGTGTTTATTTTACTTTTTAATGCCTAGTTCTATTGCTAACTTAACCCTTTGACTGTTTCGGACGTATATTTACGTCTTACGAGCCAATGTTTCGGACGTATTTATACGCCTAAATTCTAGCGGCCTCAAATCAAGCAGGAGAAAGCTGGTAGGCCCACATGTGAGAGAATGGGTCTGTGTGGTCAGTGTGCGCAGTATAAAAAAAATCCTGCAGCAAGCAGTACATAATGAGAAAAAAAAAACTCCGACCGTTTTTTTTAATTAAAACGCCGTCTTTGAGGTGTATTTTCGTATAGTATTTATGGTTGTATTCTCTTTTCATGGTCTCATTTGATAGAATGGGAAACATATTACAGAATAGAGATGATTTTGATTAGTTTCATGATGTAAACGATCTTGAAATTGAGCTCAAAGTAGCGGAAATGTTCGATTTTGCCAATGTTCAAAAGTAAACAAATCACACCATGCGTCCAATACACATCAACTGGTGAGTCTAATATTCTTTCACAAGTGCACAGATATTATTTATAGAGTTTTTACAATAATGCAATAGTCTGCATAACAATAAATCTTCTATTTTTGTATGAATAAAAATCAAAATAGAAAGCAAGAGTAATGTAAGAGGGCCTAAAGACATGACTAATGAACAGATAACATCTTATTTTAGTGCTAGGGATGTCTGCATTGTTTATTCTGGACCCTATTTTGAAATTGACATCTTTTTTATTTTGCATGAAATTGGCAAAATTGCCATTTTCTGACCACTTTATTGGGTAGTTGAAATCGGTAAATTAGTGATTTCTTGTACTCAATCGATAGAACAAATGGAGTTCTAAAGAAATAGCTATGAGTTTGGTTGACTGTCCCAATGGAATTGGCCTAAAATAGGGCTCAAAGTCGGCGAAATCGCCGATGCGTATATATCACTGACATCGCTAACTTTGCGAGAGCGTAATTCCGTAAGTTTTTAATCAAATTTCATACTTTTGGTGTCATTACAATCGGGAAAAGATTCTCTATCATTTCATAAGAAAAAATAATTTATTTTTTTTTCCAAAATTTTCCGACATAGAATGACAGTTTCAGAATGGGGCCTCCGACAGTCAAAGGGTTAATATATGTTAGTGTAAACTTGTTGTCTGGCATTTATATGCATTTATAAATGGAAAAAAAATGGAGTTCTGGTTTTCGGCGAAGTCTGCTTTCCGGCAGTAGCCTGGAACCTAACCTGCCATATAAGTGGGGCCCTACTGTAATTCAAAAATTCTATCTTCCTTTCCCAAACTTTCACTTACTTACCTTAAAATATTTGTAGTCTTAATGTAGGGCGAGAGGTGAGTTTTATTTGTAGGAAGTCAGGTTTGGGAAGTGTGGATAGCCAGCCAGGGCAGTCCTCCCCACCCACACTTAATGTAAACAAACCAGGTGAACGCATCTGGTTTTCGTCACTTTACATTGTGTACAAGGCATACGAAAAGGAGTAATTTTCTGGTTACCCCCAGTAATATTATAGTGTACACATTTTCTCTGATGTTGGACTACAAGTCGCCTGGCTACCACAAGTCCTACAAGTCGCCTGGCTACCACAAGTCCTACAAGTAGCCTGGCTACCACAAGTCCTACAAGTAGCCTGGCTACCACAAGTCCTACAAGTAGCCTGGCTACCACAAGTCCTACAAGTAGCCTGGCTACAGTAGTCCTACAAGTAGCCTGGCTACCACAAGTCCTACAAGTAGCCTGGCTACCACAAGTCCTACAAGTAGCCTGGCTACCACAAGTCCTACAAGTAGCCTGGCTACCACAAGTCCTACAAGTAGCCTGGCTACCACAAGTCCTACAAGTAGCCTGGCTACCACAAGTCCTACAAGTAGCCTGGCTACCACAAGTCCTACAAGTAGCCTGGCTACCACAAGTCCTACAAGTAGCCTGGCTACCACAAGTCGTACAAGTAGCCTGGCTACCACAAGTCGTACAAGTAGCCTGGCTACCACAAGTCGTACAAGTAGCCTGGCTACCACAAGTCCTACAAGTAGCCTGGCTACCACAAGTCCTACAAGTAGCCTGGCTACCACAAGTCCTACAAGTAGCCTGGCTACCACAAGTCCTACAAGTAGCCTGGCTACCACAAGTCCTACAAGTAGCCTGGCTACCACAAGTCCTACAAGTAGCCTGGCTACCACAAGTCCTACAAGTAGCCTGGCTACCACAAGTCCTACAAGTAGCCTGGCTACCACAAGTCCTACAAGTAGCCTGGCTACCACAAGTCCTACAAGTAGCCTGGCTACCACAAGTCCTACAAGTAGCCTGGCTACCACAAGTCCTACAAGTAGCCTGGCTACCACAAGTCCTACAAGTAGCCTGGCTACCACAAGTCCTACAAGTAGCCTGGCTACCACAAGTCCTACAAGTAGCCTGGCTACCAGTCCAGTAGCCTGGCTACCAAAGTCCTACAAGTGCCTGGCTACCACAAGTCCTACAAGTGCCTGGCTACCACAAGTCCTACAAGTCGCCTGGCTACCACAAGTCCTACAAGTCGCCTGGCTACCACAAGTCCTACAAGTCGCCTGGCTACCACAAGTCCTACAAGTCGCCTGGCTACCACAAGTCCTACAAGTCGCCTGGCTACCACAAGTCCTACAAGTCGCCTGGCTACCACATCTCATATTTATGTTAATTTATTCTACTGTGGGGGTATTTAGATGGATTAAGCAAAATGTCTATATTAATGTGTGTAAGTTTACTTAGGTACAGGTACACATAAGTATAATTATCAATTATAATAATAATGTAGGTATGTAGTCCGCCTGGGCTATATACCTACACCTACCTACATGTCATCATAAAGGGAGAAGTAATGAATGATTCATGCCGAGAATTGTACACAAAATCGTTATGTATTAAGGGGAGTGATGTAATGTTTTCCTCCACCTGGCAACCACACCTCCATAGCATATAAACAGCATGTTTATATGCTTTGTAACATGTTTCTTATATAATTTTGAAGAAAATATCATAGATGGATTAATGAAAATGTCTATATTAATGTAAAATAAGATATTTAATGTGCCCAAGAGTGATTATTATTAGTAAAGTACAGTGGTACCTCGAGTTACGATGGTCCCCAAAATCGCCCTTTTATGTAAGTTTATTTTTTTAAATGCTTTTGTAAGTATATTTTTGGGGGTGTAAAAGGACTAGTCTATTTTACATTATTCCTTATGGGGATAAATTCGTTTGGTAATGGCACTTGAACAGCATTCTCGAATGAAAAAATATCGTAACTCGAGGTACCACTGTAGTAAAGTAAATTTTATTTCATTGCAATTATACATTGATATCGGTAGTTACAATCATAAACTGAAGTGCAAGGAGAGCCACTGACATGCCATGGCATTAGGGGCAGCTTAATCTAATGACTTATAGACTATGTACATAATATTAGAGAAATTGATTGAGTTTATTCTAGTTATATACAGTGGACCCTCGGTTCTCGTTGAAAATTCTCTCCAGAACGCTGTTTGAGTGCCGTTACCGAACGAATTTATTCCCATAAGGACAAATGTAAATTAGATTAGTAATTTCAGACCCACAAAAAATACACTTACAAAAGCACTTACGAAAATAAACTTATATAATTGTTCGAGTTTGGAGATGCACGAAAACTGAGGGTCCACTGTATTTGATTTCAAATTACAATATGATGATATTATACTGTTAAAAATTACAATATGATGATATTAAATTGTTCAAGTGTTTAGGAGGATGGTAATATAAAATTGAGATTATCTTAAGGAAAATAACATTGAGCATTTTTGAAAGTAATTTATAGTATGATTATTTAGTTTTGGGTGAGTAGGGGGTAACATAATAGTAACATATTAGTAAAAATTGAAATTATCTTATAGGAAAATAATATTTAGCATTTTTGAAAGTAGTTTACAGTACGAGTATTTAGTTTAGGGTGAGTAGGTGGTTTTTGAGAAGTCTTAAATTGATTTTCAGACAAGGTTATCTTAATATTTACTGGTAATGAATTCCAGATTCTGGGGCCCTTTATGTGCATAGAATTTATACATAGGTTTACGTAATGTTTTCCCTCCGCCCAGCAACACCTCCATAGCATATAAACAGCATGTTTATATGCTATGTAACGTGTTTCTTATATAATTTTGAAGAAAATATCATAGATGGATTAATGAAAATGTCTATATTGACATAAAATAGGACATTTAATGTGCCCAAGAGTGATTATTCATAATAGAGATGTGCTCATGGAAAATGTAAACAAACCAGGTGGCGCGCGCCGTATTTGAAAGACGCTCGCTGTATAGAAAGTTTTGGTCATAATTTGAACTCGCCGTATGAACGGAATGCCGTAAGGCGAAACGCCGAAAAGCTGGGCCCTACTGTATATATACAGTGGTACCCCGAGTTTCGAACTGCTCCCAACTCGACCTATTATGTAAGTGTATTATTATAAGTTTATTTTTGGGGGTCTGAAATGGACTAATCTAATTTACATTATTCCTTATGGGAACAAATTCGTTCGGTAACAGCACTTGAACAGCCTTCTGGAACGAAGAAAGTTTGAAACTCGGGGTACCACTGTATAACATTTATAGATTTAGAAAAGGCTTGTGATATAGTCTTGGTAAGAAATGTGACAGATTACAAGACTAGAATCAGTAAAGAGTTTTTATGAGGAGAGAGAGACAGAGGCAGAGAGGACTTTGAGGCAAATGCTCCAGTCCATTGTGCAGAGATTGTAACATAACTACAGTACAGTAAATCCTCAATATAATAGACTAGTGGGTGGATTGTCCAAGGGCTCCTTAAATCAGAATGTTATAAAATTGCAATAAAATGCACTAAAGTACTCTACTGTATACCCATTGTAGTACTGTAGTAAACATTAAAAATAAAGGAGTTAAAAATACAGTATACCCAGTGGTTTTTGCCTATGAAGTCCATTATATAGAGGGTTTACTGTAGTTAACAAATGATATTGTTTGGATTACACTGCTTAAAAATTGAGATAAAATCTTGATAGGGTCCTAGGAGAATTATTTTGATCACTTGTATTTTTTTGTTTTTTTCCAGATTTGTGGAGTATCAACTTCCATTAATAACCTCTACAACCACTTGATGAAACACAGTACCCTACATAGTCTTCCTCGACACCTGGCACACAATTCCAGAAGGTATGTTCAGTTTACTCCATGGGGAAGTGGAACAGAAGCCTTCCTCCGTAAGCTATGCGTGTTGTAAGAGACAACTAAAATACTGGGAGCAAGGGGCTGGTAACTCCTCCTGTATACATTACTAAATTTAAAAAGAGAAACTTTTGTTTTTCTTTTTAGGTCACCCTGCCTCAGTGGGATATGGCCAGTTTGTTGAAAAAAAACAAAATGTTCAGTTTATTTTCAAAAGAATAGGGATGCCATGATCTGAGAAATTCGAGCTACCCTCCCCTTCCTCTGATCAACCCAGATTTCCTCCCATTCACCTGGCCCTGTGACACCTGTGAATATGTTCCATCTCTTATTCTAATGAATTCTTGCATAATTGTGTAACTAATAATAATAACTATTTCAGACTCATGACCCATTGTTGTGAAAAGATATACAATTGGAATATGTGCACAATAATTTTTATATACATGTACTGTAATTAGATGAATGCTGTTGATGCTGGCATAAGATGATGTAGAGGTTGACAAAACCTTGTACTGTTTATCATTTACTATTAGCCTACTGTTGTAACACTAATGGATGATCTTGGGGAAGAAAATTATCTTATTTTTTGGATGGGATTTAACTTGTACACTACTTATTAATTGCATGATTTTTCTGTGATTTTATCATTTATTTTTGAAGTACAGTTGTAAAAGGGCGTGTAGAAATTAGTATGTATAATACACACACAACCCGCACATAGAAGAGAGAGGAGCTTACGACGACGTTTCGGTCCGACTTGGACCATTTACAAAGTCACACTAACACACAGAACAGGTAGAAGGGGTATTTATAGGCAGCAGACAGGGGAGGGCACAAGAGAGTGGTGGAGTAATAGGGAAAGTAGTAGTGGAGTCAGTCATATTCTGGGAGAGAGTAGCACTGCAATACAGCTGGCAGCCCGCATAGGGTAAGGACAAGAACACAGAGGGGGGAAAAAATGAAAATAAAATAAAGAAGGACAAATACAGAGGAGAAGGGGGAAGAGATAGAAGGGGAAGGAATCAGGTTGAGTCATGGGTGTTCTGAAGTTTGGAGCATTTAACAATGTAATGGGAGAGGAAAGCATCTACAGAGACAAAGCCAGGGCTAAGATTCATACAGGGAAAGTTGTGTACAAGGGAGGATTCAACCAGACGGCGACTGTGAAAGTTAGACGTAGGGTAGACAGTTTTAGCAAAAGACCAATCAATAGGATGACTGTGATCTCTGACATGACAGAAAAGAGCATTATTGGTGTCGGCAAGCCTAACACTATTTTTGTGCTCCCTAAGTCTGTCAGAAAGAGATCGGCTAGTTTCTCCAAAGTACTGAAGAGGACAGGAGGAACAAGAAATAGAGTAGACACCAGGAGAATCTATAGAGGAAGGAGAGGTATGAACTAGATTAGTGCGATGAGTGTTAGTCTGGCGAAAGGTAAGTTTAATGTCTAAGGAACGGAGAGAGTTGTTGAGATTAGAGAGACCAGAGATGTAGGGAAGGCAGAGGACAGGAGAGTTCCCAGGAGTAGAGGGTTTAGGAGAGAAGAAAGTCCGTTTGGCACGAGAGAAAGCAGTCTATGAAATGGGAAGGGTACCCAAGACGGGAAAATGAATTAAGAAGAGTAGAAATTTCTGCTTCAAGGAACTGAGGATCACAAATGCGGAGAGCACGGAGAAGAGAGAGATAAGCACACTCTTCTTGACAGAGGAAGCATGATGAGAAAAGTAGTGAATATACATGCCACTGTGCATAGGCTTGCGAGTACACGGAAAAGGCAAAACCTGTAACTGAGCGGTGGACATGAACATCAAGGAAAGGAAGCAAAGAATTAGATTCCCAATCAGCTTTAAACTTAATGGAAGGGGCAAGATTATTAAGAGCATCAAGAAATGGTTGGAAGAGACTAGAGTCATGAGGCCAAAGAGCAAAGATGTCATCTACATAGCAGAGCCAGAGTGAAGGACTTCCACTAACACTTTTCCCTATTACTCCACCACTCTCTTGTGCCCTTCCCTGTCTGCTGCCTATAAATACCCCTTCTACCTGTTCTGTGTGTTAGTGTGACTTTGTAAATGGTCCAAGTTGGACCGAAACGTCGTCGTAAGCTCCTCTCTTCTATGTGCGGGTTGTGTGTATTGTTCCAGTCACGGTATTGTGCCTTTTTTGTTATTTAGTATGTATAATGTTTAGGCTAGGTTGACCTAGGCTTTATTAAAATAATAGATTTAATAATATTTTTTTACATATGGGTAATGTAATGATTTTGTTGATTCATGACCATAGTTGAGGAGAGATTTTTTATAAAGGTAATTCATTAAACAGAGAATAAGATTAGTGCAGTGGGAAACTGCTGGTGTGTTAAAAAAAAAAATTGATTCTCGTGAAGTAGTCACATTATTCGAATTTTCACTACATTTATTTGAATTGTGTAATTTTTGCACACGATTTAAAGAGTTTGGGGGAAAGGGGGAACTAGCATTAATTAATTCCGCAATAAATTGAAATTCGTACTAATCATATGGCTGCATATGGAATATTTGATCTGATCTAACTTTTCATTATTGATTTTCTAGAATGCTTTTAAACCCTACAGGCGTGGCATATACACTTCTAAACCAGATCCGCGTCGCCCACAACAAACACGATATCGTCCATTTTTATGTGAAATATGTGATCGTCGCTTCGTTGTGTACAGTGAATTTAAACGTCACTTATATTCCCACTTAAAGTCTCGCTCATACGTGTGCACGCACTGTGGCCGGAGTTACTGCCAGAAAAATACCCTCATTGTTCACCTATATTCTTATCACAACTCTTCACCCAATGCGGAGGAAATAACCCCTAAGGAAGACACAACGCAAAGGTAATATTTTTAAAATGGAAAATGTGCCACATTGCAAGTTCAAATTTACCATACATTAGTCTTTGTTAAATATTCCAACCCAGTCATTTTTATAGCATTAAGGTTTAACTCATGAGTTGACTCTTTTATTGTACTTACAATGATGAAAAAAATTTAATCTTCATTGTGATCAGTTTGACATTTTCAATTTAGATATTTTGTCCATTAATCACTGCATCATCTACCTACTGTATTACCTTCATTAACAACACATTATTTAACATTGGCATCTTTTCTCATGAGTATGTGGAGGATTTTCTTTGTGGGTAATAACATTGCTAATGTATATACTACTCGGATTTGCAAGTTTATAGCTATAGATTTTTAGTCATTTGTAAGTACTGTAGTTACATCTTCCAAATACTTCACCAATTGTCATAATCTTGTAATCCTTTGTATATTATCTTGAATATTTTGCAAGGTTATGTCAAAGAAGGAAATTAAAAGTGAACATAGGAAAGAGTAAAGTGATTGAGAGTAGCAAAAAAGTCTAGGCAATGAAAGAGTGGATATCATTTTATATGGACAGTATGGAGGATGTAAATATGTTAATAGATTTGGGAATGGACTTGTAAGCAGATGGGTCTATAAAACATTAGGTGAACCATACAGTTGATGAGGCAAAAAGAAAAAACAAAAAAAGGTAGGTGGTGCATTGAGGCATCTGTGGAGAGACAGAAATTTATCCATGGATGCAAAAAGGGGAATGTGCTGGGGTTTAGTAGTACAAACACTTTGTATGGGTGTGAAGAATGGGTTTTAAATGTTGTATTGACGAAAAGGCTAGAGGCAGTGAAGATATAGTGGTTGAGGGCAATGTGTAGTGTGAATACAGTGGAACCTTGCTACTCGAACAGCTCCGTACTCAAACAATCCGGTATTCAAACGCTTTGTTTGGTAAACAAATCGTTCGGTAGTCGACTGTTTGCTCGGCACTGTACCAAACAAACAAGACCTGCCAGAACTTTGCTGTAAACTATTTCTTGTTTCCTTGTATTTTTTGGTGTTTTTTATATTATTTGTTTAAATAAGTCACCATGGGATCTAAGAGGGTTAGTGATAACAGCCAACCAAAAAGTAAATTGGTTGGGAAAAATTCATTCGGTGCTCGGACAGATCGGCACTCAAACAGCCTTCTGAACAAATTAAGTTCGAGTGCCGAGGTTCCACTGTATTATTCAGAGAATTTGGAGCTTGGAAATTAAAAGGTGGGGGGTTATTAAAAGTATAATTCAGAGGCTTAGGAGGGGTTGTTGAAGTGGATTGAACATTGAGAGTGGGGCAAAATAGGATGACTAGGAGGGCATATAAATTTTTAGGTGGGAGGAAAGAGGGATAGGGGTCATCCCAGGAAAGGTTATAGGAAGGGAGTAAAGGAGGTTTTGAGTGCTATGGGTTTAAACATACAAAAAGCTTGTGTGCATGTTAGATCAGAGTGAGTGGAGGCAAGTGGTTTTTGTATGGCTTCCTTATGGGTTTAGCACTTAGTTATGATTACGTATAATGATAATTTTGTATAGCTTCATGTTCTGTTGGAGTATGAACAAGGTAACATTGATGAAGAGAGTTAGGAAAGCTGGTTAGCTAGACTTGGATCTGGGAGGTGGGAAGTACATGTGCCTGTACTCTGAAGGAGGGGTGGTGAGATTGTAATTCAATGGGCTATCTGAACTTTGATGTCAGCATGCATCTGGCAAAACATTGAATGAATGATTTTTTTCAGGGGGAAGGGGAAGGGATGCCTTGGTGGGTAATTTCCCAAATGCGAGGTCTTTGACAGAATTCTCCTGCCTCACTAAAGCGTTTTCCTTGCTCTTACCAAAATTTACCTTTTTTTTTTCTCTCTCTCTCTCAACACGCTGGCTGTCTCCCACCTAAGCAAGGTGACCCAAAAAAGAATGAAACTCTTTCACCATCATTCACACATAATCACTGTCTTTGTAGATGCATGCAGATATGACAGTTCAGATGTCACTCCAAACAGCAGCTATCCCAAACCCCTCCTTTAAAGTGTAGGCATTGTACTTCCCACCTCCAGTACTCAAGTCCGGCTAATCTTTATACCTTTACACCTTTAATTTAAAGTGATTAGAAGTTAGATATTTACATCTCAATGCATCGTGACTTTCCTTGTACAATATTTGCTAAATTTATCGACAAATATTTATAAATAGCTTTGCACTTTGAGTTAAACTATCTGCTCTTAAACCAATACATCATATTCTTCCTCAGTATAGTGATACATTCCTACACTAAAAAAAAACAAATTATCTGACCACACTGTTTGCTGTTATACATAAATAAGTCACAAAGAGCTTCCAGTTTATCTTGTCAGAGTATGAAGATACAGTTTATCTTCCGATATTGATGTCATCTGGTTGTAATACAAAATGTGGAAAGAATTATTAGTACAGATTTGTAAAAAAACATTTGGCATCATGTATGTAACTGGTGTGAAAAGTGTTGGTTTTGTCCCTTGTCCTTTTTGCAGATATCCGTAATTCATATTTCAAAACCATTTATTATCTATAATAATAATTTAAAATAATTCCTGTTGTATGTAGTTATCCTCATTTACTGTAGTTGTAATCTTTCAGGTCATGTGAGCTCTGCAGTCGTTCTGGATTCCTAAATGATGAGTTGCTGATACGTCATTGTATCTTACGTTGTTCACAGAGAAACAATTTACAATTATCCTTTGCTGTTCTTGTGTCCAGTTTTGCGAAGGTATGTCTCTGAATATTATTTAAATGATTCATTATTACCAGGCATTTCGCTTCAGAAAGTATATATGGTACAATAGTTTAATGGTTTTATTTATATACCAGTATAAAAATGACACAGCTGAGTATATGGAGGGCAAGTGGGAGGTTAAAAGAATGGTGAGGGAGTGCAAAAGGAGAACCAACGAGAGAATGGGCGAGTCTTTACTAAAAAATTTGCTGAGCATTAGAAACTGTTTTGGAGAGAGATTAATAAGGTGAGAAAGCCTGGAAAACAAATAGACCTATACGTATTAATGTTAGTAGAATTACCGACAATATGTTAAGTAGAAGGACACAAATACAACTAATGTGACATTTTATTGTGACAATAAAATGTCACATTAGTTGCACTTGTCCTTTTACTTAACAAATGGACTTAGCAATTAAAAATGAAGGCAGGAATGTTAGATGAAGAGATGGAGGTGCTGGAAAGATGGAGAGGACTTTTTTGTGGAGAGGCAGTGATTTCACGCATTGGACAGAGAGGGACAATATCATTAGAAGTGAGGAGGAAAATGTATGGAATATATAGTTTATTAAAAGCAGTTAAGAGATTTTATCCTCAGAGTGAGGCAAAGGTTAGGTTATGTAAGAGGGAGGGATGATGTCAGAGTAAAGGGTAATTTTAACCTGTTAACTGTCCAAACGTATATCTACGTTCTTACCGCTAATGCCCCAAACGTATATATTTTATTTTTATTAACACATCGGCCGATTCCCACCAAGGCAGGGTGGCCTGAAAAAGAAAAACTTTCATCATCATTCACTCCATCACTGTCTTGCCAGAGGGGTGCTTTACACTACAGTTATAAAACTGCAACATTAACACCCCTCCTTCAGAGTGCAGACACTGTGGTTCCCATCTCCAGGACTCAAGTCCGGCCTGCCTGTTTCCCTGAATCCCTTCATAAATGTTACTTTGCTCACACTCCAACAGCACGTCAAGAATTAAAAACCATTTGTCTCCATTCACTCCTATCAAATACGCTCACACATGCTTGCTGGAAGTCCAAGCCCCTCGCACACAAAACCTCCTTTACCCCTCCCTCCAACCTTTCCTAGGCCGACCCCTACCCGCCTTCCCTCCACTACAGATTTATACACTCTCGAAGTCATTCTGTTTTGTTCCATTCTCTCTACATGTCCGAACCACCTCAACAACCCCTCCTCAGCCCTCTGGATAATAGTTTTGGTAATCCCGCACCTCCTCCTAATTTCCAAACTCCGAATTATCTGCATTATATTCACACCACACATTGACCTCAGACATGACATCTCCACTGCCTCCAGCCTTTTTTTCTGTCTCATAAACTCACTGGATAACAAGTATATCTAGCTACTTCTACTTACACGTAGGTCACACTACACAGGCATGCACATGCATATATATACATACACACATCTAGGTTTTTCTTCTTTTTCTTAATAGCTCTTGTTCTTTATTTCCTCTATGGGGAAGTGGAAAAGAATCTTTCCTCCGTAAGCCATGCGTGTCGTATAAGGCGACTAAAATGCCGGGAGCAATGGGCTAGTAACCCCTTCTCCTGTACACATTTACTAAAAAAGAGAAGAAAATGTATATACAGTGGACCCCCGAGTTACGAGCACCTCGGAAATCGTACAATTATGTAAGTGTAATATTGTAAGTGCTTTTGTAAGTGTATTTTTGGGGGTCTGAAATGGACTAACCTACTTGACATTATTCCTTAAGGGAGAAAATTCATTCGGGAATGGCACTTGAGCAGCCTTCTGGAATGAATTATGCTCGTAACTCGGGGGTCCACTGTATACGTTTTATTTTTCCTGCCTCCAAATTTGGCACAATTGGCCTTAGATGTCTGGTCAGCATAGAATGGGTCTTAACCTTCGGTGTGCGCAGTATTAAAAAAATCTGGGACCACTTAGTACCTTGTGGGAGCACCAGTTGAATTGAGCGCCAGCTAGACCAAATAGCGTGGCAAACACCAAGGATTCATTGATGTCATGTTATATTAACACTTCCCTTTTAAGAGGAAAGTGATGTTGACCCCAAGTTTAGTGGATGTGACCACAAGTGGTCGCAGATATATCAAAAACCTCGATAATAACTCATGTGCAACATTTGTGCAACATCCTTTCAATTTTGGTACCACTGGTAGTGTCATCCTGCCAGAATGTTCTATAACCTATGCCCTAAGTAAAAAGAAACAATTCTGGAAGTGTAATATGTGTTCGGTGATTGGCCGGCTGGCTGGCCAGCTAGCTGACCAGCTGGCTGGCCGGCTATCTAGCTCTGTCTCTGTGACGCAGTGACTACTGCTTCATGTGTAATACGTGTTGGTTCACTAGTGGCTCTCTCTGAGACAGAGAGAGACAGAAAGCGAGACAAGGAGGTAGACAGACACAATGTTTATGTAAAGTGAAAACAAATAAAGCGAAGGCAGTGTATCCTCATCAAATGTCACCACTGTCATTAGTGGAGTGATGAGATAAGATGAGGCTCATCAAATGTCACCACTGTCAGCAGTGGAGTGATAAGATAAGACGAGTGACAAAAGTCTTACATCATGCTTCAAAGGAACTTATTATTATTGATATTATTATTATATACTCCGGCATATCCAAAACATTGCTGGGACCTATAAATACTATGTATACACGTACAGTGGACCCTCGGCTAACGTTCTTAATCCGTTCCAGGAGCTAGAGCTTTAGCCGAAAAAAACGTTATCCGAAGCCTTATTTCCCATAAGAAATAATGTAAATACAATTAATCCGTTCCTGATATCCAAAAATATTCACAAAAAAAAAAAAATTAAAGAATAACTATAGTTTTACATACAGAAAACACACACAAATACTACATACAATTTAAAATTTATAAATAAATATTGAAATAAACATTTAAAATAACATTTACTTACCTTTATTGAAGAGACTTGCTGGCATCTGAAGATAGGAGGACAGGGCAGGGCTTAGTGTTTGGAAGGGGATCCTCACTCCCTGCACTACTGCTACACTCCTGTATGCTTGCTACCTCCTTTCATGCCTATTACACTCCCTGCATGCCTGCTATACTCCTTGCATGCCTGCTACACTCCCTGTATGCCTGCTACATTCCCTGCATGCCTGCAACACTCCTGCATGCCTGCTGCACTCCTGCTTGCCTGCTACACTCCCTGCATGCCTGCTACACTCCTTGCATGCCTGTTACACTCCTTGCTTGCCTTCTACACTCCTGCATGTCTGCTACACTCCTTGCATGCCTGTTACACTCCTTGATTGCCTGCTACACTCCTGCATGCCTGCTACACTCCCTGCATGCCTGCTACACTCCCTGCATGCCTGCTACACTCCCTGCATGCCTGCTACACTCCCTGCATGCCTGCTACACTCCTGCATGCCTGCTACACTCCTTGCATGCCTGCTACGCTCCCTGCATGCCTGCTACACTCCTTGCATGCCTGTTACACTCCTTGCTTGCCTTCTACACTCCCTGCATGCCTGCTACACTCCCTGCATGCCTGCTACACTCCTGCATGCCTGCTACACTCCCTGCATGCCTGTTACACTCCTTGATTGCCTGCTACACTCCCTGCATGCCTGCTACACTCCCTGCATGCCTGCTACACTCCCTGCATGCCTGCTACACTCCCTGCATGCCTGCTACACTCCTGCATGCCTGCTACACTCCCTGCATGCCTGCTACACTCCCTGCATGCCTGCTACACTCCCTGCATGCCTGCTAAACTGTGTTTTTGTTGTACATCCTGACAAGCTCACCCACACGTACGCCACTCTCATATTTTTCAACAATCTCCTTCAGTTCGATGGTGTTCCTCACTCTCTTTAGCACAGAGGTGCCACTAGGAAGCTTCTTTGGACCCATGGTGACTTATTTCACAGTGACAGTCACTAAATCACCAAAAAAGACACCAAATGTATTGTGAATGCTTGAAAGAGCGCGCTGGGTATTGTTCACTCAAGTGTAAACAACGCTGGACTGGCGTCCTGGGAGGAGGTGCGCAAGCCCAGAGTGGACAGACAGGTCTGGTACGTAACGTTAGCTGAGTAAATAACGCTAGCCGGAAAAAATATTGAACGTAAAAAGCAACCTTTAGCCGAAAAAACGTTATCTGGAATGAACGTTAGCCGGGGGTCCACTGTATATGCTATGTATACACGTATATGCTATGTATACACGTATATGCTATGTATACACGTATATGCTATGTATACACGTATATGCTATGTATACACGTATATGCTATGTATACACGTATATGCTATGTATACACGTATATGCTATGTATACACGTATATGCTATGTATACACGTATATGCTATGTATACACGTATATGCTATGTATACACGTATATGCTATGTATACACGTATATGCTATGTATACACGTATATGCTATGTATACACGTATATGCTATGTATACACGTATATGCTATGTATACACGTATATGCTATGTATACACGTATATGCTATGTATACACGTATATGCTATGTATACACGTATATGCTATGTATACACGTATATGCTATGTATATACATGTATATCTAGACAACAGTATGTGACTAAGGTAGGTGAAAATGTTCACCTGTCACTGCATTTGAGTACTATTTTAGTACCTAATATTAGTGTCAGAACAAAGATTAACTATGAAATCACAAGAACTACTACAAATTGTAATTATCAGAACATAAAAATTATACAAACTAAAAAATAAAATATGAGAAAAAAAGGTATATCGGCAACACTTCTGCAAGTGGCAGCGCTTCATGCTGCCGTCAGGTGATCGTCAAGTGCCAACTTCTTTGCCTCATATCTCAGTAAGTACTCACCCTAATTTTTTTTTTATCCTATAACACTTAGAAAAATGCGCTGTTTATTTCTATAAAAAAAAAAATCCAAAATATTCGGAGCAGTGGGCGAGAGAACGTAGATATACGTTTGGACAGTTAAGGGGTTAATTGTGATGTCATCACACTTCGGGCAAGACAGCAGTTGAATGAATGGTGAATGTGTTTCTTCTGGGCACCCTGCCTTGGAAAGAGACAGCCATTAAGGTTAAAAAAATATTTCTTCTTTAGTTTCTTTACTGTACATTAGGTGTATGGTCTTATCCCTGTTTAAACTGAGGCATTGCTTGTGTTTTGCACTCTGTTTGAGTACTGATGTTCCTGTATCCTGGTTGCTAGGTTGCAAGAAGTCTCGCCTGTATGATACTTGCTACAGTTCCTGTAAAGCATGGTGTTTAGCCCTACATTTCCATGGTCCAAGGAGTTGGATTTGTGTATTCCAGGGTCTATGAAATGGGAAGGGTAGCCAAGGCTACCCTTTGGTATCACCATGGGCACTCCTCTATCTCCTGTTCTTGCTAATCTTTACATGGAATACTTCGAGGCTGTTCTTCTTCCCACTATTGATATACGTCCTTCACTCTGGCTCCGCTATGTAGATGACATCTTTGCTCTTTGGCCTCATGACTCAAATCTCTTCCAACCATTTCTTGATGCTCTTAATAATCTTGCCCCTTCCATTAAGTTTAAAGCTGATTGGGAATCTAATTCTTTGCTTCCTTTCCTTGATGTTCATGTCCACCGCTCAGTTACAGGTTTTGCCTTTTCCGTGTACCGCAAGCCTATGCACAGTGGCATGTACATTCACTACTTTTCTTATCATGCCTCCTCTGTCAAGAAAAGTGTTCTTATCTCCCTCTTTCTCCGTGCTCTCAGCATTTGTGATCCTCAGTTACTTGAAGCAGAAATTTCCACTCTTCATAATTCATTTTCCCGCCTTGGGTACCCTTCCCATTTCATAGACTCTGCTTTCTCTCGTGCCAAACGGATTTTCTTCTCTCCTAACCCTCTACTCCTGGGAACTCTCCTGTCCTCTGCCTTCCCTACATCTCTGGTCTCTCTAATCTCAACAACTCTCTCCGTTCCTTAGACATTAAACTTACCTTTCGCCAGACTAACACTCATCGCACTAATCTAGTTCATACCTCTCCTTCCTCTATAGATTCTCCTGGTGTCTACTCTATTTCTTGTTCCTCCTGTCCTCTTCGGTACTTTGGAGAAACTGGCCGATCTCTTTCTGACAGACTTAGGGAGCACAAAAATAGTGTTAGCTTGCCGACACTAATAATGCTCTTTTCTGTCATGTCAGAGATCACAGTCATCCTATTGATTGGTCTTCTGCTAAAACTGTCTACCCTACGTCCAACTTTCACAGTCGCCGTCTTGTTGAATCCTCCCTTATACACTACTTTCCCTGTATGAATCTTAGTCCTGGCTTTGTCTCTGTAGATGCTTTCCTCTCCCATTACTTTGTTAAATGCTCCAAACGTCAGAACACCCATGACTTAACCTGATTCCTTCCCCTTCTATCTCTTCCCCCTTCTCCTCTTTCTCCTTTCTCCTGTGTTTTCTTTCTTTTCTTTTGCCTTGTATTTGTCCTTCTTTATTTTATTTTCATTTTTTCCCCCCTCTGTGTTCTTGTCCTTACCCTATGCGGGCCACCAGCTTCATTGCAGTGCTTCTTTCCTAGAATATGACTGACTCCACTATTACTACTACTACTACCACTACCACCTCCACTATTACCCCTCCAGCACTTTCTTGTGCCCTTCCCTGTCTGCCTGCCTATAAATACCCCTTCTTCCTGTCCTTTGTGTTAGTGTGACTTTGTATATGGTCCAAGTTGGACCGAAACATTGTCGTAAGCTCTCTCTCTTTATATGTGCGGATTGTGTGTGTATTAGTCATGTAACTCCAGACTGACGCATCTGTCATTTTGATTTCATGAATCAGCTTGTCAGCGTGAACCTTCTCTCTTGAGCATATATTTTGCATGGAAAATTGTGTGTTTTTAATGCATTTTTCTTATAAACATAATTGGAGTATTTTTTCTTCTAGAATCAAAATACAAGCTTCAGGGAAACACTACACAGCAGTGCTATGCAGACATACCTCAAACTAGGAGTTGAAGCATGGGGATCTGCTCCTTGTGTAAGTGTGTAAACTTATGTTTCATTTATATATTGGCACCATCACCACATTGCTCCATGGGGAAGTGGAACAGAATTCTTCCTCCGTAAACCATGCGTGTCGTAAGAGGCGACTAAAATGCCGGGAGCAAGGGGCTAGTAACCCCTTCTCCTGTATACAGTGGACCCCGAGTTTCGTAAACCCGGAAATCGACATTTATGTAAGTATAATATTTAAGTGCTTGTGGAAAAGTATTTTTGGGGTCTGAAATAGACTAACCTACGTGACATTTTTCCTTAAGGGACTAAATTCTTCGTAATGGCACTTGAGCAGACTTCAGAGTGAAGTTTTAGAAACTCGGGGTCCACTGTATATTACTAAATGTAAAAGGAGAACCTTTCGTTTTGTTTTTTGAGCCATCCTGCCTCGGTGGTAAACGGCCTACGTGTTGAAAGAAAGAAATATCACCACATTGGTCATCTTCCCTTCCACCCCTTCCCTCCACCTTCCCCATCTCCCTATTTGCTGTATTGATAGCTTATGGTCCTTAGGTTGAGAATCTGTGAATATACGTATGATAGTAGATATATACTAGATACAGTGGACCCCCGAGGTTTGGCCATAATTCATTCCACAAGGCTGTTCAAGTGCCATTACCGAAAGAATTTGTTCCCATAAGGAATAATGTAAAGAATGTTAGTCCGTTTCAGACCCCCAAAAATACACTTACAAAAACACTTACAATATTACACTTACATAATTGTTCGAGTTTTGAGGTGGCCGAAACTCGCGGGTCCACTGTATATGATAGAGTGGATAGGGGAGCAATGTGGCAGATGTTGCAAGTGTATTGAATAGGTAGTAAGTTACTGAATGCTGTAAAGAGTTTTTATGAGTATAGTGAGGCGCAGGTTAGGGTGTGTAGGAGATAGGGAGATTACTTCCCGGTAAAAGTAGGTCTTAGACAGGGATGTGTGATGTCACCATGGTTGTTTAATATATTTATAGATGGGGTTGTAAAAGAAGTAAATGCTAGGGTGTTGGGGAGAGGAGTGGGATTAAATTATGGGGAATCAAGTACAAAATGGGAGTTGACACAGTTACTTTTTGCTGATGATACTGTGCTTATAGGAAATTCTAAAGAAAAGTTGCAAAGGTTAGTGGACAAGTTTGGGAGGGTGTGTAAAGGTAGAAAGTTGAAAGCGAACAAAGAGTAAGGTGATGAGGGTATCAAACGATTTAGATAAAGAAAAATTAGATATCACATTGGAGGGAGGGAGTATAGAACAAGTGAATGTGCTCAGATATTTGGGAGTTGACTTGTCAGCAGATGGGTTTATGAAGGACGAGGTTAATCATAGAATTGATGAAGGAAAAAAGGCGAATGGTGCTGTGAGGTAGCTGTGGAGACAAAAAATGTTATCCATGGAGTCAAAGAAGGTAATGTACGAGGGTATAGTAGTACCAACACTCTTATATGGGAGTGAAGCATGGGTTGTAAATGCTGCAGCAAGGAGGCTGGAGGCAGTGGAGATGTCGTGTCTAAGGACAATGTGGGTGTAGATATTATGCAGAGAATTTGTAGTGGGGAAATTAGGAGGTGGTGTGGAGTTTCTAAAAGTATTAGTCAGAGGGCTGAAGAGGGGTTGCTGAGGTGGTTTGGTCATTTAGAGAGGATAGAGCAAAGTAGAATGACTTGAAGAGGGTATAAATCTGTAGAGGAAGGAAGATGGAGTAGGGGTTGTCCTAGGAAAGATTGGAGGGAGGGGGTAAAGAAGGTTTTTGTGTGTGAGGGGCTTGGGCTTCAGGCAAGCATTCATGAGCATGTTAGATACGAGTGAATAGAAATGAATGGTTTTTGGGACCTGACGAACTGTCGGAGTGTGAGCAGGGTAATATTTTGTGAAGGGATTCAGGGAAACCGGTTAGCTGGACTTGAGTCCTGCACTTTAACCCTTTCACTGTTTCAGCCATATACATATATATACGTCTTACGAGCCAGTGTTTCGGACGTATTAATACGCCTAAATTCTAGCGGCTTCAATTCAAGCAGGAGAAAGCTGGTAGGCCCACATGTGAGAGAATGGGTCTGTGTGGTGAGTGTGCACTGTATAAAAAATCCTGCAGCACGCAGTGCATAATGAGAAAAAAAACTCCGACTTTGAAGTGTATTTTCGTATATGTAGTATTTATGGTTGTATTCTCGTTTTCTTGGTCTCATTTGATAGAAGGGAAACCATATTACAGAAATAGAGATGATTTTGATTAGTTTTACGATGAAAACGACCTTGAAATTGAGCTCAAAGTAGCAGAAATGTTTGATTTTTGCCAATGTTCAAGAGTAGACAAATCATGCCATATGTCCAATACACGTCAGCTGGTGAGTCTAATATTCTTTCACAAGTGCACTGATATTATTTATACCATTTTTACAATAATGCAGTAGTCTGCATAACAGTAAATCTTCTATTTTTTGTGTGAATAAAAAATCAAAATAGAAAGCAAGAGTAATATAAGAGGGGCCTGGAGACATGACTAACATAGAAAATGTTTTTTTAGTGCCAGGAATGTCTGCATTGTTTATTCTGGACCCTATTTTGAAATTGGCATCTTTTTAATTTGTGTGAAATTGGCCAAATGCAGATTCTGACCACTTTATTGGGTAGTTGAAATCTTGTACTCAATCGATAGAACAAACGGAGTTCTAAAGAAATAGCTATGAGTTTGGTCGACTGGAACAAGTGCACTGATATTATTTATACCATTTTTACAATAATGCAGTAGTCTGCATAACAGTAAATCTTCTATTTTTTGTGTGAATAAAAAATCAAAATAGAAAGCAAGAGTAATATAAGAGGGGCCTGGAGACATGACTAACATAGAAAATGTTTTTTTAGTGCCAGGAATTTCTGCATTGTTTATTCTGGACCCTATTTTGAAATTGGCATCTTTTTTAATTTGTGTGAAATTGGCCAAACTGCCAGATTCTGACCACTTTATTGGGTAGTTGAAATCTTGTACTCAATCGATAGAACAAATGGAGTTCTAAAGAAATAGCTATGAGTTTGGTCGACTGGAACAATAGAATTGGCTGAAAATAGGGTTCAAAGTTGGCAAAATCGCCGATGCATATATATCGCCGCGATCACTAACTTTACAAGAGTGTAATTCCATAAGTTTTCCATCAAATTTCGTACTTTTGGTGTCATTACCATCGGGAAAAGATTCTCTACCATTTCATAAGAAAAAATAAAAAAAAAATTCGAATATTTTGGGACGTAGAATGAGTTTCAGAAATGGGCTTGTGACAGTCAAAGGGTAAAAGGAGGAGTTTGGGATATTGGCTGTTTGGAGGGAGGGACATCTAAACTGTCATATCTGAGCGCCTCTGCAAGGACAGTGATTATGTATGAATGATGGTGAAAGTGTTGAACGATGAAAGTTTTTTCTTTCTTTTTTTTTGGGGGGGGTTCTTTTTTTTTTTGGGTCACACTGCCTAGGTGGGAAACAGCCGACATGTAAAAAAAAAAAAAAAAATTATTTTCACATAGAGCACAATATATTCAGTTACTTTTTTTTCCACAGGTGAAGCAATATCTGGAGAAATTGCAAAGCAGCTACAACCTTCTAGATCAATCTCCAGGTAACCGTCGAGATTTGACTGAATTTACAGATGTGCAATTGTTGACATATTTGGATCACTTTGAAGCAGTGAACCGTGAACAAGACAGAGAGTTGGAATTTTTATTAAATTTTAGGTCGAAGGTACGATTTCTTGCTTGTTTTATATTCTGTATTTATCAGTCTTGGATGTTGTCTTCTCTTTGGCAACTCCATCCTTGAGAAAGTGGTCAAGTGTAAGAACATAAGAAGAAGAACATAAGAAAGAAAGAACACTGCAGCAGGCCTACTGGCCCATGCGAGGCAGGTCCAATGCCTTAACCTAGTCAGGTCAGGTCACATTCACTTAAAGAAGGAGCACAGCATCTGACCTAGTAGCACAAGCTAGTCAGGTCCAACTCACACCCACCAATGTATTTATCTAACCTCTTTTTAAAACTACACGTCTTACCTTCTATGACGGTATTTGAGATTTGTTCCACTCATCCACATCTCTATTACCAAACCAGTGCTTTCCTATATCTTTCAACCCTTGTGGTTTAGCGCTTCTTCTTCTTCTTTCAACAAATCGGCCGTTTCCCACCGAGGCAGGGTGGCCCAAAGAGAAAAACAAAAGTTTCTTTAGCGCTTCTATTTGATTATAATAATAATCCTATATCCTTCCTGAATATGAATTTTTCCAACTTAAAACCATTGCTGCAAGTCCTGTCTATGCTAGATACTTTTAGCACGCTATTTACATCCCCTTTATTTATTCCTGTTTTCCATTTATACACCTCAATCATATCCTCCCTAATTCTATGCCTTTCTAGAGAATGCAGATTCAGGACCCTCAGTCTATCCTCATGGGGAAGATTTCTGATACATGGGATCAACTTTGTCATCCTCCTTGTACGTTTTCCAGTGCATTTATATCCATTCTGTAATACGGCGAGCAGAACTGTGCAGCATAATCTAGATGAGGCCTAACCAAAAATATAGAGTTGAAGAACAACCTGAGGACTCTTATTATTTATACTTCTTGATATGAAGCCAAGGATTCTGTTAGCTTTATTGCAAACACTTTTGCACTGTTGTCTTGGTTTCAGATTACTGCTAACCAAAACTCCTAAATCCTTTTCGCAATCCGTAATATTAAGATCTACATTATTTAGTTTATATGTGGCATGGTTATTTTCCTGTCCAACATTTAGAACTTTGCATTTGTCTATATTAAACTGCATCTGCCACATCTCCAACCACTGCAACAGTCTATTCAAATCATTCTGGAGTGCTCTAATGTCCTCATTAGAATGAATTGGAAGGCCTATTTTGGTGTCATCAGCAAATTTGTTTATGTCGCTATTTATTCCATCATTTATGTAAATCGTGAACAACAAAGCCCTGTGGAACACCACTTGTGACGTGCCCCATTCTGATTTTTCCCCTTTTATGCAAACACTCTGCATGCCTCTACCTGGGAAAAAATTTCTCCTCCTATTCCGTGTGCTTTAAGTTTCCTCAATAGCCTCTGATGTGGAATTCTATCAAAAGCCTTACTGAAGTCCATATACACAATATATTCAATACCATGATCTACCTCCTCAATTACCTTAGTGAAAAAAGTTAGTAAATTCGTAAGGCAAGAGTGCCCCTTTGTAAACCCGTGCTTAGATTCATTAATCAATTTATGCCTTTCAAGATGGCTACAAATTGCCTCGGCAATTATTGATTCCATAAATTTTCCCACTATGGAGGTAAGGTTTATTGGTCTATAGTTCGAAGCTAAGGACCTGTCACCTGCCTTGTAAATAGGTATTACATTTGCCATTTTCCACTTGTCTGGCAATATGCCAGTTTGTAGTGATATATTGAAAAGATTAGCCAAAAGTATGCTAAGTTTCTCCTTACATTCCTTTAAAACCCTTGTCTGGGGAGTTGTTAGGTTTTAATTTCTCTATTTGTCTGAGGACCATGTCACTAGTTACTCCAATCGTGTATAGGTTATTATCGTCCTGTTCTACATAATTTATTATTTCTGGAATTTTGCTAGTATCTTCCTGAGTAAAAACTGAGAGGATGTAAGTGTTGAAAAGTTCACACATTTCCTTATCACTGTCAGTGATCTGACCTGAGTTACTCTTAAGTGGGCCTATCTTGTCCCTAATCTTACTTCTGTATATCTGAAAGAACCCTTTTGAGTTAGTCTTTGAATCCCTTGCGACTTTAGCCTCATAATCCCTTTTTGCTTTTCTATTCCTTTTTTTATTTCTCTCTCTAATTGAATATATTGATTTCTTAACTGCACATCCCCTCTTGTGATATGCCTATATGTGCCTCTCTTTTAACCAATGAGATGTTTTAATGTATTGTTTATCCATTTGGGATCATTTTTGTTAGATCTAGTTTCCCTACTCAGAACAAAAGTTGTCTGGGCAGCTAGCACTATGCTCTGAAACACATCATATTGGCAACCAACACTGCCTACCTGACCTATAGTCAGGTCATCCTAATTTAGCCCACCCAGGTATTTTCTCAGTCCCATGAAGTCGGCCAAGCGGAAGTCTGGGACAGAGACTTGATTGCAGTTATCTGAGTAATTCCATGATACAGTGGACCCCCGAGTTTCGTAAAAACTTCACTCCTGAAGTCTGCTCAAGTGCCATTACCAAACGAATTTACCCCCTTAAGAAAAAATTTCACGTAGGTTAGTCTATTTCAGACCCCCAAAAATACTTTTCCACAAGCACTTACAATATTATACTTACATAAATGTACGATTTCCGGGGTTTACGAAACTCGGGGGTCCACTGTACAATGGAACCTTGGTTTTTGTTTGCCTTGGTTTTCGTCTAATTTGGTCTTCGACAACTTTTCGTCAAAATTTTGTCCCATTTTTCGTTCATCGCCTTGGTTTTCATCGGTCCGCCGTACCGAACGTGTCCACCTGCCCGCGCCTACACAAAACATCCCACGTGTTCTGAGTCAGTCTATTTCTCGTTGAGTGAGCATTACCCTGCTTGTTCATCCGAAATATTTTGGAATAATCCATTGTTTTTTGTGCTTGTTTATTGAGTGCGACTGCTAAATAAGCCACCATGGGGCCAAAGAAAGTTCCGAGTGCCGGCCTTTGATAAAGAAGGCGAGAAACACAAGAGAGCTCAAGAAAGAACTCGTAGCAATGTACGAAAGTACATGGGGTTGGATGTGAGTGGCCAGGATGTGGAAGAGTTGGTGGACGACCGCAGGGAAGAGCTAACCACTGAATAGCTGCAAGACCTTCAACTGGAACAGCAACAGACCACAGCTGAGGAAATTGTTCAGAGAGGATTAAGAGAGGGGAGACTGTGCCTTCTTCTGTGATTAAGGACATGTGTGCAAAGTGGAGTTAGTTGCAAAGTTTTGTGGAGAAATATCACCCTAACAAAGCTGTTGCAAGCCGTGTCTGCAACATGTTCAATGACAATGCCTTGTCTCGTTTTAGGCAAAACTTAGAGACGCCAGAAACAGACCTCTCTGGACAGATTTTTTTGTGACAGGAGTCCAGTGCCAGTAAAAGACAAAGTGGGTTTTCCCTTCCAACCAATAACCTCTCCTCCTCCCTCTCCCCTCCTTGCGTCTTCTATACGCCAACAAGAGTCTTTAATAAAGGTAAAAGTGATATTAAATGTTCATTTATCCATTTCATTAGTCATTTATATATTTATTTCTCATTGTTTTCTGTATGTTAAACTATAGTTATTCTCTCTAAAAAAAAAATTTGTTTTAATACTTTTGGGTGTCTGGAACGGATTAATTGGATTTACATTATTTCTTATGTGAAATATTGCATCAGTTTTCATCGAATTTGGTTTTCATCAGACTTTCTGGAACGAATTAATGACGAAACCCGAGGTTCCACTGTACAGTGGACCCTTGGTTTTCGTGATTAATCCATTCCAGAGAGTCTGCCGAAAACCAAAACCATTTTCCCCATAAGAAATAATGTAAATCCAATTAATCCATTCCAGACACCCAAAAGTATTAACAAAAAAATAATTTTTTTAGAGATTAAATATAGATTTACATACAGAAAACAAGGACAAATAAATATAAAGCACTAATAAAATGTATAAATGAACATTTAACATCACACTTACCTTTATTGAAGACTCTTGTTGGTGTATGGCAGAAGGGGAGGAGGGGAGAGGGAGGAGAGTTTATTACTTGGAGACAGGACAAAATTCTTCAATATGATGCTAATATCAACTCTACGACTTATTTATCTATCACAATTCGTTTAATATGACATAATAAACAATATTAATAACATAGAAACATGATATATACTCTAGAATGAATATAATATGTCATTACGTATGTGGAGTGGTGGTGGTGTTGGGTTTATAAGGGCCACTGACAGCATAAGCCGTACGTATTAGTGGTAGTGGAGGCGGCAGCAGAGGCCACCACCACTATTCACACTGAAACAATGTATGTACGTAATTTATAAATAAGAAATATTTGCACTTACCTTGGAGATGCTGGTATTGGTTTAGGGTGGTGGAAGATAGGCAGGACGGCATTGTCAGTGGCCCTATATACCTCCAATATCATTAGAGGAGTTAGTTTTGTGCCGTCCTTTTTCTGTCGATTAATCGCTTAACTTACTTGCTACACTGTTAATGCTACACTTTATCGCTGGCTGGCACTATAGCCTTTATCAACTCCTGCTGCTTTAGTATCGTACATGTCGTAGAATCACTGAATTACTGAAAAAGGCACATTCTTCCCTCTGTCTTCCTCCACTTTGGTACTTTGCAATGATTTCTTTCTTGAATTCTATCGTGTTTCTCACCTTCTTTACCAAAGGGCTGGCACTAGGAGCTTTCTTTGGGTCCATGGAGGCTTATTTAGTAGTCTCACACAATAAACAAGCTCAAAAAACAAAGGATTATTACGAAATGTTTCGTATGACATTGCAGGGCTATGTTCACTCGCCGAGAAACAATGCCAGACTGACTCTGAATGCGTCTGTGGGAGGCTTTGTGTGTGCACGGCTGAGACATGTTCCTTTTAACCTCCAAAATCCAAGGAAAATCATGAAAACCAAGGCTATATTTTGATGAAAATGTTGCCGAGTCTCACGTGAACCAAGGATCCACTGTACGTATATTGAAACTAAGTGATTTGTGATCGCTTTCCCCAAGCTCATCATTGACTTCAAGATTATTAACTAGTAATTCTTTGTTGGCAAGAACCAAGTCAAGCAGGTTGTTTCCTCTAGTTGGTTCTTTCACAAACTATTTTAAAAAGCAATTCTGAACCGTATCAAGAAAGTCACTAGACTCAAGATTTCCTGTCACATTGTTCCAATCAATTTGTCTAAAGTTAAAATCTCCCATTGACACAACATTTTCATATCTAGACGCCTTATGGATTTCGTCCCATAGCAGCCTACTGCACTCCCTATCAAGATTTGGGGGCCTATAAATCACCCAAAATTAATTTTTCATGACCTTCAAGAAACTGTAGCCAAACAGGTTCTGTGTCCAATGTTTCTAATCTTATATCTTGTCTAACACAACAATTTAAATTATCTCTGACATACATCGCCACTCCACCACCCTTACTGTTGACCCTATCAGTGTGGAATAGTTTATAACCCTGTACAGTGGACCCCCGAGTTTCGTAAAAACATCACTCCTGAAGTCTGCTCAAGTGCCATTACCGAACGAATTTACTCCCTTAAGGATAAATGTCACGTAGGTTAGTCTATTTCAGACCCCCAAAAATACTTTTCCACAAGCACTTACAATATTATACTTACATAAATGTACGATTTCCGGGTTTTCAAAACTCGGGGGTCCACTGTATGTTGCATTCAGAAGGCATTTCTCTATCTTTCAAGTTGAACCAGGTCTCCATCATAGCAGTAATATCTATTACCTGCACTTGCAAGTAAACTTAGCTCATCTATCTTATTTCTTAGACTCTACTGTGTAGAATCTTCCCAAGACATTTAGGATATCTTCAAGTAAGCTTGAAGAAGCACCTGAAGCCTCTTGTAAAGAATTCTGCATGCTGGTTTGGTTTTTATACAAGAGAAGAGCAATGGTCACTGGGAAACAAAGTTTAAGAAGAATTTGAGATTGCTTCCAACATATACATACAAGTGAGAGGGTAGAAAAAAATGAAAAACTGAAAGATAAATGTAAATGCTTTTATTAAAAGTGTATTTTAGAATTGGAAATGTGGAGCAGACTATCAGACGACACCTGTACACTTTTTTTTCTGTATTAGTATACTCTTAAATGACCAAAATCATCTAATCACTACTTAATGATTTAGGAGTCACAGCCTCCCATGGCTCGGTCTAAGATCAGGCCTGATAAGTCAGGTTCTTTGGATGGAAGGTATTATGAACAAGTATAGTAGCAAGACAACATGTGGTGCAAAGCAAACTTTTATTATAGGTGATGTTTCACTCTGGGTGGTGGTTGATACTGATCTGCCCAAAGCAAAATTTCATCTATAGTAAGGGTTTGCTCTGTACCAAGTGTATGCCTTGTTTACCCCAGAGACTCACTCCAAGGACTGGCCACTACAACAAAGCTTTGAGTTACAAGCCAAAATCCGAGTTATGAGAGAGCTTCAGATATGCCGCCACTAGTTGGTGCAGTGAACGCCACAACATCCACTCAGCAGTGCATGTGTTTACCTCGCCATGGAAGTATCTCTTTTGTGTTGTGCTTGCGTTTTGTGCAGTTATTTTGCCAAATTTCTTTTTTCTAACCATGGGTCCTAAGAAAGTAAGTGCAAAGGACAGTGCTGAGAAGAAGAGGATGATGATGTTCATTGAATTAAAGCATGAAATCATAGAAAAACACGAGCAGCGAGGTGTGCGGGTAGTAGAGTTGGCGAGGCAGTACCATTATAGTACTTCTACGATATGTACCATACTAAAGCAGAATGAACTCCAATGAAGTGAAAAAAAAAATGTAGCACTTAAGATCAGCGATAAAGTGAAGCATTAAGAGTGTAGCAAGTTAAGCAATTAAGAGATAGAAAAAGCATGAAACAAAACGAACTCCTCCAATCTCCTCTGCCTATCTTTGTTGTTGTTGGGGTTTATAGGGCCACTGACAGCATACACCGCTCTGCCTATCTTTTCCACCCTCCACCTCCGCCAGCATTTGTTATCCAAGGTAAAATACGTACATTTTATAAAACCAGTTTATTTCTTTACATTCTCTATTGTGTTTTATTATGTTTTTTATACAATTTTTCTTATTTATAAATACAGTGGTACCTCGGTTTACGATATTAATCCGTCAGAGAGGGCATATCTTTAGCCGAAACAATCGTTACCCGAATCAATTTTCCCCAAAGAAATAATGGAAATAAATTTAATCCTCCAAGACTTCCAAAAGTAGTTAAATAAAATATTTTTTAGAACTTTTGACATTAAATAATACAAATTTAATGAAGAATACTAAATAACATGTAAATACAGTGGACCCCGAGTTTCGTAAATTCCTCTGAAGTCTGCTCAAGTGCCATTACCGAGCAATTTTCCCCATAAGGAAAAATTTCATGTAGTTAGTCTTTTCAGACTTCCAAAAATACACTTTAGAACTTACAAAATTAACTTACATAATTTAATGAAGAATAACTAAATACACATGTAAATATTGTACAATAACATGTCACTTACATTTATTGAAGAGTTGTTGATGTGTGGAGGAGGGGAGAAGGTGGAGTAGTATGCTAGTGTTTGGAAGGGGAATCCCCTTCCATTAACACTGCAGGTACCAAGTTCTTTTCTGGGGTTACTTCCCTTTTTCTTTGAATGCCACTAGGACCAGCTTGAGAGTCACTGGACCTCTTTCTAACAATAAATCTGTCCAGGGAGCTCTGTGTCTGGCGATTCTTTAACACATCCCTGAAATGACACACCACTGTCATTGTACAGGTTGCCAGCACGGCCTGCAACAGCATGGTTAGGGTGATATTCATCCATAAAGCCTTACACCCTGCTCCACATTCCACAAATCTCCTTAATCACTTTAGAAGGCACCTTCTTCCATCTCTGTTCCACCTCCTCCTCCTCTGAACCATTGTCCTGACCTCTGGTCTCTTGTTCCAGTTGCTGTTGAAGCTCTTTCAGATCCTCAGTGGTTAGCTCTTCCTTGTGCTCCTCCACCAACTGTTCCACATCCTCACCACTCACCTCTAACCCCATAGACTTGCCCAATTCCACAATTTCTTCCACAACAGGCTCAGGCTCAGGGTTCTGAGGCTCAGCCCCAAAACCTTCAAAATCCCTCTCTAGGACACAGTCCTGGCCAGCTCACTGATACGCACTCCACTTTCATATTTTTCTATTATCTCCTTCTTCAGTTCTATCGTATACATGTATTTCTGTTCCTCTTTGCCACAGGCTTACCACTAGGAGCTTTCCTTGGACCCATGGTAGCTTATTTAGCAGTTGCAAACACTAAAAACAGTGGAATAATGACAATATACTGGTATGAATGCGTGGGTGTGGGTGGGTGGTCGCTCTCGCTTGTAAACAATAGCACACTGACGCTCCCTGGAGTGCGCGCTCAGCTGGGCACCACGCGGACACGTCCGGTACGAATGTCGTTACCCGAAGCAAACATCGTAACACGCAATCATTTTTTTTACGTTATAAATATCGTTACTCAAAACTGTCGTTACCTGACAGCATCGTTACCCGAGGTATGACTGTACGTACATTGTTTCAGTGTTTTCCTTATGAAACTAGTGATCTAGTGCAGTTAGCCTCACAAACACTCCGTTTTCTCTTATAATAAGACCTCAGAAAGGGAAGCATGGGAAGATATGGTCAGAGTGATAATTATTTTTACCTCGGGAGTGGCCGCCGCCACTCGTCACATAATGGCATATTTTATTCATTCTAGAGTATATATCATGTTTCTATGTTATTTATATTGTTAAGTAAAAGGACACAAATGTCATATTAGATCAATTGTGATAGATAAATAAGCCGTAGAGTTTATATATAGCGTTATATTGAAGTATTTTCTCCTGCCTCCCGAGAGCAGGAATTCCACTGAAATGGATTAATGGCATTTCAGTTAATTTCAATGAGAAAAATTAATTTGATATATGGGCAAATTGAGTTATGAGCTAGGTTATGGAATAGATTAAATTGTAAGTCAAGGTACCACTGTAAGTAAGTTTATTCAGGTATACACAAATACAGTTACATAGATCATCATACGTAGCAGCATATGTGTAGAAACCTAGGATAACCCAAAAAAGTCAGACAGAGTGATTTATTTCCATTGGGGTCCATTTAATACCTTAATATTGTACACTGTAGTAGATACTAGTTATTATACTATAATTAAAAGGAATAAGGTAAAAAAAAGAGGTATTTACATATACAGTACATGTATGGTAATTAAAAAAATAAAAATCATTCTCCTCCCTTTCTGTCGCTACATTCATTAGGTACCTTTTGGCTTTCTTCTTGAACTGGCTCATGCTATGACTGGCTTTGACATGTGCAGGCAGTCTGTTCCATTCCTTTATTGCTGTACAATAAAAGGGGTTTGAAGCCTGGTCACTGACTGTGGGTACTACAAAGTTGTGCTCTCTCCCCCTAGTACCTACAATCCTCCTTGAGTATTGAGGGTAGTAATTGAAATGAACTTGTGAAGAGGTGCAGGCAAACACCATACACAGTTTAAAGAGTAAGTATATTAATACAGTGAAGACTAAGAATTAGAAAGGCTGGCTATTGACAGTTGAGGGTTAGGACTTGACTCGCTCTCTGTAAACCCAACTAGATGAGAACATGCGATAAATATAACAATACAGGATGACCATTATATATCTCCAGTATTCACATTTGATGAAAGGCTTTCTGGCAGCATCTTCTGAATGAGATGTCACATTTTAATGCACATGACTTCAGAAATCTTCAATATGTTAATGGCGATTTTTAGTAGGTTGGTAGACAGCAACCACTCGGAGAGGTACTACCGTCCTACCAAGTGAGTGTAAAAAGGAAGCCTGTATTTTGTTTTACATGATGGTAGGATAGGATTGTTGGTGATTTTCTGTCTCATAAACATGCAAGATTTCAGGTACATCTTGCTACTTCTACTTACACTTAGGTCACACTACACATGTACAAGCATATATATACACACCCCTCTGGGTTTTCTTCTCTTTTCTTACCAGTTCTTGTTCTTATTTCCTCTCTCCATGGGGAAGTGGAACAGAATTCTTCCTCCGTAAGCCATGTGTGTCTAAGAGGCGACTAAAATGCCGGAAGCAAGGGGCTAGTAACCCCTTCTCCTGTATATATTACTAAATGTAAAAGGAGAAACTTTCGTTTTTCCTTTTGGGCCACCCTGCCTCGGTGGGAAACGGCCGACGTGTTGAAAGAAAGAAGATATATGTGAACAGCATTTAGATAAAGGTAGGGAAGTTTTCATTGCATTTATGGATTTAGAAAAGGCATATGATAGTGGATAGGGGAGCAATGTGGCAGATTTTGCAAGTGTATGGAATAGGTAGTAAGTTACTAAATGCTGTAAAGAGTTTTTATGAGGATAGTGAGGCTCAGGTTAGGGTGTGTAGGAGAGAGAGAGATTACTTCCCGGTAAAAGTAGGTCTTAGACAGGGATGTGTAATGTCACCATTGTTGTTTAATATATTTATAGATGGGGTTGTAAAAGAAGTAAATGCTAGGGTGTTGTGGAGAGGGGTGGGATTAAATTATGGGGAATCGAGTACAAAATGGGAATTGACACAGTTACATTTTGGGAGGGTGTGTAAAGGTAGAAAGTTGAAAGTGAGCATAGATAAGAGTAAGGTGCTGAGGGTACCAAACGATTTAGATAAAGAAAAATTGGATATCACATTGGAGAGATGGAGTATGGAAGAAGTGAATGTCAGCGGATGGGTTTATGAAGGATGAGGTTAACCATAGAATTGATGAAGGAAAAAATGTGAGTGGTGCATTGAGGTATCTGTAGAGACAAAAAAATGTTATCCATGGAGGCAAAGAAGGGAATGTATGCCAGTATAGTGGTACTAACACTCTTATATGGGTGTGAAGCTTGGGTTGTAAATGCTGCAGCGAGGAGGCGGCTGGAGGCAGTGGAGATGTCCTTCTAAGGGCAATGTGTGGTGTAAATATTATGCAGAGATTTCGGAGTGTGGAAATTAGGAGGAGGTGGGAGTTACTAAAAGTATTAGTCAGAGGGTTGAAGAGGGGTTGTTGAGATGGTTTGGTCATTTAGAGAGAATGGATCAAAGTAGAATGACTTGGAGAGCGTATAAATCTGTAGGGGAAGGAAGGTGGATTAGGGGTCGTCCTCGAAAATGTTGGAGGGAGGGGGTAAAGGAGGTTTTGTGGGCAAGGGGCTTGGACTTCCAGCAACCATGTGTGAGCATGTTAGATAGGAGTGAATGGAGACAAATGGTTTTTGGGACCTGACGAGCTGTTGGAGTGTGAGCAGGGTAATATTTAGTGAAGGGATTCAGGGAAACCGGTTAGCCTGACTTGAGTCCTGGAAATGGGAAGTACAATGCCTGCACTTTAAAGGAGGGGTTTGGGATATTGGCAGTTTGGAGGTACTTCTAAACTGTCGTATCTGAGCTCCTCTGCAAAGACAGGGATTATATATGAGTGAGGTGAAAGTGTGAATGATGAAAGTATTTAATTTTTGGGGATTTTCTTTCTTTTTGGGTCACCCTGCCTCAGTGGGAGACAGCTGACTTGTTGAAAAAAAGTCATAGTTTCTTTTATAGGATACCATCTGTCTTCTGACTGGAAGTTCTGAATGCATTTACTAGATAAATATTCTAAATAGGATATTTGTGGCTAAATCCAAAAAAATAAGTGGATTCAGATAATAGGCATTCATATATCTTATTGTGTACTGTATAGGTGGTATCTGGAATTTAACTTTAAAATATATTTTTTACTATATTTTTTGGGCATCAGTGAAAAACCCACTGAATCCTAGCCTTTGATGATCTACCTTTCTCAACCCAGGCAGATTTGGAGATAGAAGCAAGTGATAAAGAGGAACCAGGAGCTGATGACTTGGACCCACTTACTTTCTCCCCATGCACAAGCAGCAAATTATTAACGCCAAGAAATTCAACGGCAAATAATTCTCAAGTAGATTTGAGTTGCTTAATGCATCATTTACGAAAGGGCAGTGACAAGAGGAAAGCAGGTGAAGAGGTTAGCAGCTTTAATATTCTTAATTCATTGAGTAAGCTCATGATGTTTGATTGTATGAACCCACATAGAGGTAATTTTGTAACAGATCATTGGTGCATAAAGAAGCAATTATTTTAGCTTTATAGTAATTTTATTACTAGCCAATGTTTGGGTATTGGGATTCATAATAAAGCTTATCAAATCACTGTGATATATGTATCAGAGATAAAGGACAATTTTAACAGTTAGTCACTGTTCTTTGCACTTCAAGAGAAATCCACCTGCACTGTAATATGCCTACCATAACCTGTAGTGCACAATTTAAGCAAGATGGTGCTAGAGCACAGCCCTTTCTCACCACGGTAGAATGACCCAGAGAAGGAAACAGTCACCATCATTCATTCAATAGGTGTCTAGCCAAAAGTGAACAGAAAACAGAATTTAAGTCATCGTCCAAAATTCAACTTATTTACCCATCACTCAGAGTGTAGGCACTGGACTTCATTCCTACCTAATTAAATAAATATCAAGTTATATGGAGTAGTAGAGTTAGCTTTCTTCCAATGTTTAATGTCATTTAACCTAATTTCAGGAGGGCAGTGAAGGTGGCCCAATAGACATTTGCTTAGTCACCTCTACAACCAATACTCAGGTTACCATCACTCCAGCGGGATGTCATCAACATGATATACGACCACCAAAGGTAAAAAAAAAAAAAAAAACTTTCAGTTTTGGCAAGTAATTTTGGATGTGACAGACAGTTGTGCTTAATTCTGTAAATATTACAATACACAGATAAATGTTTTAACATTTCCACCATCCTAGGTAGTAGGTTGGTAGACAGCAACCACCCAGGGAGGTACAGTAGGGCCCCACTTATACAGCAAGTTAGGTTCCAGGTTACCACCGGAAAGTGGACATCGCCGGAAAGCAGAACACCATTTTTCCACTTACAGATGCATATAAATGACAGATAATAAGTTTACACAAACATATATTAAGCTAGCAATAGAACTAGGCATTAAAAATAAAAAGTAAAATACATGCACAGTACACTCATTACTTACCTTAAAATATTTGTAGTCTTAATGTAGGGTGAGAGGTGAGTAGTATTTATTGTAAGAAGTCAGGTGTGGGAGGTATGGTAGCCAGCCAGGCCACCCCACCCACATGTAATATACAGTGGACCCTCGGTTTTCGTTCATCTCCAAACTCGATTAATTATGTAAGTGTATTTTCCTAAGTGTATTTTTGAGGGTCTGAAATGACTAATCTATTTTACATTTGTCCTTATGGGAACAAATTCGTTCGATAACGGCACTCAAACAGCATTCTGGAAAGAATTTTCAATGAAAACCGAGGGTCCACTGTACTTCTACATTTAAAGCACCCCAGAGTGATAAAATGTATATACAGTACGTACATTCATTACTTACCTTAAAATATTTGTAGTCTTAATGTAGGGTGAGAGGTGAGTAGTATTTATTTGTATGAAGTCAGGTGTGGGAGGTATGGTAGCCAGCCAGACCAGCCCACCCCACCCCACCCACATGTAATATATGTACAATGATATTTAGAGCGCAGTAGGGAGGGGAGATAAAATGCATATACAGTAGGGCCCCACTTATACAGCAGGTTAGGTTCCAGGATACTGCCGGAAAGCAGACTTCACCGGAAAGCAGAACACCATTTTTTCCACTTAAATGTATATAAATGCCAGATAACAAGTTTACACTAACATATCAGTGTATGTTAGCAATGTAAACTAGGCATTATAAACTATAAATGCAAGTAAAATAGGACTACATTTTCACATTATTCTTATGAAAATGTTTGTAATGACTTAATGTAGGGCAAAAGGTGAGTACAGTATTATTTAATGAACTAGGTGTAAGTAAGGTAAAAATAACACTTAGGCTTTAAGTGCCCAGAGTATAAAATGCATATAAGTCAGGTAACTCATTACTTACCGTTAAAATATTTGTAGTCTTAATTTTAGTCTTAATGTAAGGGTGAGAGGTGAAAAGTATTTATTTGTAGAAAGTCAGGTGTGGGAGGGAGGTAGGGTAGCCAGCCTGGGCACCCTTCCCAAGCTGAGTACACGTACTATGTAAACAAACGGACGAAGCATCTGGTTATGGTTCATACACATTCATACAAACACCTTAAATTGTGTACAAGCTGTCTACACAGTGGTACAGTAGAATAAATAAAGACCAACACTTCCATTCTCACGTAACATCATTTTTAGAAGGAATGATGCTCTGACAAGTTAGTACAGAATAAATAAACAGCAACACACCATTTTTAGAGTGAATGATATTATTATTATTATTATTATTGTCATAATAAAAAAGAAGCGCTAAACCCACAAGGGTCTTGAATAGCTATAGATAGAGCGAAGGCATACGAAAAGAATATTTTTCTACAGATAAGTAACTGGTGTTTGACTAGAGAAAACGTAATTCTTCCAACTCTCCTACAAACCGCTTGGTAAACAAATCTCATATTTATGTCAATTTTTATACTGTGGGTGTATGTATCATGTTTATATGTTATGTAGCTTGTTTATTACATAATTTTGAAAAAAATATCATAGATGGATTAATGGAAATGTCTATATTAATGTAATACGTATACAACATTTAATGCGCCCAAGAGATTATGATGGCGTCTTCAAGAGTAGAGACTCTTAGTGATTTTAATGTGTACCTGCATGCCAGCACAGTGTGTAAGTATATTTAGGTACAGGTACACATAAGTATAATTATCAGAGTACATATAAAATATGCAATAACTTTAAAACACTTGAAATTTTGGAAAATTTCCAGACATAATAGAGAGATGTGCTCACAGAGAATGTAAACAAACCGGGTGGGGCGCGCCTTATTTGAAAGACTTTTCGCCGTATAGAAAGTTGTGGTCATAATTTTAAATCACCATATTAGCGGAACTCTGTAAAGTGAGGGGGCGTACTGTACATGTACAGCACACCCATTACTTACCTTAAAATATTTGTAGTCTTAATGTAGGGTGAGAGCTGAGTAAATGAGGTAAAATGACAGAGAGAGAGAGAGAGAGAGAGAGAGAACGAGTGAATGAGAGAGGAGAGAGACATGGAGGATGAAAAGAAGCAGACAAACGCGTCTGGCTTTGGTTCATACACGTTCATCTACACCTAACATCTCATATTTATGTTACTTTATCCTTCCGTGGGTGTATTTATCATGTTTATATGTTACGTAGCATGTTTATTATATAATTGTGAAAAAAAATATCATAGATGTATTAATGAAAATTCTTTCTTTCTTAACACGTCAGCCGTCTCCCACCGAGGCAGGGTGACCCGAAAAGAAAGAAAATCTCCAAAAAGAAAATACTTTCATCATTCAACACTTTCACCACACTCATACATAATCACTGTCTTTGCAGAGGCGCTCAGATACGACAGCTGAGAATAAGTCCCTCCCAGCTGTCACTATCCCAGACCCCTCCTTTAAAGTGCAGGCATTGTACTTCCCATTTCCAGGACTCAAGTCCAACTAAATCAATTAACTGGTTTCCCTGAATCCCTTCACAAAATGTTACCCTGCTCACACTCCAACAGCTCGTCAGGTCCCAAAAACCATTCGTCTCAATTCACTCCTATCTAACACGCTCACATATGCTTGCTGGAAGTCCAAGCCCCTCGCCCACAAAACCTCCTTTACCCCCTCCCTCCAACCTTTTCGAGGACGACCCCTACCCCGCCTTCCTTCCTCTACAGATTTATACGCTCTCCAAGTCATTCTAATTTGATCCATTCTCTCTAAATGACCAAACCACCTCAACAACCCCTCTTCAGCCCTCTGACAAATACTTTTAGTAACTCCACACCTTCTCCTAATTTCCACACTCCGAATTTTCTGCATATTTACACCACACATTGCCCTTAGACAGGACATCTCCACTGCCTCCAGCCGCCTCCTCGCTGCAGCATTTGCAACCCATGCTTCACACCCATATAAGAGTGTTAGTACCACTATACTTTCGTACATTCCCTTCTTTGCCTCCATGGATAACGCTTTTTGTATCCACAGATACCTCAACGCACCACTCACCTTTTTTCCTTTCAATTCTATGGTTAACCTCATCCTTCATAAACCCATCTGCTGACAAGTCAACTCCCAAATATCTGAAAACATTTACTTCTTCCATAATCCCTCTCTATAAAGTGATATCCAATTTTTCTTTATTTAAATCGTTTGATACCCTCATCACCTTACTCTTATCTATGTTCACTTTCAACTTTCTACCCTTACACACCCTCCCAAACTCGTCCATTAACCTTTGCAACTTTTCTTTAGAATCTCCCATAAGCACAGTATCATCAGCAAAAAGTAAGTGTGTCAACTCCCATTTTGCATTAAATTCCCCATAATTTAATCCCACCCCTCTCCCCAACACCCTAGTATTTACTTCTTTTACATCTTCTTCTTTCCACGCCCGCCTCCACGAGGCAGGGTGGCCCAAAAGAAAACGAAAGTTTCTCCTTTTCATTTAGTAATATACAGGAGAAGGTTACTAGCCCTTGCTCCCACATTTTAGTCGCCTCTTACGACACGCATGGCTTACGGAGGAAGAATTCTGACTTCTTTTACATCTCCATCTATAAATAGATTAAACAACCATGGTGACATTACACATCCCTCTCTAAGACCTACTTTTACCAGGAAGTAATCTCCCTCTCTCCTACACACCCTAACCTGAGCCTCACTATCCTCATAAAAACTCTTTACAGCCTTCAGTAACTTACTACCTATTCCATACACTTGCAACATTTGCCACATTGCTCCCCTATCCACTCTATCATATGCCTTTTCTAAATTCATAAATGCACTGAAAACTTCTCTACCTTTATCTAAATACTATTCACATATATGCTTCACTGTAAACACTTAATCTACACATCCCCTACCCACTCTAAAGCCTGCTTGCTCATCTGCAATCCTACTCTCTGTCTTACTTCTAATTCTTTCAATAATAACCCTGCCATACACTTTACAGTGGACCCCCGAGTTTCGTAAAAACTTCACTCCTGAAGTCTGCTCAAGTGCCATTACCGAACGAATTTACTCCCTTAAGGAAAAATTTCACGTAGGTTAGTCTATTTCAGACCCCCAAAAATACTTTTCCACAAGCACTTACAATATTATACTTACATAAATGTACGATTTCCGGGGTTTACGAAACTCGGGGGTCCACTGTACCTGGTATACTCAGTAAACTTCTTCTTTCAACAAATCGGCTGCTTCCCACCAAGGCGGGGTGGCCCAAAGAGAAAAACAAAAGTTTCTCTTTTTAACTTTAGTAATGTATACAGGAGAAGGGGTTACTAGCCCCTTGCTCCCAGCATTTTAGTCGACTCTTACGACACGCATGGCTTACTGAGGAAGAATTCTGCTCCACTTTCCCATGGAGAACTCAGTAAACTTATTCCCCTATAAGTCTTACAATCTCTTTTATCCCCCTGCCCTTTATATAAAGGAACTATACATGCTCTCTGCCAATCCCTAGGTACCTTCCCCTCTTTCATTCTACGTAATGCCTCACATCCTGCTCTTCTTCACTCCTAAACGATGTTGTACCTCCCTGGCCAGTGCATGAAATTACCGCCTCCCTTTTTTCATTGACATTTAAAAGTTCCTCAAAATATTCCCGCCATCTACCCAATACCTCCAGCTCCCCATCTACTAACTCCCCTACTCTGTTTTTGACTGACAAATCCATTCGTTCCCTAGGCTGTCTTAACTTGTTTATCTCACTCCAAAATATTTTCTTGTTTTCAGCAAAATTTCTTGACAGAGCCTCTCCCACTCTTTCATCTGCTCTCCTTTTGCACTCTCACCACTCTCTTCACCTTTCTTTTACTCTCCATATACTCTGCTCTTCTATTAACACTTCTGTTTTGTAAAAACCTCTTATAAGCTACCTTTTTCTCTTTTATCACACTCTTTACTTCTTCATTCCACCACTCCTCTTTCCTCCTGCACCCACCCTCCTATAGCCACAAACTTCTGCCCCACATTCTAATACTGCATTTTTAAAACTATCCCAACTCTTCAACCCCCCACTACTCCTACTTGCACTAGCCCACCTTTCTGCCAGTAGTTGCTTATATCTCACCCTAACTTCCTCCTCTCTTAGTTTATACACTTTTACCTCTCTTACTTGCTATTGCCATTTTCTTTTTGTCCCATCTACCTTTTACTCTAACTGTAGCTACAACTAAGTAATGATCCAATATATCCGTTGCCCCTTTATAAACATGTACATCCTGAAGCCTACCCATCAACCTTTTATCCACCAATACATAATCTAACAAACTACTTTTATTATGTGCTATATCATATCTTGTATATTTATTTATCTTCTTTTTCATAAAATATGTATTACTTATTACGAAACCTCTTTCTACACACAGCTCTATTAACGGTTCCCCATTTACATTTACCCCTGGCACCCCAAATTTACCTAGTACTCCCTCCACAACATTTTTACCCACTTTAGCATTAAGATCCCCAACCACAAGTACTCCCTCATTTGGTTCAAAACTCCCCACGCACTCACTCAACATTTCCCAAAATCTCTCTCTCTCCTCTACACCTCTCTTCTCCAGGTGCATAAACACTTACTATAACCCACTTTTCACATCCAACCTTTACTTTACTCCACATAATCCTTGAATTTAAACATTTATACTCCCTCTTTACCTGCCATAACTGATTATTCAACATTATTGCCACTCCTTCTTTAGCTCTAACTCTATTTGAAACCCCTGATCTAATCCCATTTATTTCTCCCCACTGAAACTCTTCTACCCCCTTCATCTTTGTCTCACTTAAAGGCAGGACATCCAGCTTCTTTTCATTCATAACATCTACAATCATCTCTTTCTTATCATTCGCACAACATCCACGCACATTCAGACATCCCACTTTGACGGTTTTCTTCTTTTTCTTTTTAGTAAATCTATACAGGAAAAGGGGTTACTAGCCCATTGTTCCCAGCATTTTAGTTGACTTTTACAACACACATGGCTTACAGAGGAAAGATTCTTATTCCACTTTCCCATGGATATGAAAGGAAAAGAAATAAGAACAAGAACTATTAAGATAAAATCAAAGAAAACTCAGATGAGTATGTATACATAAATGTGTATATGTATGTGTAGTGTGACCGAAGTGTAAGTTTATGAGACAGAAAAAAAGACACCAGCAATCCTACCATCATGTAAAACAAATACAGGCTTTCGTTTTACAATCACTTGGCAGGACGGTAGTACCTCCCTGGGTGGTTGCTGTCTACCAACCTACTACTAATAAAAATATATATATATATTACCTACTATATATATATATATTACCTACTACACCCTCTCTGATGTTTCTCCCACTTTAGCATTTAGGTCCCCTACCACAATTACTCTCTCATTTGGTTCAAAAGTTCCTATACATTCCAACATTTCCCAAAATCTCTCTCTCTCCTCTACCTCCTCTCTTCTCCAGTGATACAGCTTATATGACCCACTTTTCGCATCCACCCTTATTTTAATCCACATAATCCTTGAATTTACACATTTTTTTTTTTTTTTTTTTTTTAAAAAAAAAAAAGTGTAAATTCAAGGATTATGTGGATTAAAATAAGGGTCGGATGCTGAAAATGGTCAAATAAGCGTGTATCACCTAAGAGAGAGAGAGAGAAGTTTTGGAAATGTTGCTAAGTATGGAACTTTGAACCAAATGGAAGATGTGGTAGGAGACCTAAATGCTAAAGTGGAGAAACTGAAGAATGTAGTAGGTAAGTTTGAGGTGCCAGGTGTAAATGATAATGGGAGCCCTTTGATTGAACTTTGTATAGAAGGGGTTTAGTTATAGGTAATACATATTTTAAGAAAAAGAGGATAAATAAGTATACAAGATATGATGTAGGGCGTAATGACAGTAGTTTGTTGGACTATGTATTGGTAGATAAAAGACTGTTGAGTAGACTTCAGGATGTACATGTTTATAGAGGGGCTACAGATATATCAGATCACTTTTTAGTTATAGCTACAGTGGGAGTAAAAGGTAGATGGGATACAAGGAAAATAGAATCAGTAAGTAAAAGAGAGGTGAAGGTTTATAAACTAAAAGAGGAGGCAGTTAGGGTAAGATATAAACAACTATTGGAGGATAGATGGGCTAGTGAGAGTGTAGGCAATGGGGTCGAAAATGTATGGGGTAGATTTAAAAATGTAGTGTTAGAGTGTTCAGCAGAAGTTTGTGGTTACAGGCGAGTGGGTGCGGGAGGGAAGAGGAGCGATTGGTGGAATGATGATGTAAAGAGAGTAGTAAGGAGAAAAAGTTAGCATATGAGAGGTTTTTACAAAGTAGAAGTGATGCAAGGAGGAAGAGTATATGGAGAGAAAAAGAGAGGTTAAAAGAGTGGTGAAGCAATGTAAAAGAGAGCAGATGAGAGAGTGGGTGAGATGTTATCAGCAAATTTTGTTGAAAATAAGAAAAAGTTTTGGAATGAGATTAATAAGTTGAGGAAGCCTAGAGAACAAATGGATTTGACAGTTAAAAATAGGAGAGGAGAGTTATTAAATGGAGAGTTAGAGGTATCGGGAAGATGGAGAGAATATTTTGAGGATTTGTTAAATGTTGATGAAGACAGGGAAGCTGTGATTTCGTGTGTAGGGCAAGGAGGAATAACATCTTGTAGGAGTGTGGAAGAGCCAGTTGTGGGTGTAGGGAAGTTCGTGAGGCAGTGGGTAGAATGAAAGGGGTAAGGCAGCTGGGATTGATGGGATAAAGATAGAAATGTTAAAAGCAGGTGGGGATATAATTTTGGAGTGGTTGGTGCTATTATTTAATAAATGTATGGAAGAGGGTAAGGTACCTAGGGATTGGCAGAGAGCATGTATTGTTCCTTTGTATAAAGGCAAAGGGGACAAAAGAGAGTGCAAAAATTATAGGGGAATAAGTCTGTTGAGTGTACCTGGTAAAGTGTATGGTAGAGTTATTATTGAAAGAATTAAGAGTAAAACAGAAAGCAGGATAGCAGATGAAAAAGGGGCTTTAGGAAAGGTAGGGGTGTGTAGACCAAGTGTTTACAGTGAAACATATAGGTGAACAGTATTTGGATAAGGGTAAAGATGTTTTTGTGGCATTTATGGTTTTGGAAAAGGCGTATGATAGGGTAGATAGGGGGCAATGTGGCAGATGTTGCAGGTGTATGGAATAGGAGGAAGGTTACTGAAAGCAGTGAAGAGTTTTTATGAGGATAGTGAGGCTCAGGTTAGAGTGTGTAGGAGGAAGGGACTATTTCCCAGTAAAAGTGGGCCTTAGGCAAGGATGTGTGATGTCACCGTGGTTGTTCAATATATTTATAGATGGGGTTGTAAGAGAAGTGAATGCGAGGGTCTTGGCAAGAGGTGTTGGGCTAAAAGATAAAGCAAATACAAAGTGGGAGTTGTCACAGTTGCTTTTGCTGATGACACTGTGCTTTTGGGAGATTCTGAAGAGAAGCTGCAGAGGTTGGTGGATGAATTTGGTAGGGTGTGTAAAAGAAGAAAATTGAAAGTGAATATAGGAAAGAGTAAGGTGATGAGGAAAACAAAAGAATAGGTGACGAAAGATAGGATATCAGATTGGAGGGAGAGAGTATGGAGGAGGTGAATGTATTCAGATATTTGGGAGTGGACATGTCGGCGGATGGGTCTATGAAGGATGAGGTGAGCCATAGAATTGATGAGGGGAAAAGGGTGAGTGGAGCACTTCGGAGTCTGTGGAGACAAAGAACCTTGTCCATGGAAGTAAAGAGGGAATGTATGAGAGTATAGTTATACCAACGCTCTTATATGGGTGTGAAGCATGGGTGATGAATGTTGCAACGAGGAGAAGGCTGGAGGCAGTGGAGATGTCATGTCTGAGGTCAATGTGTGGTGTGAATATAATGCAGAGAATTCGGAGTTTGGAAATTAGGAGGAGGTGCGGGATTACCAAAACGATTGTCCAGAGAGCTGAGGAGGGGTTGTTGAGATGGTTTGGACATGTAGAGAGAATGGAACGAGACAGAGTGACTTCGAGAGTGTATAAATCTGTAGTGGAGGAAGGCGGGGTAGGGGTCGGCCTAGGAAAGGTTGGAGGGAGGGGGTAAAGGAAGTTTTGTGTGCGAGGGCTTGGACTTCCAGCAAGCATGTGTGAGCGTATTTGATAGGAGTGAATGGAGGCATATGGTTTTAATACTTGACGTGCTGTTGGAGTGTGAGCAAAGTAACATTTATGAAGGATTCAGGAAACCGGCAGGCCGGACTTGAGTTCTGGAGATGGGAAGTACAGTGCCGGCACTCTGAAGGAGGGATGTTAATGTTGCAGTTTTATAACTGTAGTGTAAAGCACCCTTCTGGCAAGACAGTGATGGAGTGAATGATGATGAAAGTTTTTCTTTTTCGGGCCACCCTGCCTTGGTGGGAATCGGCCGATGTGTTAATAAAAAAAAAAAAAAAAAAAATATATACAGTGGTCCCTCGGTTTTCGTGCATCTCCAAACTCGAACATTTATGTAAGTGTATTTTCGTAAGTGCTGTTGCAAGTGTATTTTTGGGGGTCTGAAATAGACTAACTTACGTGACATTATTTCTTAAGGAAGTAAATTCGTTCGGTAATGGCACTTGAGCAGCATTCTGGAACGAATTTTCGGCGAAAACCGAGGGACCACTTTAAAACACTTGAAATTTTTTAAAGTTTCCTCATTTGAATTGTGATGTCTGTGCACTTCTTGCAAGACAGCTATTCAATGAGTGATGGTAAATGTTTCATTTTTTGGGGTCATTACCTTGGTGGGAGATGGCTTATGTGGTAAAAAAAAAAAACTGTCTATACCATTAATGTCTTTACCCTCATCTGACTTGGGCCTCCAGTAATAGAGTGGAAATTTGTATTTAGTGTGAAATCAGATTGTGTATTGGAAAGCTCATAAAAGCTTGTTTGTTGTAGGTGGTGCGATCTGTGTCCCACAAACCCTCAGTAGCCATGATACAGAGTACCTATCCAGGTATAACTGTACTTAGTGATGTGGATTTTACTCGAATACCTTCAATCATTACTGAAATGCAAGAAATGATGAGTTCCAGGTAATATGAATATATATTGTATTTTACATTACTTATACTCTCTCTCTCTTTAGCTCATTTTTCTCTCAATGGTTGCTTATATCTTACCCTAACTGCTTTCTCCTTAAATATATTAACGTTCACTTCTCTCTTACTCACTGATGACATTCTCCTTAAACTCCATATAATAGGCCTCTTACTCTCACTATAGCTACAACTAAATGATCTAATGTATCTGATACCCCTCTAAAAACATATGTATCTACAAGTCTACCCAGTGATCTTTTATATACTAATACATAGTCTAACATACCACTGTATTTATTTTCTAAATCATATCTCATGTACTTATTTATCCTCTTTTTCTTCAAATAACTATTACTTGTTAGCAAACCTCTTTCTATACAAAGAAACATTTGCAATAAAATGTCCTAGTGTTTGTATTGTTTTTTCCAGCTGCATGTCAGTATTGCATGCCTTCATTACAGAGGAGGGGGGGGGTAGCTTTAATAGCTGTGCCCTTCTGGTACTAGTTATTACCTGTAAAACTATTTTGATAGTGACTATATGTACCATTTTTACAGAACACGAGTGGAGATGAAAGAATCAGGCATCAGTCCAGAAGATTTGCAAAGGCTGGAAGTTGAAGCACAGCTACTCAGAGAAGCAGAGCCATTTTACCTTCAGGACGACAGTCAATGGCAGCTCCCAAAGTGTAATGTAATCCGGAAAAGATCCAGTAAGAGGTGTAGCATTGTTCCTGATCCTTCAGCACTAACTCGAATTATTGCAGAAGCAAAAGTATTATATGGTGGAAGTAATGAAGGGGGGAAAAACATATGTTAGGTGTTCTACACTTAAAGTCCTAAACTTTGTTTCTGGTAAAAGTGTTACAGTTGAATCCCATTATCACAAACTCCTTGGAGCTGAGAGCAGTGCACTCGTCATTGCTAAAAGTTTTTGCCTGTGCAGCAGGCAAAAAGTACTGTATTTGAAAGCTAAACCAGGAATTTCAAAATTCAGTTTGAAGAATAAACTCTTTATGAGTGATATTTTACTTTTTTTTTTCAGCTTGCACTTGTTCAGAAGACTGTAGAGCTACCACCCTTTGTCTTTATTGTTCCCAGTCATATCATATATATACTGAGCATAAGAATTTCCCTCATATTTATGACTGTATTAGCAAAAGTGAGTTTTGATATGGAGATTATTTTTATAATGCATTCATGATTGTTTATATACAATAATTAAATAACTTGCAACCAAGTTGATAGTGAGTTACTCAGCAAGGATATAAAATGGTGAAAGGAGTTCCAAATTACTGTTTGAGGTCTGTCATATAGTATTATGTTTGTACTGAGTACATAATATATATTGACATGTATTAATTGTGCCAGTGTCCTGGGAGTGTACATGTACTGTACCAAAAATACTCATTTTGGTATGTATTTTAATTGTATACACAGTGTACATACATAAAGCCATTCATATGACATACTTTATATTCACAAATTAATATCTTATGGTTTACATGTAGGCTCAGTGCATATATTTTTTGAACAACTGACAATAATGCCCACAATTGGAAGCTGTTTCCTTTGAATATCCAAGACTCTATCATTTTAAATGTCAGTAGAGAAATATTGACCCACAATCTGACCACTGCCACATTGATGCCAGTAAAGGGATCTACGGAACTGGTGCTACCCTTCCCTTCCATGGATCACAGCTGATATCTTCCCATTCCCTAGGCACTGTATGACTTCTGCAGGTTTAGCACTTCCCCATGAATTTAATAAAAAGAATGAGGACTGGAAAACTATTTTATTCTGGGTGGACTGTAGAGGATCACCACAGCTTTGATCCATCTTTTACCTAATTCTCCTCTGGGTAGAGGAACCCTCCAGATTCCAAGTACAGTGGACCCCCGGATTACGTACTGCTCCAAACTCGAACAATTATGAAAGTATTTTTGGGGGTCTAAAAGGACTAATCTAATTTACATTATTCCTTATGGGAACAAATTCGTTCGGTATCGACACTTGAACAGCATTCTGGAACGAAATAATGTTGTATTTCGGGGGTCCACTGTACTATAAAATTCATTTTTTAGTTTACACCATAGTGAGCTTCAGTCATAGGCATGAGACTTGGTTAGGTTACACCCATGTTATAAGTGTCTTAGAGTGCCAGGACAACTTTAATAAATAGTGGATAGCACTTTTAAGGGTCTTCAACAACATGAGTCCAGTAATTTTCTGGGTCTGATTTATTTGATCTTTGGTGTGAGAATCCTTCAAGCCCCAAATTCTGAAAACGAGGCTCTAAATATGAATTCATATTTTAATATTATTGTGAACTTAGGCTATTGTGTACTGTGTATATATGCTGTATGTATATATTTTTGGTTAGCTAGGCGTGGTTTACAAGGAAGTCTGGCCTGAGTCCAGGCTACAAGGGTTAAAGCACCACGAACTGGTCATAGGTTATTGATGAGTGTCTGGTCCTTAGCAAAGGGAGACTTTTCTTAAAACAATACATACCCTTAAAAAGTCAACTTTTTATTATAAAGTTGTCTGTGTTATGTGATTGTTAAACCTGGTTGTCCACAAAGGCAAAATAATAGAGATTAAACAATAGACCCAATAAGTATCTGTTTCATATGAGATAAATTACTAAAACATTATATTGGCAATGGTTATACTGAACAAGTAGACCAACCCTCACACACCAACAAAGCAGGAATGTATAGCACCTTGAATGCAAAGAGGAAATATATGCCAGACACACAAATTAACCCTTTGACTGTCATGACCCCAAATCCTAAAGTCTCTCTCTGTGTCGCAGAATATTTGAAAAAAAAATGATTTTTTCTTATGAAATGATAATCTTTTTCCGATAGTAATGACACCAAAAGTACGAAATTTGATGGAAAACTTACAGAATTACGCTCTCGCAAAGTTAGCGATCTCGGTGATATTTACACATCGGCGATTTCGCCCACTTTGAGCCCTATTTTCAGCTAATTCCATTGTTCCAGTCGACCAAACTCATAGCTATTTCTTCAGAACTCCATCTGTTCTATCGATTGAGTACAAGAAACCACCCATTTACCGATTTCAACTACCCAATAAAGTGGTCAGAAATTGGCAATTTGGCCAATTTCACGCAAATTAAAACGATGCCAATTTCAAAATAGGGTCCAGAATAAACAATGCAGACATTCCTAGCACTAAAGTAACATTTGCTCTGTTCATTAGTCATGTCTCCAGGCCCCTCTTATATTACGCTTGCTTTCCATTTTGAATTTTTATTCACACAAAAATAGAAGATTTACTGTTATGCAGACTGCTGCATTATTATAATAATTGCATAAATAATGTCAGCCCATTCGTGACTGCATATTAGACCAGCCAGTTGGACATAGGCAAAAATCGAACATTTCCTCTACTTTGAGCTCAATTTTAAGGTACTACGTACTACTTTCCGGTGTGAAACCAATCAAAATTATATTTCTGTAATATATCTTCCATTCTATCAAATGAGACCAAAAGAAACAAGAATACAACCATACGAAAATCCATCCCAAAGTCACTGTTGTACACCATTTTTTCTCATGCACTGCGTGCTGCAGGATTTTTTTTATACAGTGGAACCTCGGTTTTCGTCATTAATTCATTCCAGAAAGTCTTGACGAAAACCGAATTCAACGAAAACTGAAGCAATATTTCCCACAAGAAATAATGTAAATCCAATTAATCCGTTCCAGACACCCAAAAGTATTAACAAAAAATACATTTTATAGAGAATAACTATAGTTTTACATGCAGAAAACAATGAGAAATAAATATAAAGGAATAATGAAATAGATAAATGAACATTTAATATCACTTTTACCATTATTGAAGACTCTTGTTGGCGTTTGGAAGACGCGAGGAGGAAGAGGAAGAGAGGTTATTGGTTGGAAGGGAATCCCCCTCCATAAGGACTTCGGTATCAAGTCCCTATCCGGGGTTACCTTCTTTGTCTTTTACTGGCACTGGACCCCTGTCTCACAAAGAATCTGTCCAGAGGTGTCCGTTTCTGGCGTCTCTAAGATTTGCCTAAAATGTGACAAGGCATTGTTATCGAACATGTTGCAGACACGGCTTGCAACAGCTTTGTTAAGGTGATATTTCTCCACAAAACTTTGCAACTCACTCCACTTTGCACACATGTCCTTAATCACAGAAGATGGCACATTCTCCCCTCTCTTCCTCCTCCTCTTGAATTCTTTCGTGTTTCTTGCTTTCTTTATCAAAGGGCTGGCACTCGGAACTTTCTTTGGCCCCATGGTGGCTTATTTAACAGTCGCACTCAATAAACAAGCACAAAAAAAAATGGATTATTATGAAATGTTTCAGATGAACACGCAGGGTAATGCTCACTCGACGAGAAACAAAGCCAGACTGGTGTATGTGCTTTACACAACGAGAAGCATTTTTTTTGTTGGAACCATGACTAGGGCTAAAAGTGAGCACATTATAACAATAAATCTAGAAAAAAAGAAATTGGAATGACTTATGCAGCAAGTAGTGCCATTAGGTAAACCAAACAGTAGAGGCAGGTTGGTGTGGTGACCCTGGAAATTTGAAATTATGCTAGCCGAAATTAGTTCCGGATTACTGGTGGAACCGGATAAGTGATGGCCAACCTGTACTATATTGCTTTAATTATCTAAATCTTAATATTCGTAAAGAATGCACATGTTTAACAAAATCCTGTGACTTTTTTTTTTATTTAGCAATTGTGCATCATGCAAAAAGACAATGGGCAGCAAAAAAAAAAAGGCTTAAATAAATTATGATATCCATGAAATGGTCTTAAGTAAAAATGTTGTTCAGTATAGTTGACCCTCACGGATTATAAACCCTGCTAATTCTAAGGTTCTGCTTCACACCCATATGTGTCTATTTGATTGTGATATGTTTTCCAGTCTCAGGACCAAAGCAGTTATCAAAAATGCAGAAAATGTCAGGTAGTGACTTGAATTAATAAGAAAATTATCTTGTGTTTTTTTATGATTATGTTCCTTATTATTTTTTGTGTGTACAGTGGACCCCCGAGTTTCGGTCATAATTCATTCCAGAAGGCTGCTCAAGTGCCATTACCGAACGAATTTACTCCCTTAAGGAATAATGTCAAGTAGGTTAGTCCATTTCAACCCCCCAAAAATACACTTACATAATTGTTCGATTTCCGAGGTGACCGAAACTCAGGGGTCCACTGTATTAAGCAAAATTTTGTATTGTATCTGTGATACAGTGATAAACCTCTGTACAAGATAGCCCAGTTTGTCTTTAGTATACTGTACCAGGTTTTTACTTTTGGGTAATTGCAGTGATAAACTTTATCAGTTAATATCTTTTGGAATGTTATCATTTTTTAGAATGGACAAATTTAAATAATGTAAGATTCCTGAATGATAATAGTTCAATTTTTATCATTCCAGTTTGCCGTTAATTTTTTTGTCAGGGAAAATCACCTAATGCGAGGCTTACTCATAAGTTGACTTCTTGGTGGCTTATTAAGAGCATTTTATAAATGCCACTGCTTAAATAGTTGTCCTTTACAGTACAGTCACTCAGAACAGTTTTAGTGTATGAAGAATATCAATACATAGTTATGTAACAAATATAGCATGTAGGCCTAGATTTTCATCCTTCCCAGTTTAAATTTATAGATTGTGCCCCTAAATTGGGTTATTTTATTGTGCCTCCTATATCCTTGGGTAATGGCACAAGAATATATGGATACTTAAAAATGCCTAAGAGCTAGGCCCTAAAAGGGATTAACAGGGGTGCATTGGGTATTTACAAATTAGTACAGTATTTTTTTGTTATAAGTAAATTTAGATACTTCTTCAAAATTCCTGAGATTTTATTTTCATTAAGATACTTTGACATACATAGGTTATTGTATTGTATCTATTTTCCTCAATAAGTGTTTTGAGTCTATGTTGAATATTTGCTTTCTTTCATATGGAACATGTTAGAAAACAAATTTTCCACACACACATTGACCTTTAAATGCCTTAACACAAGAAATTTGTAGACCCTCCAGATGTACCTGAAACATTTGTATTTTTTTATTCTAATAATGCTATGGAAAGCTATAGATACCCATAATTGAGAATAAAGATTTTTTCTAAGGTGTATGTATTGGTAAATTATCCATATCCGAAGAAAACTATTTTCAGAGTACAGAATATCAGAGAGACAGACAGTCTGGAGTGTCATATGAAAATAAGTTATAAAATATGCCATAATAACATTGTTAAAAATTGTATAATTTATATTGCCTTGAGTAATGGCTAATACTATATTATTTTTTTTTTCCCATGTTAGTCATTTTCCCACAAAGGTAAGTGACCCAAAGAAGGAAATGCATTCTCCATCACTCATCTAAAAGTTGCCTTTGCTAAAAGTTCTTTGTCATCACAGTAATAATAATTAGTATTTCTGGTATAGAAATACTCACTGGCCAACGACCAAAATGCTTCTGAGACCAGAGTAGCAATTTCCAACTAATTTTAAGTCACTGATAATGAATATCATGGTTAAAATTGTTTGCTAGCTCTACTTTTCAATATACACCTATGTGTCACAACAGGTTCCAACAGGCTTGCGGCATTGTATTTCTTACCACACTCAGTCTCACTGCCCTTCATTATTGTTCCAGCAGTCATAGAAGGTGGTTGTACTGTGCAAGTTTATATTTTGAGGTGAAACGTAGGTGATTTTCTTAGCCAAACACTTTTTAAATTTATAATAAATATTCATTGAGCAAGCTATTGATATGCATGTGAGGCATATTATATTAATTTAATTTTCCTACCGAGACTGGCCACCTCATCAATCATTGGAGTCTGGGATGAAAAATGTTCAACATCCACCTCTCATTGAACCAAACAAAATTTTGCTACCACCACTACACACAAAACTGGGGTTCATGAAAAGCTTTGTATAAGCTATGGACAAATCCAGTCAGGGATTCAAGTAGTATTTAACATCAAAATTCCCCACTGAGTGACACTAAGATAAGAAAGGGAGTCTTCAATGGTCCTCAGATTCGAGAGCTTCTTAAAGATGGTGACTGAATCAGACCTTCATGGGGAGGAGAAAGCTGCTTGGGAAGCATTCAAGTTAGTGGCGAAGGGATTTCTCGGAAACAGAAAGGAAGGCAACTATGAAGAACTGGTGGAAAACCTCATCAAGGCTTAAAAGAACATGGGATGTAACATGTCACTTAAAATCCACTTTTGACTCACATCGAGACTATTTTTCCAGCTAACTGTAGGGCAGTTAGTGACGAACATGGTGAAAGGTTTCACCGAGATATTTCAACCTTGGAAAAATGGTACCAGGGCAAATGGGGCACAAGAATGGTTGCAGACTATTGCTGGACATTGGCAAGATATGATTCTTCGACCCACTATAAGCATCAAGCAAAAAGGCAGAGAGTAGGTATGGATTAAGAGTTTAAAACATACTGACATATATGTACATTATAATAAAATAATCAAATATTACATGTCTCGTATCTTTAAACCTATAGCCAATTTGCATTTTTCAAGGTGATATTTGGATTCAGGACATGAAAATACAAGAATTAACTAATCTCATTTAAGAAGCATACAACTTTTCAAAAATTGTTGACCAGTTACTGTGATGACAAAGCTCTTTCAGCAAAGAAGCAGCAGCAAGTAAGAGAGAAGTGAAGGTTTATAAACTAGAGGAGGCAGTTAGGGTAAGATATAAACAACTATTGGAGGATAGGAGAGTATAGGCAATGAGGTCGAAAATGTATGGGGTAGGTTTAAGAATGTAATATTTAGTGTGTTCAGCAGAAGTTCGTGGTTACAGGAAAGTGGGTGCAGGAGGGAATTAAGTGATGGTGGAATAATGATGTAAAGAGAGTAGTAAGGGAGAAGAAGCTAGCATATGAGAGGATTTTTCAAAGTAGAAGTGATGCAAGGAGGGAGGAGTATATGAAGAGAGAGAGGTTAAGGGAGTGGTGAATCAATGTAAAAAGAGAGCAAATGAGAGAGTGGGTGAGATGTTATCAACAAATTTTGTTGAAAATAGGAAAAAGTTTTGAAGTTAGATTAATAAGTTGAGGAAGCCTAGGGATTGAATGGATTTGATAGTTAAAAATAGGAGAGGAGAGTTACATAGAGGTATCGGGACGATGGAGGGAATATTTTGAGGAATTGTTAAATGTTGATGAAGATAGCGAAGCTGTGATTTTGTGTATAGGGCAAGGAGGAATAACATATTGTAGGAGTGAGGAAGAGCAAGTTGTGAGTGGGGGGGAAGTTCGTGAGGCAGTGGCTAGAATGAAAGTGGGTAAGGCAGCTGGGATTGATGGGATAAAGATAGAAATGTTAAAAGCAGGTGGGGATATAGTTTTGGAGTGGTTGGTGCTATTATTTAATATATGTATGGAAGAAGGTAAGGTACCTAGGGATTGGCAGAGAGCATTCATAGTTCCTTTGTATAAAGGCAAAGGGGACAAAAGAGTGTGCAAAAACTACAGGGGAATAAGTCTATTGAGTATACCTGGTAAAGTGTAGAGTTATTATTGAAAGAATTAAGAGTAAGACGGAGAGTAGGATAGCAAATGAACAAGGAGGCTTTAGGAAAGGTAGGGGGTGTGTAGACCAAGTGTTTACAGTGAAATATATAGGTGAACAGTATTTAGATAAGGGTAAAGAGGTTTTTGTGGCATTTATGGATTTGGAAAAGGTGAATGACAAGGTGGATAGGGGAGCAATGTGGCAGATGTTGCAAATGTATGAAATAGGAGGTAGGTTACTGAAATAAGTGAAGAGTTTTTACGAGGATAGTGAGGCTCAGGTTAGAGTATGTAGGAGAGAGGGAGATTATTTCCCAGTAAAAGTAGGCCTTAGACAAGGATGTGTCATGTCACCATGGTTGTTCAATATATTTATAGATGGGGTTGTAAGAGAAGTGAATCCTCGGGTGTTGGCAAGAGGTGTGGGGTTAAAAGATAAAGAATCCAACAAAGTGGGAGTTGTCACAGTTGCTCTTTGCTGATGACACTGTGTTTTTGGGAGATTCTGAAGAGAAGTTGCAGAGGTTGGTGGATGAGTTTGGTTGGGTATGTAAAAGAAGAAAATTAAAAGTGAATATAGGAAAGAGTAAGTTGATGAGGATAAAAAGATTAGGTGACGAAAGATTGGAGGGAGAGAGTATGGAGGAGGTGAATGTATTCAGATATTTAGGAGTGGACATGTCAGCAGATGGGTCTATGAAAGATGAGGTGAATCATAGAATTGATAAGGGGAAAAAGGTGAGTGGTGTACTTAGGAGTCTGTGGAGACAAAGAACTTTGTCCATGGAAGCAAAGAGAGGAATGTATGAGATTATAGTTATACCAATGCTCTTATATGAGTGTGAAACATGTGTGGGGAATGTTGCAACAAAGAGAATGCTGGAGGCAGTGGAGATGTCATGTCTGAGAGCAATGTGTGGTGTGAATATAATGCAGAGAATTCGTAGTTTGGAAATTGAGAGGAGGTGCGGGATTACCAAAACTATTATCCAGAGGGCTGAGGAGGGGGTTGTTGAGGTGGTTCGAACATGTAGAGAGGATAGAACAAAATATAATGACTTCGAGAGTGTATAAATCTGTAGTGGAGGGAAGGCGGCGTAGGGGTCGGCCTAGGAAAGGTTGAAGGGAGGGGGTAAAGTAGGTTTTGTGTGCAAGGGGCTTGGACTTCCAGCAAGCATGCGTGAACATGTTAGATACCAAATGGAGACAAATGATTTTTAGAACTTGACGTGCTGTTGGAGTGTGAGCAAGGTAACATTTATGAAGGGATTCAGGGAAACCCTCAGGCCGGACTTGAGTCCTGGTGATTGGAAGTACAGTGTCTGCACTCTGAAAAGTGTTAATGTTAGTTTTACAACTGTAGTGCAAGAGCACCTCTGGCAAGACAGCGATGGAGTGAATGATGAACGTTTTTCTTTTTCGGGCCACCCTGCCTTGGTGGGAGACAGCTGATGTATTAATAAAATAAAATTAATTCTCTTATAGGCTGTAGGATGTGGCCCTTAATACTGAAATATACTTTGCAACATGATGTCTGCATAAACAGTAAACCAGCATGACAGTTGTATTGTTTGCTTATGTACTGTAGGTTGAACAAAGCAAAGGTTTAAGTCATCGCTCTGAATGTTGTTCACTTAGGAAAGTAAACCCTCGATTTAATGGACTTCGGAAACACAAGAAAAAATATCCTCTAGGTCAGTTGATTCGGAAACATCGGACAAAATCCATTGGTTACAAAACTGTTCATTATTGTTATGATCACACCAAAATAGTCTACATTACCGGCCATCCTTTCCTCCCCCATTAGTCCATTAAATTGAGGTTTACTTAACCCACAAATATGAGGAAATTTTGGAGAAGTAGAAAAATAGTGAAAAACACTTAATGCCCATACATATTTCATAAAATCTCACTCATGGTGAAACGTTGCACCAATAGATACTTCGTTATCATTTTACCATTGCGCCCTTATTGAATATGAGAATAGCCAAAGAGCCTAGTAATTTTGCTGATAAATTTTCCTTAAAGTGGGTTGAGGGTGACATGATGCCAGAGAAGGGCTCTTGATCTAAGAAATTTGAGCTACACTTCCTTTTCTTGGACCAAACTGAACTACAGTACAGTACCTCCAATTTCTTAGGCACTGTGACCCCTATGAGTTTAGAGCAACCCATGATTATAATTATGATTAGGGATGGGACAATACGAAATTGTTTGCCAATACAGATACATACTTAATTTTAGGGCAATCCCGATACCATCAAAATTGGTCGATACCAACACTCGGGTCTAGAGTGAAAGAAACGGGGGGAGGGGGAGGTAGCCCTTGGGATACGCTTAAAAGGTGATGCCCAATTGTTGTGGCGACTTCTGCAGGGCCTGCAATGCAATCACTAGCAACTGTAAGGAAGTAGGGTATCATTAAGTGAGAAAGAGACCAAGACTTAAATACCATCGCTTCTTACGCGAGTACCAACAGACCTGTCTGTCTTCAAGAGAATAGGACACGTTTCTCAAGTCATTTCTTTATCAGATGTAGATTCCATGCAGGTAAGGAATAAATCAGAAATTGTATTAGGGATAGATGAAGGGCAGGAAGGGAGAAGAAACAGAAACAACAGACCTGCACCACTTGTCGTCAGTACATTAAAGTAGAGTACGACCAATGTAAAGAATAATAATTGCGCACAAAGCAGCACACTTACGTTGTAAGTTTTGTCAGGAGGAAGATAAAGTGATTGTAATAAAATATAGCCAGAGATAAGCCAAACCATTTAACGTAATTTTAGTTCTTGTAAGTAAACATATACATTAGGGAATGTGGAAAAATAAACACTTAAGCAATATAATGTGATCCTTTATTGACAATGTTTCGCCCACGCAGTGGGGTTTATCAAGTCACAAACAGATCTACCTGGGTGAAAGGTACGTGAGTATTTATAGGATGGAGTCAGGTGGAGAATGCTGCACGTGACGATCTTCCGAGTAGGGTGATAGAGTCTAGAACTCGGAAGATCGTCACATGGAGCATTCTCCACCTGACTCCATCCTTTAAATACTCACGTACCTTTTACCCAGGTAGATCTGTTAGTGACTTGATAGATTTTTGCCACCGAAGTGGCTAATTTATTGTGCACCCCATATCCATCCTGTGGACGGTAACGCAAGAGCATATGCATACACAAAAGGCCTAGGAACTAGGCCCCAAAAGAGCTAACAGGTGTACATTTGGATTTATATCTACATATCTACAGTTCACTTATCTGTTACTAAGCAAATTTAGGAAATTTGCTTAGTATATCTGGTATCTTATTTTCATTAATAAGATATCTTGACATGACACAGGTTATTATACCGTATCTTTATATTCCTCAATAAGTGGACAATTAAGCACAGTGGTCATATGCTAACCTGCCAAAATTATTATTATTATTACAATCAAAAAGAAGCTCTAAACCACAGGGGTTATACAGCGCGGCTGGACAGGACAGGATGCAGGGAGAATAGGTTGTAAGAGAGAGAGATGATTAGTAGGGTATGAAGTGAAGAAGGACAGTGGATAGTGCAGCGATAGAGGATAGCAAGAGATCGAGGTAGAAGGGACTGAGGAGGTGCTAGAGGTATAATCTTCAGAGTTTGTGTAGTAAGTCAGTTTCTGTCAAAACGTCAATGAGATAACCTGCCAAAAGTACTTGTAACCAAGCCTAAGCCTGACCACTACAACATCAGTCAGTCTGTTCACATTGCAAGTGGCTCCATAGACATACTTATCTACGTTCATGTTATAGTGGGTTATAGATCTACTCAGACTTCTAACTGCATTCCTATAACATTTATTCTGTATAATCCCTGTGGTTTAGCGCTTCTTTTGATTATTATAATAATAATATAACATTTATTTTCATTATTTCTCTCCTAATATTATTCTTAATGCTAGACACAGATATACCAAAGTTTTATTCTACATTCTCCTTCAGGGTACTGTACTTGGCTAGCATATCAACTTTATCATGAAGGAATAATCCAATGTATGATGGGATCCATAGCAATTGTGCATTAATTTCTTTTTCCCGGATATTTGAGTATCTATACCTGGCTCTCCAATGAGCATGTTGTTGGAGCATTATATGAGTCAAGATTATTATTATTATAATCAAATAAAGCGCTAAACCAGGGTTATACAGCTGCAGGTTATTGTAGGATGCGGAAGTGAGGTAGAGGGAGATGGACGATTAGTAGGGTATGGAGTGCTAGATGACGGTGGGTAGTGCAGGGAGGGGTAGCAGAGATCGAGGTAGAAGGGACTGAGGAGGTGCTAGAGGTATAATCTTCAGAAATATATGAGTCAAGAGCCTTCAGTGATGACAAAATCAGTAATGAAGTAATGATAGAGTCTAGCTCAGTGTCATAAATTAGCTTTAGTCCATTAGGATTGAAAACAATTCAAGTTTGCAGTGTAGACGCCCAGTTGTTAATTCTTATGCCTAGTTCAACGAATTTATCATCGTTCTTAACTAGGGAGGTGGCAAAGTAGATTTGGGGAGAATTAGACAGAAAATATACGACAGTAGTGAGTGTTGGGGGTTGAAGGTGAGAATGGGAAAGGGGTGGGTCATCGTCCATCGCGGGTTATATTCAATTAATGCAGTAGTAATTAATTAGGTATCCGTAGTCAAGGCAGTGGCAGAGGTAGACTGAGTGGAGGCATTAGCAGTTACGAAGATGGAGAAAGAGTAATGGTCTCTTGGGATTGGTGGAAGAGTTGAAGGCCCAACCGGGAAAGGCTGTGTGGCTGTAGAAATATGTGAAATGGATGAGGACAAAGTAGTAAGAATGGGAAAAGATAAAAAAAAAGTAGAAACTCCAGAGGTGAGGACTTCAGAAAAATTGGACACGTGACTGTGGGAGAGAAGCAGAGACCTATGGACGCCAAGCAGCTCGAGAGTCTTCTTTCTAGAAAGACCTTCCTTTTCCTTGAGACAGCGGATTTCACTCGTCCTTAAAAAATCCAGGCAATGGCGGGAATATGCAAGTTGAGCTTCCCCACAGCTAAGGTAAGTGGCAAGGGGAGGGTTGGCAGCAAACATTACAGATCACCGGCATTCTGCCGGTGATCTGCAATATTTGGCCGAGTCTACCTACCCAGGGGTCAACGCCCCGCGGCCCGGTCTGTGACCAGGCCTCATGTTGGACCAGAGCCTGATCAACCAGGCTGTTACTGCTGGCCGCACGCAGTCCAACGTACGAACCACAGCCTGGCTGGTCAGGTACCGACATTAGGTGCCTGTCCAGTGCCTGCTTGAAGACAGTCAGGGGTTTGTTGGTAATCCCCCTTATGTATGCTGGGAGGCAGTTGAACAATCTTGGGCCCCTGACACTTATTGTGTTGTCCCTCAACGTGCTAGTGGCAACCCTGCTTTTCATTGGGAGGATGTTACATCGCCTGCCGAGTCTTTTGCTTTCGTAGGGAGTGATTCTCGTGCGCAAGTTTGGTACTAATCCCTCGAGAATTTTCCACGTGTATATAACAATGTATCTCTCCCGCCTGCGTTCCAGGGAGTACAGGTTTAGAAACTTCGAGCGTTCCCAGTAATTGAGGTGGTTTATCGCAGTTGTGTGTGCCGTGAAGGTTCTCTGCACATTTTCAAGGTCAGCAAGGCCAGCACTGTCTTATTATTTATTTTTGTATTATAATCAACGGACTTCCTGCTATATTATTATTATAATCAAAATTATTATTATTATAATCAAATAGAAGCGCTAAACCACAGGGGTTATTATAATCAAAAGAAGCGCTAAACCACAAGGGTCATACAGCTACTTCCTGCTATAGCAAGTAATTCCTGGGGCGTCTTATTTCAAAATTTCACATGATCATCTTGATCTGTAAGGTGATTTACAAAGTTTTTTCATGGTCGCATCGTCACTTTTTGTAATGGAATCGACGGCTTTTCTGTGTACCTTCATGAATCTTCAAATTACTTTTTTAAATGTACTAATCACACAGCTACACAATTTACAGTAATATGATTCACCTTAGTTGGTAAGTCACATAAATTCCTTATCTCACTCCTTATAACCTCTTCAGTCACTGTACGACTTCTGTTTATCCATTTTGATTATATAAAGGACTTAAGTATATAAAGGACTTAAGTATATAAAGGACTTAAGTATATAAAGGACTTAAGTATATAAAGGACTTAAGTATATACAGTACTGTGAGAGAAAACAACTGGTGTTGGGAATAAAAAAAGTAATGGAAGGTGTTGTTCAGCCTCACACGTACCGAACATGTCCCTATACAAGACTCAACATGATGCCAATTCAAATTGATCTGCCAGAGGTTGTCTTGTTAATATATCTTTTATATAAACTAATAGAACTGTATTTAAAAATAATAAAATATTAAGTATATTCCCTAAAAAGGACAAGTAAAAGGTCACATTGTGGTTGGCCTCGAGTCAAAAAGCTTGGTTTAAAAAGGGCAAAATAACCTTTTGAAGGTGAAACTTAACCACCCAGAATTTTCAACTATGACCTGATACCAACAATCAATTTATCTGGAGTTTACCTTGAGAGAGTTCCGGGGGTCAACGCCCCCGCGGCCCGGTCTGTGACCAGACCTCATGGTTGATCAGGGCTGATCAACTAGGCTGTTACTGCTGGCCGCATGCAGTCCAACATACGAACCACAGCCTGGCTGGTCAGGTACCGACTTTAGGTGCCTGTCCAGTGCCTGCTTGAAGACAGCAGGGGTCTATTGGTAATCCCCCTTATGTATGCTGGGAGGCAGTTGAACAGTCTTGGGCCCCTGACACTTAGTGTGTTGTCTCTTAACGTGCTAGTGGCACCCCTGCTTTTCATCGGGGGAATGTTGCATCGTCTGCCGAGTCTTTTGCTTTCGTAGGGAGTGACTCTCGTGTGCAAGTTTGGTACTAATCCCTCTGGGATTTTCCAAGTGTATATAACAATGTATCTCCCCCGCCTGCGTTCTAGGGAGTACAGGTTTAGGAACTTCAAGCGTTCCCAGTAATTGAGGTGGTTTATCGCAGTTATGTGTGCCGTGAAGGTTCTCTGTACATTTTCTAGTTCAGCAATTTCACCTGCCTTGAAAGGTGCGTTAGTGTGCAGCAATATTCCAGCCTAGATAGAACAAGCGACCTGAATTATTATTATAATCAAATAGAAGCGCTAAACCACAGGGGTTATACAGCAAGCGACCTGAAGAGTGTCAACATGGGCTTGGCAGTGGATATGGCTGTATGACTGTATGGCCCTTGTGGGTTCAGCGCTTAGTTTTGATTATAATCATCGTGGATATTTTGGATGATATAAACTGATTCACAAATAACCCGCACATAGAAGAGGAGCTTACGACGACGTTTCGGTCCGACTTGGACCATTTACAAAGTCACAGTGCGACTTTGTAGTTATGCGCGTGTGTGAATGCTTGTTCAGATACATGCAGCGCATATTTATGTGTGAGAATGCATGCATGTATTTTTATGTATGGATGTGAAATATATATGTATGCGTATGTATACATGTATGTACACTTCTATCTGTATATCTATTGCTTGTAGTATACATGCATTTATGTATATTCATGTACGGATTTATATTTGCACGAGTATTCATATGTATATGCATCATGTGCATATGCGTGTCCATTGCCGCTGCTATCATCACTGTTACTACCACTGTCACCACCAGCCTCACCACTACTACCACCACCACACCTCCACTACCACCATCACTACTACCACCATCACCACTACTATCACCACCACTATCACCATCATCACTACTGCTACCACCCCCACTACCACCATCACCACCACTGCCAAAATCACCACCACTGCCACCAAAACCACTACCACCACCATCACCACTACTACTACCACCACTACCACCATCACCATCACCACTACCACCATCACCACCACTACCACCATCATATTCCACCTGCGTATTCACGTGAAACTGTAAGCAACAAGTCAATCACTCGGCGATACGTGATTATTATTATTATTATTATAATCAAATAGAAGCGCTAAACCACAAGGGTCAGACAGTGCTACAGGTTATTGCAGGATGCAGGGAGAATGGGTTGTAAGAGGAAGATGGATGATTAGTAGGGTATGGAGTGCAGCAGGACAGTGGATAGTGCAGGGATAGAGGGTAGCAAGAGATCGAGGTAGAAGGGACTGAGGGAGGTGCTAGAGGTATAATCTTTAGAGTTTGTGTAGTAAGTCAGTTTCTATCAAAAAGTCAATGAGAGAGTCAGGATTAAAGGAGGGTCCATCAGCAAGAAGGGAAGGTAAAGAAAGGGCCGCAGAGCGAAGACGTCGTTGGAGGTAAATTATGAGAGCACGTTGATAGAGTGGGCAGTCCAGCAGAATATGTCGAACAGACACTGAACCTGCCCCCCCCCCCCCCCCCCCCCCGGGGGGGGGGGGGGGGGGGGGGGGGGGGGACATTGGTGACAAGAAGAAGGCCAGAAACCTATACTCGGTTTAATAGAATGAAGTTTGTATTCAGCAGGTCAGACCAGCGTTGTTGCCAACGGGTGCGAAGGTGGGTAGCAATGACGGCGATACGTGATATTGTGAAGCCGACCAAAAGAGGATCTAAATCTGCACTGGTGATTTCAAAATTTCACACGTCGAATTAGGATTTTTTTTTTTTTAAGTTAGAAGGTATGCCACTGAGGGTTTTGAAAGTCATCCCAGGTCACAGGACTACTGCACATGCCAGTCGTTCTTATAATATGGTCATCTTTACCGGACACAAGCGTTAAAAATTTGAAGCCAATCGGATGAGGAGTTCTGGAGTTAAAACGAGAAGCTGGAGGAAGAATAAAAAGGAAAAAAAAAAAATCAGGCAGCCACTTAAAGCTTCCACTTTGGGGATGCTTAATAAGTAAATAAGTTTATTTAGTTACAGGTACACATAAGTACATTTATCATATATAGTTTAACGTGTAAATGACCTAGGATAGCAAAAAAAAAAAAGTGACTCATTTCCACTGGGGTCCTAGAATTAAGGATAAGCCTCAGTGAAAATAAGTAAGAACCCCAATGGGAATAAGTCATTGTTTAGTTTTATTGGGTTCTGCAAGAGGTCTACACCTTGTGGGTTTAACGCTTAGTTATAATAATATTAATAATGTAAGAGGTCTAAATAAAAGCTAACTCTCAGGTATCTATTCATTGATAGGTAACAGTGGCAGTAGTTGTTAGATGTATAATACCTCCCGTCTCCTAGTGGGATACGCAGCTCCTATACAACTGAATTGCAGAGTTCTGTTAATGTTGCAGGAATTTGTAATAGTCCTGTGTTAAAAAGAAACTAAATTTAACCTTACTAATTGAGGCATTTTTCTAGTATGTACCCTTTAATGTATTTGATGCCGCCTGAGGGCTTCTGATCCGGAGAATTGGAGTCATCCTTTTTATTTTATTTAGTAAGTTTATTTAGGCGCAGGTATACGTATGTACAAATACACAGTGTAAATTACTTAGAATAATCCCAAAACAGTGACTTATTTCCATTGGGGTCCCAGGTTTCCAATGTTATCCCTTTCCTTGGATCAAATCTTCCAGGTGCTGCATTACCCCAGGAAGATTTAACGATTATCAATGAGTATAACAATAATAATTTATGACCAAGGGAGGTGGAAAAAAAATAATATTTAAGTATGTAGTACTCGGCTGTGTTTGAGGGTGTCAACACAAACATGCTGATCAGCTGTCTGGTGCACTCTCGACATGCAAGTGCTTCTAATTTAGCTTTTACAAGTGCTAGGGGGAGGGTTTTGCAAGTGATCAAGTGTTGCAAGTGGTTATCTTTTAACTAGTGCACATTGGACTTAACACTTTGTTAAGTGGTATATCTGTTGTGCGTCTGGAGGAGCATTATCGTCCACCACTGACGCACCTCCAACATTTAGGTAAGTTTTATATTTTAGTTCCCTCTAGGGAGGTGTCTTGATGCTGGTGAGAGGCTCTTGATCCAAGTAGTAGTAGTAATAATAATAATATTGGTGATGGTCCCCTCGTTGATACTGGTGGAGGCTCTTGATCCAAGTAGTAATAATAGTGATGGTCCCCTCCTTGATACTGGTGAGAGGCTCTTGATCCAAGTAGTTATAATAAATAGTGATGGTCCCCTCCTTGATACTTGTGATGCTCTTGATCCAAGTATTTATAATAAATAGTGATGGTCCCCTCCTTGATACTTATGATGCTCTTGATCCAAGTATTTATAATAAATAGTGATGGTCCCCTCCTTGATACTTATGATGCTCTTGATCCAAGTAGTTATAATAAATAGTGAGTCCTCCTGATACTTGGATCTCTGATCGTATTTATAATAAATGTGATGGTCCCTCTCTTGTTCTTGGATGTTTGATCCAAGTATTTATAATGAAATAGTGATGGTCCCTCCTTGATAGCTTATGATGCTGAATCAAGTATTTATAATAAATAGTGATGGTCCCCTCCTTGACTTATGATGCTCTTGATCCAATATTTATAATAAATAGTGATGGTCCCCTCCTTGATACTGGTGAGAGGCTTTTGATCCAAGTAGTTATAATAAATAGTGATGGTCCCCTCCTTGATACTTGTGATGCTCTTGATCCAAGTATTTATAATAAATAGTGATGGTCCCCTCCTTGATACTTATGATGCTCTTGATCCAAGTATTTATAATAAATAGTGATGGTCCCCTCCTTGATACTGGTGAGAGGCTTTTGATCCAAGTAGTTATAATAAATAGTGATGGTCCCCTCCTTGATACTTATGATGCTCTTGATCCAAGTATTTATAATAAATAGTGATGGTCCCCTCCTTGATGCTGGTGAAAGGCTCTTGATCCAAGTAGTTATAATAAATAGTGATGGTCCCCTCCTTGATACTGGTGAGAGGCTCTTGATCCAAGTAGTAAATAGTCATCGAGGGACTCTGTATTTCCATTGGGGTCCTCAATCTTGTTCCCCTAGATGTGACCCACAACAGTTGACTAACACCCAGGTACCTATGTGTGTACTTGCTAGGTGAACGGGGACAATAAGGAAATGCGTCCAATGTTTCCACCCTTGCTGGGGATTGAGCCACACTGTGTGAAGCAAGAGTGTTGCCTACCAGGCCATGGGCCACCACTGTAATAATAATATTGGTGATGGTTCTCTCCTTGATCCTGGTGAGCCAAGTAATAATAATAATGGTGGTTTCCTCTTTGCTGCTGGTGAGAGGCTCTTGGGGATCTACCTCGGCCATTCGCCTTAAACCTTTAATAACCCAACAGAAAACTACAGTGAGGATGATCACAAACTCCTGTGCCAGACAACACACACCACCACTCTTCAAGAGCTTAAATTTACTTAATATACAATATATATAAACATTATTGTGCCTACTATATATACAGAACATTAAACTCCAATATAAACCCTCTGCTCAAATTTCTCTTAGACAGCTACAACAGAGCACACAGGCATAACACAAAGCACAAAACACTTTTGACATCCCTCGTGTCTGTCTCACACTATGCAGAAATGCAATGCACATAAAGAGCCCAAAGATCTGGAACTCTCTGCCCGAACCAGCAAAAGGTCCTCTGCCCACAAATCAATTTAGGACTATGCTTAAAAATCATCTCATCTCTCATTAATAACCATACCCACACTATGCTAATCTCTAACCAAATTGAAGCAACTCTCCCAAATATTTTATTATCCCTTTTCTATTAAATCATTATTACAAACCTAGAAATGTATGTTTGTATCAAATTGTACTACTTCATAATAATTGAGTAAAATATTGAATATTTGAAGTTTGTCTAGCCTTAAGTAGTCTTTTAAGTCTGCCCAAAATGCCTCAGCATGACAAGTGGCTTTCTTTGTACCAATCAAATTATGAAATGTAAACACACATTGTAACCTTTGCAAAAGCTCTTGCTTCACACGGCGAGGGTCCAGATTCAATTCCCGGCGAGGGTAGAACGTTGGGTGTGTTTCCTTACATCGGTTGTCTGTGTTCCTCATCAGTAAAATGGGAACCTGGGAGTTAGTCGACTGGTGTGGGTCGCATCCTGGGACAAAACTGACCTAATTTGCCCAAAATGCTCTGCATAACAAGGGGCTTTCTATATAGTAGTATGTCATTGATGTCAGCTAGGCCTGTATACCTTGTACATGTACTTTTAGTAAATAAAGATATTATTAATGTTGGTGATGGTCCCCACCTTGATGCTGGTGACAGGCTCTTGATCCAGGTAATAATAATATTGTTGGTGATGGTTTCCTCCTTGTTGCTGATGAGGGGCTCTTGATACAAGGAATTGGACTTACCCTCCCCTTTATTGGATTAGACCTGAATGGCTTCCATAGCCCCACATTCTGTGTCCCCAACACTTTTAGTGCTTCTTAATAATACTGTAATAATGATGCCATAGTGCCCTGTGGCCTGGTGGCAAAGCTCTCGCTTACACGGTGAGGGTCCAGGTTCAATTCCCAGCAAAGAGATGGAAACATTGGGCATGTTTAATTACACCAGTTGTCCATGTAAACCCATAAGTAATAATGGGTACCTGGTGTTAGTCAACTGGTGTGGGTCGCATCCTGGGACAAAAGTAGCCTAATTTGCCTGAAGTGCTCTGCATAACAAGCAGCTTTCTATATTGTAGTAATTCAAATTAAAAATCAAAGAAAGCGCTAAACCGACAAGGTACAGTGGACCCCCGAGTTACGAGCACCCCGGAAATCGTACAATTATGTAAGTATAATATTGTAAGTGCTTTTGTAAGTGTATTTTTGGGGGGTCTGAAATGGACTAACCTACTTGACATTATTTCTTAAGGGAGTAAATTCGTTCGGTAATGGCACTTGAGCAGGCTTCTGGAATGAATTTTGCTGACTCGGGGTCCACTGTACAGTAGCCCGAGTTTACCCGAATCGTACAAATATGTAAGTATAATATTCTAAGTGCTGTGAGTGTATTTGGGGTCTGAAATAGACTAACCTTGACATTTTCCTGAGTAAATGTTCGGTAATGGCACTGAGCAGACTTCAGGAGTGAAGTTTTTACGAAACTCGGGGGTCCACTGTATATAGTAATAGTACGTATGTCATTGATGTCAGCTAGGCCTGTGTACCTTGTACAGTGGACCCTCGGTTATCGGCTGTAATCCGTTCCAGAAGGTCGGCCTAAATCTGAAAAGGCCCAAAACCAAAATAATATTTCCATAAGAATTAATGTAAATACAATTAATCCGTTCCAAACACCCAAAAATATTAAAAAATAATTTTTTTAAAGATTAACTAAAGTTTTACATACACAAAACAGTGAGAACTAAATAAAATGACTAATGAAATAGATAAATGAACATTTAAATCATTATTACATACCTTTATTGAGGACTCTTGGCGTATGGAAGACAGGGAGGGAGAGGGAGGACTGATTATTGTTCGGAAGGGGAATCCCCCTCCATAAGGACTTAAGGTATCAAAACCCTCTCTGGGGTTACTTCCCTTCTTTGTCTTTTACTGGCACTAGGACCAGCTTGAGTCACTGGACCCCTGTCGCACAAAAAAAAACTGTCCAGAGATCTCTGTTTTTGGCGTCTCTAAGATTTGCCTGAAGTGGGACAAGGTTCTGTCACTGAACATGTTGCAGATATGGCTTGTTTCAGCTTAGTCAGGGTGGCATTTCTCCACAAAACTTTGCACCTCCCTCAACTTTGCACAAACGTCCTTAATCGCTGAAGAAGGCACATCCTTCCCTCTCCCAACTCCTATGAACCAATTTCCTCAGCTGTGGTCTGTTGCTGTTGCAGATGAAATGTAGCACAGGGCTGTGATATACATTTGTGATGCACCATAAAACTGAAACAAAAAAGCTATTTTCTCTACCTTGATTATCATACATAGCAGCATGTGTGTAGAGAACCTAGGATAACCCAAATTATTATTATTATTATTATTATTATTATTATAAAAAAGAAGTGCTAAACCACAGGGGTTATACAGCAGGATAACCCAAAAAAGTCAAATAAAGTGACATTTCCGGTACCTGGCTTGGGCTTGCCATATATGATTTTTGGTAAATATTTTTTTTTTCAGTTGTTTGTTGGACTATCTTATTGAAATTTGGGCAATGTATGATGGAAAGATACTTCTTAATGTACACCAAAAATTAAAGAAATCGGACGATAAATAACGGAGTTCACTTCACAGCCAATAGAAGCCCCTTAGTGGTATATTTTTGTATGGGTTTTATGGTTGTATTCTCGTTTTTCTGATCTCATTTGATAGAATGGAAGATATATTACAGAAATAGATATGATTTTGATTGGTTTCACTACAAAAAGTACCTTGAAATTGAGCTCAAAGTAGCAGAAATGTTCAATTTTTGCCGTGTTCAAGAGTATACAAATGACGTCACCGTCCAATACGTGTCCAACTGGCCAGTCTCATACGCAGTCACGAATGGGTTGACATTATTTATACAATTATTACAATAATGCAGTAGTCTGCATAACAGTAAATCTATTTTTTATGTGAATAAAAATTCAAAATGGAAAGCAAGAGTAATATAAGAGGGGCCTGGAGACATGACTAATGAACAGAGAAAATGTTATTTTAGTGCCTGGAATGTGTCTATTTCTTATTCTGGACCCTTTTTTGAAATTGGCATCTTTAGAAATTTGTGTGAAATTGGCCAAATTGTCATTTTCTGACCACTTTATTGGGTAGTTGAAACAGGTGAATGGGCAGTTTCTTGTACTCAGTCGACAGAATAGAAGTACGTAAATAAGTAAGTTTATGATAATCTATTAACTGTATTCACAAATACAGTTACATAGATTATCATACATAGCAGCATGTGCAGAGAACCTAGGATAACTCAAAAAAGTTAGACAAAGTGACTTACAGTATTTCTATTGAGGTCCTTAAAACCATCGTGTAGTCAGTGGGTTTTAACGCATAATAAACCAGGTAGCTATTTTGTATAACAAACCAGAAACAAGAACAGATTTTGCAAGAACCCTTGCTAGAGTTGCACTGAAGCGAAGGTTCAGTGCAATGCTTTTATAAACCTTGCTGAATTTAAACAGCACTACAGAAGGAATACTAGCGAAATAGCTATGAGTTTGGTAGACTGGAACAATGGAATGGGCCAAAAATAAGGCGTATATTGGGTAATCCAGCAAAGTCACTAATCTGGCACCCTACAGGTCCCGATGATGCCGGATTTGTGATAGCTGACCTGTAGTATTTTAGTCTAGTATAGTAGTATACAGTGGTACCTCGGTATACTACGTCCTTAATCCATTCCAGGACCTTGGACTTGTACAAAGCAGGACGTATACCAAACGAATTTTCCCATAAGAAATATAGGGAAAACGATTAATCTGTTCCCATGAAAAAAAAATCCTATTGTTATTGGCATGCATATTATACATTGATGGGGTTGTATAAAATAATTTAAACACTGCTAAATACTAAAATATGTAATTTAAACACTGCTTAATACTAAAATACATACATAAATACAAAAGAATTAGATGAAATAAATGCAAATTTAACCTCACTTTACTTTGCTGAAAAGAGTCGAGTGCCTACTAAGATAGTGCTGAGAAGGGAGGAGGAGGAAATGTTTTTGTTTGGAAGGAGAGTCCCCTTCTCTTTTCTGTCTCTTTTACATAGCATTTGGACCTGGTTGAAGCTCACCAGGTTTGACTTTTACAAAGAACTTTGCTTCTGCCTTCTCCTCAGGATGTTTCGAAAATGTGGCATTGTCTGGTCATTCCAGACAATGCTATTATGGCTTGTTTGGGCTTTGTTGGGGTGGTACTTCTCTGCAAAATTTTTGACGTCCATCCATTTGGCAAAGATTTCCTTGATTAATGAAGTAGGGGCTTCCTCTATATCCTCTTCTGAGCCTGAAGAGAGTGCATCCATCTTAGTCATGTGCTCCTCCTTCTCAAGTTCCTGCAGCTCCTCAGTGGTCAGCTCTTCCCTGTGCCCCTCCACTAACTCCTCCACATCACCATCACTCACATCCAGACCCATGGACCTGCCCAGAGACAATGTCCTCCACTATAGACACAGCCTCAAAGCCCTCAAAGTCCCTTTCAGCCACTGCTTCTGGCCACAAATTCCTCTAAGCAGATTTCATTGTTCCATATGAAACTTCCTGCCAGGCTTTGTCAATGAGAGTTATACAATGGGCACATGGTGTCATGACTCATTTTGACACATACAAGTTCTAGCACGAGTCATATTCCAAACAAAGGTTGTACATATACCAAGCAAAAATTTTCGTGTCCAAACAGGACGTATACCAAGTTGGACTTATTCCAAAGCGGACGTATACCGAGGTACCACTGTAGTAATACAGTGGTACCTCGACTTACGATGGTCCCCAAACTCACCCTTTTATGTAAGTTTATTTTTTTAAATGCTTTTGTAAGTGTAATTTTGGGGGTCTAAAAGGACTAGTCTATTTTACAACATTTCTTAAGGAGATAAATTCGTTTGGTAATGGCACTTGAACAGCATTCTGGAATGAAAAAATATCGTAAGTCGAGGTACCACTGTATTTGTATTTCTCTTAGTAGTCTTGTTGCCACCATCACTGTCTCCATCTATGAAGTGAAGGAAATGCTAGATGACATATTAATCCTGCTTTAGTTGAACTAGAGTAAATCCATGGTTTAATGGATTTTGGATTTAATGGGCAAAATCTATTATCCAGACAATGCCCATAAATAACAGGTGCTCAGTATTTAGAAAAGCCACTCATTAGAACTCTACCATTTACGTATTTTTCGTCGCACAATGAAAGTATCTAAACCCTTACAAAAATGGTTGTTTATTATCCTGTGCAGATTGTTAATCTGGGAGATAATGGCTACATAAGTACCTTTTTGAGAGGTAGATTTCTTAGAATCATCGGAGTACAAAACAAATTCCAACCACACAATAGAGCGAAAAACTAATGTCAAAGACCTGGGAGTGATCATGTCAGAGGATCTCACCTTCAAGGACCATAACACCGTAGCAATCGCATCTGCTAGAAAAATGACAGGATGGATAATGAGAACCTTCAAATCCAGGGATGCCAAGCCCATGTTGACACTTTTCAGGTCGCTTGTTCTATCTAGGCTGGAATATTGCTGCACACTAACTGCATCTTTCAAGGCAGGTGAAATTGCTGACCTAGAAAATGTGCAGAGAACCTTCACGGCACGCATAACTGCGATAAACCACCTCAATTACTGGGAACGCTTGAAGTTCCTAAACCTGTACTCCCTAGAACGCAGGCTGGAGAGATACATTATTATATACACGTGGAAAATTTTTGAGGGATTAGTACCAAACTTGCACATGAGTCACTCCCTACGAAAGTAAAAGACTCGGCAGGCGATGTAACATCCCCCCAATGAAAAGCAGGGGTGCCACTAGCACGTTGAGAGAACACAATAAGTGTCAGAGGCCCAAGACTGTTCAACTGCCTCCCAACATACATCAGTACATCAGGGGGATTACCAACAAACCCCTGGCTGTCTTCAAGCAGGCACTGGACAGGCACCTAAAGTCGGTACCTGACCAGCCAGGCTGTGGTTCGTACGTTAGACTGCGTGCGGCCAGCAGTAGCAGCCTGGTTGATCAGGCTCTGATCCAACATGAGGTCTGGTCACAGACCGGGCCGCAGGGGCGTTGACCCCTGGAACTCTCTCCAGGTATACTCCAGGTATACCAGTACCATAATTATGTTTAGGATATTTTAGGTTATCCTGGATTCTAACAATGCAGTCAGACCTGTCCTAACCTAAACATAATTACTGTATAATAATAATAAGCATGTTTATTTTGAAAGCAGGTACATATATTACTAGAATCCTTGACTGAATATTAGTTACTGATTGGATACAACACCATTTTATCACAAAATTAGCCACATAAAAGTATTTATGTGGCTAATATCTTCTGAAATTACAATTTGCCAGTGAAATAAATATCTTTATCCGAATTTAGATATCATACTTGTACTATAAGAAATAAATAAATAGCTGACTTATGCTAAGCAACTTTTCTGTGGACATTTTAAAATAATTTCCAGAATTGTCTGTTATTATGATCATGGCAAATCTATCTAATTATTCAAACTTAACAAATAATCTGCATTATTGGACACATTTCAACCTGTAGTCCATTAGGTAAAGTTTAATGCACAGAAAAGGCTGTTAGATCACTTGATTGTACAGCAACACCCCAATGAAAATAAATCTCATTGTTTCACTTTACCGGGTTATCCTAGATTAAATTTACATATTGTATTATATTTATGTGCTTTGAAGACAATTGTAAAAATTTAAATTTATGTAAAACCTAAACAAAAATTCCACTAACATTATTACAGGAGCTTACACGACATTACATAATTGTTTTACAGAGCATTGTGGGCACATTATAACTAGAGTAGACTCATAATTTATGCAGGCTAATTATGAGTTAAATTCTTTGATTATATCATAAGGCAAGACACTTTCCTTTTGTGGCTACAGACCCGAGCCAAGTGTTTCAAGCCGATGACACAGGCATATTTTGGAAGTTGTTGCTTCTAAATTTAGCATTTCTGATGCAATAATCAACATACAAGTTGCATGATATGAGTGCTCCAATCAACAGTAAATGCAGACTGTGTAGTACTACAGAGCAGAACACTGTAGACATGCATGACGGAATACCTGAGGACTCCAGTAAGTAACAGCTATGTGTTGACCTCAGCCCGTGAACCACAGCCATCCACCTCAGCCCGCAAGCCACATCCATCCACCTCAGCCCGCAAGCCACAGCCATCCACCTCAGCCCGCAAGCCACAGCCATCCACCTCAGCCGTTCACAGCTTATCAAAAAACAGTTAGCCGGAGTTGAGTCCTGGAGGTGGGAAGTACAGTGTCTGCACTCTGAAGGAAGGGTGGAGATATGTTGCAGTTTTTTAACTGTAGTGTAGACAGGCCTCCGGCAAGACAACAATGGAGTGAATGATAATGAAAGTGTTTCTTCTTTTTTGAGTCATCCTGCCCTGGTGGGAAATGGCTGATATGTTAATAAAAAAATGGCATTTCTGGAGGTGTCGAGAACAAAACTAATTTTTCCCTATGTTATTGACACCATAAGTCATGATTATAATATAATTACTATATTGTATTCAATAATTAATAATTATACTGTAATAAATTTATTCAAATTAACTCCAATTGTACTGTACATTATATAGATACAGTGGACCCCCGCTATTCAAACACTCCAAAACTCACCCTCATTCCAGAATGCTGTTCAAGTGCTGTTACCAAACGAATTTATTCCCATAAGGAATGATGTACATAATTAGATTAGTCCATTTTAGACCCCCAAAAATACACTTATAAAAGCACTTACAAAAATAAACTTACATAAAAGGGTGAGTTTTGGAGTGTTCGAATAGCGGGGGTCCACTGTATAACCAAGGATAACCCACTGAAGTCAAATAGTATGACTGTACACTTAGCTAGAAAAGTTATGTAAAAAAAATTTTTTCACCTTACCTTGCCTTTAAATTTTGATGCAGGCAATCAAACAAGGTTTCTTGTAGCTAAAAAATATTGTGCAGTATTTTCTTCTTTTTGTATCTTAAATTTTGATTGCTGATGCATGTTGACCTTGTTGTCAACAGCTATCCATCTTGTGGTTGATGTGCCAAGGTGGATGACTGTGGTTCATGGGCAGAGGTGGATGACTGTGGTTCATGGGCTAAGGTGGGTGGCTGTGGTATTTTGGGCTGAGGTGGGCTGTGAATGCAGAGTTGTTACCTATTGGAGTCCTTAGGTATTCTATCATGCATCTCTGCTGTTTTCTGATGCAAGTTCTAGTTGGCAATCTCTTCCAAATATTCATGTCTTGTCACTATTAAACATTTGTTTAGGTTTGTACTCTTTGAGGGGGAAAAACATCCCATCCTGCATGAAAGCAGTTTTTCTCCTTCAGTTTATATAGTACTGCATTTTACATAAAATTTCAATAGCAATTGATTGAAAATGCAAGTTATGGCTGTGCTAATTATGAAAGTAACTAACTTTAATGTGCCCAAAAAGCTCCACATAAATAGGCATTTTTTAAATTGAATGAAATAAACATTGCATAATTTTGTAAGAATTATGTAATGACATGTAAGCTCCTATAACAATCAAGTGTATGTGTGTGTGTTTGCTGGTTTTGCTCTGCTGGTCATTGTATGAGGCAATGGTTAGTAATGGATCTGGAAAATTTGTGCCCAGCACATTTGGTCGTTACACATGACGGAATTGGTGGTTAAACAGAGGAAGGGTCCTATGTATTTTTGTTTTTTTTGGCCGTAAATGAAGATTTTTTAAAATTTTATATACAATGGCCTTGAAGGCACACACATCTATACAATAAATTATGTAGGTTCAACCTAGGATAACCCTATAGTCAAACAATGGGATTTATTTTCATTGGGATGTTGCTTTATTATCAAGTAACCTAAACAGCCTTGCCTGTACAATAAGCTTGATTTAATTGATTGTTACTGGAGATGGTGTCTTGTAATGCTGATTAGCTGTAAAATCTGAATGAGGTTATTTTGCTATGATCGTAACAACAATAGACAATTATGCAAACAACTGACAAAGTCCATTGGATCAGTATTAGAAAACCTGATCACAGGTCAGCCATTTATTATCGTACAACCAGGGGTATCTTAACCAAGGCAAAAAATATTTATTTCTTAGCAAATTGTTATATCAGGAGATACTGTATTAGCCAATTACTTTTATAAAAGGAAAATTTTATGTTGTAAAATGCACTCCATAACAAACCAGCAGCTAATATTCATTCAGAGCTTTCCAGTAATATACAGTACAGTGGAACCTCAGTTTTCGTGATTAATCCATTCGGAAAAAGTCTGACGAAAACCGAATCATATGAAAACTGAAGCAATATTTCCCACAAGAAATAATGTAAATCTAATTAATCCGTTCCAGACACCCAAAAATATTAACAAAAAATACATTTTATAGAGAATAACTGTAGTTTTACACACAGAAAACAATTAGAAATAAATATAAATGACTAATGAAGTGAATAAATGAACATTTAATATCATGTTTACCTTTATTTTTGACTCATGTTGGCGTATGGAAGATGGCGCGGAGGGGAGAGGGAGGAGGAGAGGTTGTTTGGATGGGGAATCCCCGTCCATAAGGAATTCAGGTATCAAGGCCCTATCCAGGGTTACTTTCCTTCTTTGTCTTTTACTGGCACTAGGACCAGTTTGAGAGTCACTGGACCCTGTCGCACAAAATATCTGTCCAGAGAGGTCTGTTTTTGGTGTCTCTAAGATTTCCCTAAAATGGGACAAGGCATTGTCATTGAACATGTTGCAGACATGGCTTGCAACAGCTTTGTTAGGGTGATATTTCTCCACAAAACTTTGCAACTCATTCCACTTTGCACACATGTTTTTAATCACTGAAGGCACATTGTCCCCTCTCTCTTCCTCCTGTGAAGCAATTTCCTCAGCTGCGGTCTGTTGCTGTTCCAGTTGAAGGTCTTGCAGCTCTTCAGTGGTTAGCTCTTCCCTGTGGTTGTCACCAATTCTTCCATATACTGGCCACTCACATCCAACCCCATGGACTTCCCCAAAGACACAATAGATTCCACAACAGGCGTAGGGTTGTCAGGGTCAACCTCAAACCCTTCAAAATCCTTCTCGAGGACACATTCTGGCCACAATTTTCTCCAAGCAGAGTTCATCGTCCTGGAAGTCACTCCCTGCCAAGCCTTATCTATAAGGCTTATGCAATTGAGGATATTGAGGTGATTCCTCCAGAACTCTCTTAGGGTCAATTCAGTGTCTGAGGTCACTTCATAACACCTTTGAAACAGTGCTTTGGTGTAGAGTTTTTTGAAGTTTGAAATGACCTGCTGGTCCATGGGCTGGATGAGAGGAGTGGTATTAGGGGGCAAGAACTTCACTGTGATGAAACTAAACTCCTCCAACAATTGGTCTTCCAAGCCTGGAGGATGAGCAGGAGCATTGTCCATTACCAGGAGGCACTTGAGTGGCAATTGATTTTTCAGGAGGTATTTCTTAACACTTGGGCCAAACACTTCATTGACCCACTCAATAAAAATTTGCCTTGTAACCCATGCCTTATTGTTAGCCTTCCACATCACACAATTTACTCTTGATGATATTGTTTTTCTTGAACACTCTGGGATTTTCAAAGTGATACACCAGTAAAGGCTTCACTTTGAAATCCCCACTAGCTTTACCACAGAACAAAAGAGTTAGCCTGGCCCATGGCCGGGCTCAGAGAGTAGATAAACTCTCGAAACTCTTCAAAGGTATATCTTCAAAGGTAGGCTTGTGTCCTGGCAGTTCCTTTTACTCCTGTGTGATGTAAGTCCTCTTTGGCATTTTCTTCCAAGAGAGGCCTGTTTCGTCACAAATGAAGACTTGTTGGGGAAGGAATCCTTCAGCCTCTACGTACTCCTTGAATTCATCAACGAATTGTTCGGCCCCATGTTTGTTGAACTTGCAGCCTCTCCATGCCTTACCACACTGTGTATGCCAGTTCGCTTCTTGAATTTGTCAAACCAGCCTCTGCTGGCCTTAAATTCACTAACAGCAGCACTCGTTCCAGGCATTTTCTTTGCAAGATCTGCATGCAACTGCCTTGCCTTTTCCCAAATTATTGCCTCCAAAACACCATCTCTCGCTAACCATTTCTCGTTGATCCACACCAACAACTTCTAAACGTCTTCGATTGTTTGTGATTCTGTTTCATTAGCACATTTACCCCTTTCGCAACATCAGCTTTCTTGATTTCTTTTTTCTTTGCCAGGATAAAACTGATCATTGATGCGGACTTCCCGTACATCCTGGCGAGATCGGCCACGCATACACCACTTTCGTACTTTGCTACGAGTTCTTTCTTGAATTCTATCATGTTTCTTGCCTTCTTTATCAAAGGGCTGGCACTCGGAACTTTCTTTGGCCCCATGGTGGCTTATTTAGCAGTCGCAATCAATAAACAAGCACAAAAACAATGGATTATTATGAAATGTTTTCGGATGAATGCGCAGGGTGATGCTCACTCAACGAGAAACAAAGGCAGACTGAGTCACGAATGCATGGGATGCTTTGTGTGGGCACTCGATTCCGGGAAATGAGTGGCCGAGTCACGCGGGCAGGTGGACGAGTTTGGTACAGACCATTTTCAACTGTACGAAAACCAAGCAGATGTACGAAAACGGACAAAATTTTGACAAAAAAAGTCATCAACAACTGAATCGTACGAAAACTGGGGCATACGAAAACCGAGGTTTGACTGTACTCATTTCTAAATACACATTTTTATTATGCTTAGATTAGGATGGTTCTGGTTGATATTTGTTAGAACCCAATGTAACCTAAGTTAACCTAAACATATGTGCAGTAATTAACCAATATAAGTAGATACTCAGTAATAACCCATATACACACAGAAAATAAAGTGGTCTGTATATGTATTTCAACCCCAACTTGAGTTCTCTTCAGTGAACTCAAAACACTGTTCAGCATTTTTACCCATTTTAGGGAGGATTTTCAAAATTTTTAAAATCACTCCAAGGGTACTATTTTTTATGTTGATTAAAAATATGCACTTAAAAAGATAAAATAAAATCATTGTAGCATAAGAGGTCCTGTTTTTCCTTTAATTTCATCAGTTGACACCTTGATAGAGGATGCAACATTCTCATTAAAATTATTTTAACCTTCAATGAAACCTATGTACAATACAAGATTGTTTCACATTTGTGGAAAGTCTGTGTTTCCCATTTTAGAGTTTTTCACTTAAAAAATCATAAATTAAAATGCGACTTGCTTAATAATATGACTAATTATGACTTAAAATATTTCTATTAAGAGAGAGAAGGGGGAAGAGACAGACTAAGTCTGTTTTATAGTCAATCATCCCAGACTTGCATTCTGTCATAATATACTGCAGTAAGAGATATGGGAGGAAGTGCAGAATAAACCCAGTGAAAAGCAGGGGCATCGTGGGAACAATAGGAAAGCACTATCAGTGTCCATGGCCCCCAGATTATTCAACATCTTACCAGCAGATTTCAGAAACACTGCTGGTACAAGTGTAAAAGTCTTCAAGAGGAAACTGGATCAGTGAGCCACCAGCAACAACAGCCTGGTTGACTAGGAAAGCACCAAACAATCCTGGCCCAAGGCTCTGGGACTAGAAAAACTCTTGGAACTCATCAAAAGTAAGCGGACTACATCCACTTAATTGAAACTTTTAATAACAGATTTTTCTCTAAAACAGGTTCCCCTTCTCTTAGTAATCTGTTTTATTAGATGTTTACTGTACTTACGAAAAAGTAATGCGGAATCTTTTTGCAGCAATGGACACTGACTCCGAGTTTGGAGGATAGAAAAGTCAGTACCCTCCCACACCTGCTTAATGATACTTCAGATTTTGAGGTTAGAGGGCACATCCATGCCACAAAGCTTGTGCTTAACAACTTTCCAAGTTCAGCGAGTCTCCAAGCCAGTTATTAAAGTATGGAAAAATCACAATAATTTACACAGTTCTTTGACTTTGGCAGTATATCAAGGGGCAGTCTTCTTATCAGGCAAATAACTTCCCAAAAGTGTATTTATGGATGTGGATATTTATTACACCTATATGTAATCATTTTTAGATCATTTTGTAATAAGCAATCATAATTAAAGTAAATGAAAGGGTTATTTGAACTGTAAAAAAAATAAGGCAAGACTGTTAACAGTCAACGATTTACTTGAAAGTCTAGAGTATTTTACATACACATGCATAAGTGTACATGCATACATGTACCCATGTATACATATACATGTGCATAAATATACACATGCATAAATGCACAATGTATACACATGCATAAGTATACAAGTGCACATGCATACATACAAATTTACATATGTATATACATACACCATTCACTTGTATATATATGAATGTACATAGACATACATATGCACCGACATACAAACACTTGTATGAGAAATTATGTGAGTAAATTTTACAGGCAATGTCCTGAATTATTCCACCCCCATAATTGTGAAGAAACTTTGGTACATAAACAGTTTACACTTACTGATATTGATGTACCTCAGAGTCAAGTGGGACTTTGAAGACACCAGGTCACAATAATATCCCTCCATCGTGCCCACCTTCTCAGTTCATCATGTCTCAAACATCTGGACCTTAAATTGTTATTAAACATTTTTTTTTTATTAACTCATCAGCTGTTACCGACCAAGGCAGGGTGACCCAAAAAAGTAAAACTTTCATCATTCACTCCATCACTGTCTTGCCAGAGGCGTGCTTACACTACAGTTATAAAACTGCAACATTAGCACCCCTCCTTCAGAGTGCAGGCACTGTACTTCCCATCTTCAGGACTCAAGTCTGGCCTGCCGGTTTCCCTGAAACCCTTCATAAATGTTGCTTTTCTCACACTCCAACAGCACGTCAAGTCCTAAAAACCATTCATCTCCATTCACTCCTATCTAACACGCTCATGCACACTTGTTGGAAGTCCAAGCCCTTGCACACAAAACCTCTTTTACCCCCTCCCTCAAACCTTTCCTAGGCTGACCACTACCCCGCCTTCCCTCCACTACAGATTTATACAATCTTGAAGTCATTCTATTTCGTTCCTTCCTTCTACATGTCCGAACCATCTCAGTATCCCTCCTCAGCCCTCTGGATAATAGTTTTGGTAATCCCACACCACCTCCTAATCTTCAAACTACGGATTATCTGCATTATATTCACACCACACATGACCTCAGACATGATGTCTCCACTGCCTCCAGCCTTCTCCTTGTTGCAACATTCACCACCCATGCTTCAAACCCATATAAGATCACTGGTATAACTATACTCTCACACATTCCCCTCTTTGCTTTCATGGATAATGTTTTGTCTCCACAGACTCCTCAGTGCACCACTCACCTTTTTCCCCTCATCAATTCTTGATTCATCTCATCTTTCATAGAACCATATGCTGACACATCCACTCCCAGATATCTGTATACATTCACCTCCTCCATACTTTCTCCCTACAATCTGATATCCAATCTTCTGTTACCTAATTTTTTTATCCTCTTTCCTATATTCACCTTTAATTTCCTTCTTTTACATGCCCTACCAAACTCATCCACCACCCTCTGCAACTTATCTTCAGAATCTCCCAAAAGCACAGTGTCATCAGCAAAGAGCAATTGTGACAACTCCCATTTTGTGTTAGATTCTTTATCTTTAAACCCCACACCTCCTGCCAACACCCAAGCATTCACTTCTCTTGCAACTCCATCTATAAATATATTGATCAACCATAGTGATATCACACATCCCTAAGGCCTACTTTTACTGGGAAATAATCTCCCTCTCGCCTACATTCTCTAACCTGAGCCTCGTTTCCTTGTAAAAACTCTTCACTGCTTTCAATAACCCACCTATGCCATACATTTGCAACATCTGCCACATTGCCCCCCTATGCACACTATCATACGCCTTTTCCAAATGCATAAATGCCACAAAAGCCTCTACCTTTATCTAAATACTGTTCACCTATATGTTTCACTGTAAGCACTTGGTCTACACATGCCCTACCCTTCCTAAAGTCTCCTTGTTCATCTGCTATCCTGCTCTCCATCTTACTCTTAATTCTTTCATTAATAACTACCATACACTTTACCAGGTACAATGGAACCACGAGTTTCGACTGTAATCCATTCCAGGAGCTAGGCCTAAAGTCGAAGCTGCCGAAAGTCGAAGCAATATTTCCATAAGAAATAATTAAATCCAATTAATTCGTTCCTGCTGTCAGGAGGCATGACAAAATAGTACTTCAATATGACGCTATTATAAACTCTACAGCTTATTTATCTATCACAATTCATCCAATTGGTGTACATACACCATTTACGTACCTTGCAGAAGATAGGCAGAGCGGCTTATGCTGTCAGGAGTTTATTTCGTTTCATTCTTTTTCTATTGCTTAATTGCTACACTCTTAATGCTACACTGTCACTGAACTTAACTGCTTTAAACTTCACCACCTTCACCTGTGCTGGCATGCAGGAACACAAAATTATATAATAAACACACTACGTAACATATGTAAACATATAAATTAACATAAATGCGAGATTTTTTCCAGTCAGCTTGACGGAGTGAACAAAAACCATTCATGTCCAGGCTGGTAACAACAAATGGTTTGTTTACAAAACCCACGAACCTTCTACTCCACCACTGCCTTGCAACATCAGCTTCCTTGATTTCTTTTCTCTTCGCCAGGACAGAAGTGATTGTTGATTTGTTTTTGCACATCCTGGCAAGCTCACCCACACGTACGCCACTCTTATTTTTCTACAATTTCTTTCTTCACTTCTATGGTGTTTCTCACTTTTTTTACCAAAGGGCTGCCACTATGAAGTTTCTTTGGGCCCATGGTGGCTTATTTCAGTCACAATCAATAAACAAGCACTAAACACAATGAATTTATTGTGAAATGTTTGTATGAGCATGCAGGGTAATGGTCACTCAAGGATAAACAAGGCTAGACTGGCTCACGATGCGCGCGGAGGCACGCAAGCACAGGCAGGCAGACAGGTCTGGTACGCCGGCCAAAACTCGGGGGCAACGGCTGAAAGTCGGGACAAAATTCTGCCGAAAAAAGCGACCGAAACTCAAAGCGGCCAATACTCGGGGTGGCCGAAACTCGGGGTTCCACTGTATACTCAACAGACTTATTTCCCTATAATTTTTGCACTCTTTTGTCTCCTTTACCTTTATACACAGGAACTATGCATGCTCTCTGCCAATCCCTAGGTACCTTACCCTCTTCCCTACATCTATTAAATAAAAGCACTAACCACTCCAAAACTTTATTCCCACCTGCTTTTAACATTTCTATCTTTATTCCATCAGTCCCAGCTGCTTTACCCCCTTTCATTCTACCCACTGCCCCGCACACTTCCCCCACACTCACAACTGGTTTTTCCTCACTCCTATAAGATGTTATTCCTCCTTGCTCTATACATGAAATTACAGCTTCCCTATCTTCAACATTTAACAATTCCTCAAAATATTCCCTCCATCTTCCCAATACCTCTCTGTTTAATAACTCTCCTTCCTATTTTTCACTAACAAATCCATTCGTTCCCTAGGCTTTCTCAACTTATTAATCTCACTTCAAAACTTTTTCTTATTTTCAACAAAATTTGTTAACATCTCACCCACTCTCATTTGCTCTCTTTTTACACTCCACCACTTTCTTAACCTCTCTTTCTCCATATACTCCTTCTCCTTGCATCTCTTCTACTTTGTAAAATCCTCTCATATGCTAACTTTTTCTCTCTTACTATTTACATCATCAGTCCACCAATCACTCTTCTTCCCTCCTGCACCCACTTTCCTGTACCCACAAACTTCTACTGAACACTAGCACCATATTCTTAAACTTACCCCATACATCTTCTACCCCATTGCCTATACTCACACTAGCCCATCTGTGAACGCTTCTCCTACTTTGGCATTTAGGTCCCCTACCACAATTACTTTCTCACTTGGCTCAAATGCTCCTACACACTCGCTTAACATCTCCCAAAACTCTCTCTCTCTCCTCTACAATCCTCTCTTCTCCAGGTGCATACACACTTATTATAACCCACTTTTCACATTTGACCCTTATTTTAATCCACATAATCCTTGAATTTATACATTTATATTCCCTCTTCTCTCTCCATAACTGATCCTTTAACATTACTGCTACCCCTTCCTTAGCTAACTCTCTCAGAGACTCCTGACTTAATCCCATTTATTTCTTCCCACTGAAACTCCCCTACCCCCTTCAGCTTTGTTTCACTTAGGTCCAGGACATCCAATTTCTTTTCATTCATAGCCTTTGCAATCACTTCTTTCTTATCATTTCCACTACATCCACGTACATTCAAACATCCCAATATATTCGGTAATATCAGTTACTTAGACCTGAGTAATTTGCTTGGGTAATTTTATATAAATATAAATCAATCGCATTATCAGAAAAGTAAAGGACATTTCAATATTACTCACCAAATTAAGATTTTGGTGTCATAACCTAACACCCTTTCTGTAGGCAATTCTTATTGGCCAATATAAATTAACATACCTGTAGTGAAAATTTATACACTAGGAGGCATACATTACATGTGATGTGAACTTCATCAATTTCTGACGACACTGCTTCTGTTACACATTAATTAATTTCATTTGAAGATTCGGCCGATTTCCAATTCCTTGAGAGAGCCAACACTACATCTCAAGATGGCTACCCGGACATTACTCCTCAGATTCAGTTTTCTTTTTACTCTCCACTGGGGTCAAATAAAGAGCAACCAAGACGACCAGCAGTCAACCTTCCACACCAGTGTCACCAACACTGCCCTAATGCCATCTACACAACCCCCCTTCCCCACTCAGTTGGAAGCACTCTACTCGCTTCCTCACAAGTAGTTAGGTAGTTTGTGACCACCATTAATACTTCATATTTACATTACATTATATTAACACTTCACATACACATTACTAATTAAAGAAAAATTATAACAAAATTTTCCACAACTTGTACATATTTTTTATATTTTCTGCAATAAAATTTTATGACTGGTTTGCATGCATTGAGGTAGAGAGAACCCGGGGATACCTTTCTCAGCACCTTAAATACACCTAGTTATATTCATGGGGAAGTACTAAACCCGTTAAGGTCATACTGTACCTGGGGAATGGGAGGAAGTCAGGTTTGATTAAAGGAATGGAAGGATAGTTCCCCGTCCTTTTTAAAGAGCCCTTCACCAGCATCAAGTTAACCTCTCTTGAAGGGAAAATTGTGTATTATGCAGGTAGCAGTGTCACTAGCGGCTGTGTGGCTATGTTTTAATAAACTGGGTACATCAGTAATTGCTAACACTATATCATAATTATATAGTGGAACAAAAGCCAGCTATAAGTCCCGGTGTTGGGAGTGGTGTAGAGAGGTTTGGGTAGTGGGGAGAGATAAAATGAGGAAAGGGGTGGGGAGAGATGTATGATGAGCGAGGGTCCGTGTTGGGTTTTGGGAAGTCATTTCAGAATAAGGGTACTGGGAAGAGGTGTGGTGGCAGGATCATTATGAGTATCAGCAGGGGGCTCTCAAGGTGAGCCACCTGTTGTATACTAGCTTTACTGCCCACCTGGAGAGTCCTCCCCGTAGGTGTAATGCCTTTAGGTCCCTCCCTCACCTCGTCATCACAAAGAACGGACACTTGAACACTGTTATTCTCAATTTTTGTAAAGTGTTTGTCCATAAGTTACTTTCGCAATATTTTGGTTCCGGAAATGCTTCACAGGATTTGGGTTTTTCATTAGTACTGTACTTATTATATTGTAGCTTAAAATCAGTATTCAAAGTATGCCTTTCTAGTGCAATAAACTGTTTATTAATAGTGTTTTGTGTATCGTGTATCCCTTAAAGGGAGACCCCGGGATGACAAGGAACTGAAACTACCTTCCTTTTCCTTAAATCTGTTCTGATCACTTATAATTCCCATGGTATTACATGTACGAGGCCCTATGGGTTTAGTGCTTTCCCTCTTGAAATTAAAAGTTTGTGTATATCCACAATCTTGAAATTAAAAGTTTGTGTATGGCCTTAATCTTGGTAGTCCTGACCGTGTGTGGCTACACCTTTAGTGGACTCGACCTTGATCGTGTGTGTGTGTACTTACGTGTGTGTGTACTCACGTGTGTGTGGTTGCAGGGGTCGAGTCATAGCTCCTAGCCCCGCCTCTTCACTGGTCGATACTAATTCACTCTCTCCCTGCTCCATGAGCTTTATCATACCTCTTCTTAAAGCTATGTATGGAACTTGCTTCCACTACTTCACTCTCCAGATTATTCCACTTCCTGACAACTCTAAGGTTAAAGAAATGCTTCCTAACATCCCTATGACTCATCTGGGTTTTCAGCTTCCAATTGAGGCCCCTTGTTCCTGTATCCCATCTCTGAAACATTCGAGCCCTGTCCACCTTGTCAATTCCTCTCAGTATTTTATACGTTGTTATCATGTGTCCCCTGTCCCTCCTATCCTCTAGTGTCATCAGGTTGAGTTCCCTTAACCTCTTCTCATAAGACATACCTCTCAGTTCCGGGACTAAACGTGTTGCAAATTTTTGCACTTTCTCCAATTTCGTGACGTGTTTGATTAGGTGAGGGTTCCATACTGGTGCTGCATACTCCAGTATAGGCCTGACGTACATGATGTACAATGTCGTGAATGACTCCTTACTCAGATGTCTAAATGCTAATCTCAGGTTTGCCAAGCGCCCGTATGCTGCAACAGTTATTTGATTGATGTGGGCCTCAGGAGACATGTTCGTCATAATGCTTACCCCAAGATCCTTTTCTTAAGTGACGTTTGCAGCCTTTGATTCCCTAACCTGTAGGCCGTCTGCGGTCTTCTGTGTCCTTCCCCAATCTTCATGACCTTACACTTACTGGGGTTAAACTCCAGGAGCCATTTGTTTGACCAGACTTGTAGTCTGTCCAGATCCCCTTGTAATATTAACTGATCCTCGTCTGCTTGTATTCTCCTCATCAGTTTCACATCATCAGCGAACAGTGACACTTCTGAATCTATTCCTTCCATCATGTCATTTACGTGTACAAGAAACAGCACCGGACCTAGGACTGACCCTTGTGGAACCCCACTCCACACATGCGCCCACTCTGACACTTCATCACGTACCAACACTCGTTGTTTCCTTCCTGTTAGGTATTCCCTGATCCATTGCAGTACTTTCCCTATTATTCCTGCCTCCAGTCTCTGTGTGGTACTGTGTCAAAAGCCTTCTTGCAGTCCAAAAGGATGCAATCTACCCATCCCTCTCTCTCCTGTTACCTTATCGTAGAACTCAAGTAGATTTGTGACACAGGATTTCCCCATCTCTGAAGCCGTGCTGATTGTCATGTATGAGCCCAGTCTTTTCAATGTGTTCCACCACTCTTCTTCTGATGATCTTTTCCATGACTTTACATACTATACAAGTCAGAGACACTGGTCGATAGTTTAACGCTGCCTGTCTGTCTCCTTTCTTAAAAACTGGAACTACATTTGCTGTCTTCCACACCTCAGGCAATTGCCCAGTTTCGATTGATTTACTGAAGATTGTTGCTAGCGGCACACACAGTTCCTCTGCTCCCTCTCTCAGTATCCAAGGAGATATGTTATCTGGGCCCACCGCCTTTGAGGTATCTAGTTCACCTAGCAGTTTCTTCACCTCTGCCTTAGTTATGTTTATTGTGTCCAGCACCTGCTGGTGCACCCTACCTCCACGGTTTGCTGGAACCATTCTCGTCTCTATTGTAAATACTTCTCTAAATCTTGTGTTTAGTTCATCACATACTTCCTGGTCACTCTTTGTGAGCTCCCCTCCTTCTTTTCTCAGCCTGATTACCTGGTCCTTGACTGTTGTTTTTTCTCCTAATGTGACTGTATAACAACTTTGGTTCAGATTTGGCTTTTGATACTATGTCGTTCTCGTATTGCCTCTGGGCCTCTCTCCTTATCCCAGCATATTCGTTTCTGGTTCTTCTGCTCAACTCCTTGTTTTCTTGAGTCCTTTGCCTTCTATATCTTTTCCATGTTCTAGCACACTTGGCTTTAGCCTCTTTACATCTCCAGTTAAACCATGGGCTCACTCTGGTCTTACCATTTTTATTGTTAACCTTTGGAATGAACTTCTCCTCTGCCTCCCTGCACTTAGTGGTCACTAGTTCCATCATTTCATTTACTGTCTTTCCCTCTAGTTCTCTTTCCCACTGCACTTCATGCAGGAAACTTCTCATTCCTATGTAGTCCCCTTTTCTGAAGTTCGGCTTCTCTGGTTGTTCTCGCGCTGTTGCATTCTCCATTTGTAACTCTACAAGGTATTCAAAACTCAGGACATCATGATCACTAGCGCCAAGGGGTCTTTCATGTGTATCCCCTATGTCTGAACTATTCAAGGTGAATATGAGATCCAGCCTTGCTGCAACATCCTCTCCTGTGTGTGTATGTGTGTGTGTGTGTGTGTGTGTGTGTGTGTAGAGAGAGAGAGAGAGAGAGAGAGAGAGAGAGAGATCGTATCCTTGGTGATCTTGACCTTGTGATCACAACTTTGGTGGTCTTGGCACTGTGTGGTCATAACTTTGGTCTTGATCGTGTGTGACCACAACCTTGTTGGTCTTGACCGTGTGTGGCCAGGGCCAAATGTCAATTTTTCATACATAGTTACGTTTAACAATGAACTATTAAACATAAATTAAGGTCCCAGTGTAAATTAGGGTCCCCATTTTAAAGTGGTCCCCAGCATATATTGTCCTCAACATAGAGACCTTAGCGTTAATGGAGGTTCTCCGCACAAATAGGGGACAATATGTAAATTTGTCGTCCCAAATGTAAATTGATGTGAGCAACGCAAATTAAATTAAACGTAAATTAGGTTTGGTTGATTAAATTAGATTTTGTTGGTTATCTTATCGTTAATTCACGATAAGTATTTTTGGAAGTAGGTGCTGATAATGGAACAGCAGACCAAGTGTTGCACTCGCACTTACGAAGTTTTAAGTACATGTGTATTGTACGTGTCTGGATTTTAGGTTCGCATATTTATTTATTTTACGTATTAACTCTTATATGTATGTTTAAGTTATGACTTATAATTATTAAGAAACTGCCTTGTAACTTAGACTTTGACTTTGACGACCTGGTATATTACAAAACAACATGCAGATATATATTGGGACAACGTTTCGCTCAGATTTATCAAGTCATTGTAAGATTTGATAAAACTCTAACATTGAAACATTTCTTCATTGAAAGCTTGGTGTGCAGTGTGTCCTGTTTTTAATATTGTCGGCGTTACTCCACTTGGAGCCATGAAATAATGTGCTGTGCCCTGATTCCATTAGTCTGTGAAAGAAGGCACTTTATTAATGGATACTCTTGAATGTCACCATAAGGGTCATTTATTATTTTTGTCACAAATATTAATGAAGCCAGCGATCTTGAAATGCCCAGGCTCATATTCTTCTGTTTTGGAGCCTGTGGGGGTGGTAGCAAGAGACGAGGCATGTCCGTAACTGTACGTGTTGATAGGGCAAACGGTATTCGCTATTGTTGTCACGTAATGCAGGAGACCATGCGGGGAGTGACGTTGCTAATGCTAGTGTACAGTCCAGTAAGCTACCAACTCACCTCGGAATACTCTTGCACTCTGTGGGAACAAACTCCGTTTTTTATAACATGTTGGTTTGCTGTCGAAAAAAATAATACGCTTACAAACGTGATTTACAGTTACCAATATTGCAGTCGCCATGAAGACAGCACACATTTTGCAGAACAACCTTGTAAAAACAGAACACACGTTGCAGAACAACCTTGTATTAAGGCAACGTTTCGCTCTGTGTAGTTGATTAATTAATGGGGATTTAAAGCCTAACCTAACTACACGAGGGTTATTATGGCTGTATGTAACCTCTTCACCACCAACATAGTTTAATGTCTAAAGTAAATTCATTGTATATACACTGAGAGACATACACCTGTCGGTGTATATTTGGTAAATTTCTACACAAAGCAAAACATTGTTCTAATAAGAGCTTGTTCTGCAGTTTTTATTTTCATCACTATCGTAGGCAATATACCATTTGGATCCATTGCATTCGCCCTTGTTCATTTGAAACGCATATTTTGGCAAGATTATATATATAGGTCACTGGTATTGCATAAGTTTGTTTTTAAAGAAATTGGGAATATTGTGTCTTTATTCCCGTATCCCTGGCTCTCTTCTTAAAATGGTCTATCCCATTCCGCTTTGGTAATGCCTCTTGAGTATTATGTAGGTCATGATCATGTCATCTTTGCTTCTTGGTCTTCAGAAGTAATAGTATTGCTCCCATAGTCTCTCATTGTATGCTAGTCCTCTCACAGTAAACCTTGATCCGGTATTGGCTTCACTTCGAGGGGCCGGACATACGGTGCATATAGAGTCATTGATGACTGTTAGGACTCTCAAAACAGTTCTTAGTTTCGTTAGTCTTACACATGCCGCCGAAGATGAAGACTTTTCTTCCGATTATTGACCCGAGAGGACAATTGGCCCAGTATAATCCAAGAAAGTTAAGCAGTGTAGCTTATAGCTAGTGAGGTGCTTTGGTTCTCTTCCCAGATTACGACCCACTACAGTCAACTAACACAGGTTCCTGTTCATTGCCCGTGAATAGGGGCGGCAGAAGTAAGGAGGGTTGCTCGTTCATCTTTATTTGTCCAGGACTGAACTTGGGTCTTTTAGGTGTGAGTTGAACGTAATAAAAATTAACTACAAATCTGTTGATTTTCCTTCATTTGCTCCTCAATCCTCCATTTTTGCCTTCAGCATTTTCTCATAAGCTTTATTTAGTTTTCACGTCTCACGATTATGAAGGGTGCGTGAGTGTTCGTGCTTCCCGAATGTTTTATTCGTCAGGAAACGCCAAGTGTCTTCTGACGCGGTTTTATTAGTCACATGGCGGCCTGTTCTCTTTCTCTCTCTCTGTCTTAGAGCTTTGACCATTTGACAATGGCTTATCAGTGCACCCACGTCAGAAAAATAAAGATTACGTTTTTATCAGACGTGATGGTAGGTTTTCGACCTCATAAGAAAAGGTGTACCACACAGTAGTATCAAGATCCAGGAGTACCCGCATGGCAGGCGCGTATCAGCATGCGCTTTGTCACTCCACAGTTACACATTTGTGGTTAACTTTTGTTATTTGTGTTTATATATCCGGAAGATTAAATGTCACCCCTGTGTACTCTAATCGGCGGTTGTCTCCTAAAAAAAAAGTAGCGCCAACCTCTGATGTTCTGGAAACAATGCTACCAACTTTCGCTGTTCTTCCTCGGAAACAGTAGTACCAACCTCTTGTTTCCCTTCCCTGGAAACTAGTACCAACCTCTGCTGCTCTGCTCTGGAAACAGTAGTATCAACCTTTGCTTCCCTTCCCTGGAAACTAGTACCAACCTCTGCTGCTCTGCTCTGCAAAACAGTAGTACCAACCTCTGTTACTCTGTCTTGGAAACAGTAGTACCAACCTCTACTGCTCAGCTCTAATACACACATTGCTTGAGATCAACCCTGCAAAGACCAAGATCGAAATACATAGAAATATACTACCATTGACAAGTGTTAACGACACTTGGATGTCTAAGACACACACACACAACACAAGGAGAGGATGAACCAGCAAGACTGGAACTAGTATTCACCTTGAGTAGTGCAGATATTGGGGACATCACATATGAAAGACCCCTCGGGACCATTGACCACCTGGTTCTGAGCTTCGAATACATTGAGTTACAAGTGGAGAGGGAAGCAGGAAGGGCAGGACGAATGAATCTGAACTACAAGAGAGAGAACTACACAAGCATGAAGAATTTCCTGCACTGATAGGGTCAACATGAAGGGTGGTGGAGTAGCGATGTATGTCAGAGACAATTTAAATTGTTGTGATAGACAAGATATAAAATTAGAAGCGTCAGCCACTGAATCTGTTTGGTTACAGCTTCTTGAGGGCCGTGTAAAACTTATCTTGGGTGTGATTTACAGGCCCCCAAATCTTGATAGGGAGTAAACTTCTATGGGGTGAAATTCGTAAGGCATCTACACATGAAAATGTTGTGCTAATGGGAGATTTCAACTTTAGACAAATTGACTGGAGCAATTTGACAGGAAATTTAGAGTCAAGTGACTTTCTTGATACGATTCAGGATTGTTTTTTGAAACAGTTGGTGACAGAACCAACTAGAGGAAATAACCTGCTAGACTTGGTTCTTGCCAGCAGGGAATCGCTAATTAATAATCTTGAGGTTAATGATGAGCTTGGGAAAGTGATCACAAATCACTCAGTTTTAATATATCATGGAATTACCCTAATAATGGCAATCAAGTCTCTGTCCCTGACTTCCGCCTGGCTGATTTCATAGGACTGAAAAATTACCTGGGTAGGTTGAACTGGAATGACCTGACAGTGGTCAGGTAGGTGGTGATTGCCAATATGACGTTTTCCAGAGAATAGTTCTAGCTGCTCAGACAACTTATGTTCCTAATAGGGAAATAAGATCAAACAAAAATGACCCTAAATGGATGAACAATAGATTAAAACATCTCATTGGTCAAAAGAGAGGCATATATAGGCAAATCAAAAGAGGAGATGGGCAATTAAGTAATAAATATATTCAGTTAAAGAGAGAAATAAAAAAGGGAATAAGAAAAGCAAAAAGAGCTAAGGGGCATGTCCTACGAGGAGAGGTTAAGGGAAATCGACCTGACGACACTGGAGGACAGGAGAGATAGGGGGGGATATGATAACGACATAAAATACTGAGAGGCATGTTCCAGAGATGGCACACAGCAACAAGGGGTCACAATTGGAAGTTGAAGACTCAGATGAATCACAGGGATGTTAGGAATATTTCTTCAGTCACAGAGTTGTCAGAAAGTGGAATAGTCTAGGAAGTGGTGTAGTGGAGGCAAGATCCATATATAGCTTTAAGAAGAGGTATGATAAAGCTCATGGAGCAGGAAGAGTGACCTAGTAGCGACCAGTGAAGAGACGGGGCCAGGAGCTGTGACTCGACCCCTGCAGCCACAACTAGGTGAGCACGAGCACACACACATTATATATATATATATTATATATATATATATATATATATATATATATATATATATATAATGTGTTGTGCCGAATAGGTAAAACTTGCAATTTTGGCTTAAATAGCTAAATAAGGCAAGCGAAAATTTGTGTATGCAATAATTTCGCAAAAATCATTCTGAACCTAACCAAAAAAAGATTTAATTGTGTTTGTTTATTATTAAATTATTGTAAACTTATTTAAAATATATTTAATTGGATTAGGGTAAATTAAATTGCGCTTGTTATAATAAGGTTAGGTAAGTTTTCTAAGGTTCTTTTGGTAAAAAATATTAATTTTTACATTAACATAAATTAAAAATATATATCTTTAAACGTATAAGAGAAAGTTTAAGAAAGGACATAATTTTGAATGAGTTCTTGCTAATTGACCAGTTTTACATATTCGGCACGACACACACACACACAAAGTGCAAAGGTTTGCAACAAGACTTGTCCCGGAGCTAAGGGGCATGTCCTACAAGGAGAGGTTAAGGGAAATCGACCTGACGACACTTAAGGACAGGAGAGATAGGGGGGACATGATAACATAAAATACTGATAGGAATGTTCCAGAGATGGGACACAGCAACAAGGGGTCACAGTTGGAAGTTGAAGACTCAGATGAATCACAGGGATGTTAGGAAGTATTTCTTCAGTCACAGAGTAGTCGGGAAGTGGAATAGTTTGGGAAGCGATGTAGTGGAGGCAGGTTCCATACATAGCTTTAAGAAGAGGTATAATAGAGCTCATGGCGCAGGGAGTGACCCAGTAGCGGCCAGTGAAGAGGCGGGGCCAGGAGCTATGACTCGACCCCTGCAACCACAACTAGGTGAGTACATATATATATATATATATATATATATATATATATATATATATATATATATATATATATATATATTTCAGATCACTTTAGTTATAGCTTACAGGGTGAGTGAAAAGGTAGATGGGATACAAGGAAAATAGAATCAGTAAGTAAAAGAGGGTAAAGGTTTATAAACAAAAGGAGGCAGTTAGGTAAGTATAAACAACTTTGGAGGATAATGTAGTGGTGTAGGCAATGGGGCCAAAATGTATGGAGTAGATTTTAAATGTATCTTAGAGTGTTCAGCAGAAGTTTCAGGGTTACAGGCAGTAGGTGCGGAGGAAAAGAGGAGCGATTTTGGATGATTGTATGTAAAGAGAGTAGTAAGGGAGAAAAGTTAGCATATGAGAGTATTACAAAGTAGAAGTGATGCAGGAGGGGAAAAGTTATGGAGAGAAAAGAGAGGTTAAAAGAGTGGTGAAGCAAAAGTAAAAGAGAGCAGATGAGAGAGTGGGTGAGATGTTATCAGCAAATTTTTGTTGAAAATAAGAAAAAGTTTTGGAATGAGATTAATAAGTTGAGGAAGCCTAGAGAACAAATGGATTTGACAGTTAAAAAAGGAGAGAGTTATTAAATGGAGAGTTAGAGGTATCGGGAAGATGGAGAGAATATTTTGAGGATTTGTTAAATGTTGATGAAGACAGGGAAGCTGTGATTTCGTGTGTAGGGCAAGGAGGAATAACATCTTGTAGGAGTGTGGAAGAGCCAGTTGTGGGTGTAGGGGAAGTTCGTGAGGCAGGGTTAGAATGAAAGGGGGTAAACAGGCTGGGATTGATGGGATAAAGATAGAAATGTTAAAAGCAGGGGGGATATAATTTTGGAGTGGTTGGGCTATTATTTAATAAATGTATGGAAGAGGGTAAGGTACCTAGGGATTGGCAGAGACGTGTATTGTTCCTTTGTATAAAGGCAAAGGACAAAAGAGTGCAAAATTATAGGGGGAATAAGTCTGTTGAGTGTACCTGGTAAAGTGTATGGAGAGTTATTATTGAAAGAAATTAAGAGTAAAACAGAAAGCAGGATAGCAGATGAACAAGGGGGCTTTAGGAAAGGTAGGGGGTGTGTAGACCAAGTGTTTACAGTGAAACATATAGGAACAGTATTTGGATAAGGGTAAAGATGTTTTGTGGCATTTATGGATTTGGAAAAGGCGTATGATAGGGTAGATAAGGGGGCAATGTGGCAGATGTTGCAGGTGTATGGAATAGGAGGAAGGTTACTGAAAGCAGGAAGAGTTTTTATGAGGATAGTGAGGCTCAGGTTAGAGTGTGTAGAGGAAGGGGGATATTTCCCAGTAAAAGTGGGCCTTAGAGCAAGGATGTGTGATGTCACCGTGGTTGTTCAATATATTTATAGATGGGGTTGTAAGAGAAGTGAATGCGAGGGTCTTGCAAGAGGTGTTGGGCTAAAAGATAAAGAAGCAAATACAAAGTGGGAGTTGTCACAGTTGCTTTTTTCTGATGACACTGTCTTTTTTTTGGGGGATTCTGAAGAGAAGCTGCAGAGGTTGGTGGATGAATTTGGTAGGGTGTGTAAAGAAGAAAATTGAAAGTGAATATAGGAAAGAGTAAGGTGATGAGGATAACAAAAAGAATAGGTGACGAAAGATTGGATATCAGATTGGGGGAGAGAGTATGGAGGTGAATGTATTCAGATATTTGGGAGTGGACATGTGGGGATGGGTCTATGAAGGATGAGGTGAATCATAGAATTGATGAGGGGAAAAGGGTGAGTGGAGCACTTGGAGTCTGTGGAGACAAAGAACCTTGTCCATGGAAGTAAGAGGGGAATGTATGAGAGTATAGTTATACCAACGCTCTTATATGGGTGTGAAGCATGGGTGATGAATGTTGCAACGAGGAGAAGGCTGGAGGCAGTGGAGATGTCATGTCTGAGGTCAATGTGTGGTGTGAATATAATGCAGAGAATTCGGAGTTTGGAAATTAGGAGGAGGGGGATTACCAAAACGATTGTCCAGAGGCTGAGGAGGGTTGTTGAGGTGGTTTGGACATGTAGAGAGAATGGAACGAGACAAGTGACTTCGAGAGTGTATAAATCTGTAGTGGAGGGAAGGCGGGGTAGGGTCGGCCTAGGAAAGGTTGGAGGGAGGGGGAAAGGAAGTTTTTGGCGAGGGCTTGGATTTCCAGCAAGCATGTGTGAGCGTATTTGATAGGAGTGAATGGAGGCATATGGTTTTTAATACTTGACGGCTGTTGGAGTGTGAGCAAGTAACATTTATGAAGGGATTCAGGAAACCCGGGAGGCCGGACTTGAGTTCTGGAGATGGGAAGTACAGTGCCGGCACCTGAAGGAGGGGTGTAAATGTTGCAGTTTTATAACTGTAGTGTAAAGCACCCTTCTGGCAAGACAGTGATGGGTGAATGATGATGAAAGTTTTTCTTTTCGGGCCACCCTGCCTTGGTGGGAATCGGCCGATGTGTTAATAAAAAAAAAAAAAAAAAAAAATATATATATATATATATATATATATATATATATATATATATATATATATATTTATATATATATATATATATATATATATATCCCCTTCCTCCTCTGAAGACATTTGATGCCCCTCTCCCAGCCTTTCCACAGGCGCTGTGTGACAGTGTGCCAGTACTCACTGGACTAGTTGCTTAAGAGAACATGAACTAACTCGTGTAAACAAGAGCAGTAATCCATGCATTATGCTGGGTGATAAGCACAAATTATCCGGCGCTCTCAGGCAGTTTCCACCCACTACACTTCCAGGTCATCGCACTTTTATGTTCGGTGTAAAGGTATCTCTTAGGGGAAAGCCACCTCCTTCATCTTCCTTTCCCCCTCCCCCCATGGTTATCTTTCCTGCTCCGATTTCTATTCCAGCCATTCGCTTTGTATCTCCTTTTGCACATTTCCTCTTGCCACACTTCCTGTATAGATTATACACGCACGTGCATATACACATATATAAAAGATCCCAGTGGCAATAAGTCACTCTGTCTGACTTTTTTGGGTTATCCTAGGTTCTCTACACATGCTGCTATGTATGATAATCTATGTAACTGTATTTGTGTATACCTGAATAAACTTACTAACCCATGCTCACACAACTACTGGTATACGTTCATATGTGAACATTACACGTATTGCTTTAGTCACCATGTTGCCAGACATGTGGCGAGCTTCATTTATCAATTGCTTATTTATGGTTAATTATACTTTTTTTTAATCTACCTTAACTTTTAATTGAAAAATCTGTATACGGGGAACGTTCACGAATTAGCGCTGGGTATAATGATTGTGGATCCAAGGGCTGTGACGTGCACCCAGCTAATGACCCTCGTAGAGGGTGTCACATTCACCCAGCTAATGACCCTCGTAGAGGCTGTCACGTGCACCCAGCTAATGACCCTCCGTAAGAAGACCCTAGTGACGTGCACCCAGCTAATGACCCTCGTAGAGGCTGTCACGTGCACCCAGCTAATGACCCTCGTAGAGGCTGTCACGTGCACCCAGCTAATGACCCTCGTAGAGGCTGTCACGTGCACCCAGCTAATGACCCTCGTAGAGGCTGTCACGTGCACCCAGCTAATGACCCTTCGTAGAGGCTGTCACGTCACCCAGCTAATGACCCTCGTAGAGGCTGTGACGTGCACCCAGCTAATGACCCTCGTAGAGGGTGTCACATTCACCCAGCTTATGACCCTCGTAGAGGGTGTCACATTCACCCAGCTTATGACCATCGTAGAGGCTGTGACGTGCACCCAGCTAATGACCCTCGTAGAGGGTGTCACATTCACCCAGCTAATGACCCTCGTAGAGGGTGTCACATTCACCCAGCTTATGACCATCGTAGAGGCGGTCACATTCACCCAGCTAATGACCCTCGTAGAGGCGGTTACATTCACCCAGCTAATGACCCTCGTAGAGGCTGTCACGTGCGCCCAGCTAATGACCCTCGTAGAGGCTGTCACGTGCGCCCAGCAAATGACCCTCGTAGAGGCTGTCACATTCACCCAGCTAATGATGCTCGTAGAGGCTGTCACATTCACCCAGCTAATGACCCTCGTAGAGGCTGTCACATTCACCCAGCTAATGACGCTCGTAGAGGCTGTCACGTGCGCCCAGCAAATGACCCTCGTAGAGGCTGTCACGTGTACCCAGCTAACGATTCTCGTAGAGGCTGTCACGTGTACCCAGCTAATGGCTCTCGTAGAGGCTGTCATGTGCACTAATCTGCTAACCCCGCCTCTTAGTGGCTATCACGTGCACTAACCTGCTAACCCCCGCCTCTTAGTGGCTGTCACGGGTTGAAAATTTACTTTAATCCCTATTTCAATGTTCAAAGTATCCTTGACTGGTGGTGAACAGGTGACTTGCAGCCTTAATGACCTCGTATAGTTGATAGGCTTTAATTTCTATTAACTCATATGGAAGCCTAGCAGGGCTGAGAGAGTAGACGAACCCTCGAAACCTATGACAGGTATGTCATAGGTAATATGACAGCAGGAACTTTTACTTCCATTATACGAGTAAGCAGGACACCGACGCATCTTGTGCCATAATTACTTGTGGCTCACGTTGTCACAGCGGGAAGAAGACGACCTTGACCGAACGATGACCCAGAGCTGCTACGCGGAAACGCACGCCAGAATGAGTCTTACATCCCGTCGCTAGAGGGGCCGTGACGCTCACCATTACAACCTCGGCATCCGTCCTCATTGCAGAGATGTTGGTGTCCCATTTTTCCGGCGAGCAGCGGAGATTTCTTTTTTTGAACTAGCTTGCTTGAATGTAATGTAGAGCATCATGACTTTACATTAGACGTTTTGCTCAGGATTGAGCTGTATCAATACTTGATAGAGCTCACTTTTGAGCGAAAAGTCGTTTAAAATATAGGTTTGGTCTGTATTACTTGTCTTTATACTCGTTTCTTTGTCGTCCCAGTCACCAGGGAATGTCACGGCGAGGCTACCTCTGTCAGGTGGTGGAAATGCATTGTCTCAAAGGGGAGAGAGAGAGAGAGAGAGAGACTGTGGGGAAGAGAGAGAGGCCGTGGGGAAAGGGAGTAAAATAGATGAAAGGGGGATAAAAAGAGAGGAAGAAAAGTTGGTGAGACGATTGTAAGTAGCTAAGCAAATACTTAACTACTTACTGCAGATACTTCAAGTCGGTGCCGGATCAGCCGGGCTGTGGTTCGTATGTTGAACTACGTGCGGCCAGCAGTAACAGCATGGTTGTTCAGGCCCTGGTCATGGGCTGGGGCATTGATCATCGGAATATCCTTCAGGTAGATATAACTTAGGATAACTCGCTGAAGTCAATGTGTCTTGTTTTCATTGGGTTCAGATACATGATGGAAAGCCGTTCTTGTGCTTAGACATTAATTAGATATTGAGGTTATTCGTATTCAGAGACGTAAATGGTGGGTCAGGTGACGGAAATAATTGACGATACTGTTAACAGGTTTTGCAGGAACAAGCATATAGAGCAAAACAGTGAGCAGGAGGAGGAGGAGGAGGGGTGAACTCAAGACACTGAAGGGGAGAAAGAGAGCTGATATAGGTAACAGCTCTTTGCTTGTAAATAGAGTTAGGAACTTTAACCCAACCTTGTAAGACCTTGCGTAAAAAAAAAAAAGACAAAGACGGACATACGAGTGGGGGATAACGCAAGACAAACGGAAAAAGAGATTATGTCTCCACAAGAAAGTTATTTGGAAACGGTGTAGAGAAAATAGTGTGAGAATAGTGAACAGTGGAAACTTTGCATCTGAACTGCTTGGGAAGAGAAAGTGATAGTGTGATCATTGTTATAATCACGAAGAAGTGCTAAACCCGTGGGGATTATATCGTCATTGGAGAATGGGTGGCAGTCATATTTGTCATAGAAGGAAATGATAGCTCCAATTCCATGGAACAAGAACATTTCACCAAAAGTCAAGGCATTCTCCTTGACGGGCGCGCGAAGAGAGGAACGATTTTAATGTGGAAAATGGAAGGATTCATCAGAGGAAGTTGCCAAGGTAAACGAGAGAAGCGGAATTACTAACTCTGTGTGCGTGACTAATATGAAGGGATTACGATTACTGGAAATTCATCAGTTTGGGGTAATAGTAGCAGTCGACATGCTTTATTTCATAATATGAAGTACAAGTAATAATTTGTTAACCACAAGAATTACGTTAAGTCAAACCACCATGGACATAATTATATATATATATATATATATATATATATATATATATATATATATATATATATATATATATATTTTATATATATATATATCAAAACAGTCGCAGACAGGCGGGGGTGGAAATCTTTAGCTCAAGTACTTTCACACTTCTCAGTGCTCCATCAGGAGCTGTGCAATGTTGCAAGCGCAGCAACAGGAAAAATAAGAGTTTGCAGATAGCATGAGGTAAAATAACTAGGAGATAGTTAATAGCCAGCCCTAAGCTTCTAACCGCTGGGAACAGGTCATGTGACGTAAGAAGTTGCATTACAATAGTGGATCATTTATATATAGAATGCAGCTAATGTTAACAACCTTCTAACTAATGAAATAGAGGGAATAAATCCTTCATTTTGGCAACTGGTTTGGCAGAATTATTTTTGCGAAATTATTGCATACACAAATTTTTGCTTGCCTTATTCGGCAAGAATAAGAATCTCAAAACGGTTTTACTAAGGGGCGTTCCTGTCTTACGAATTTACTAACTTTTTTCACTAAGGTGTTTGAGGAGGTAGATCATGGTAAGGAATATGATATTGTGTATATGGACTTCAGTAAGGCTTTCGATAAAGTTCCATATCAAAGGCTACTGAGGAAACTTAAGGCACACGGAATAGGAGGAGAATTTTTTTCCTGGGTAGAGGCATGGTTGACAAATAGGCAGGGAGAGAGTTTGCATAAATGGAGAAAATCAGAATGGTTTGTACCAGTGTTTCCTGTGAGGTGGACCCCCTGGCCTGCAGTGCTACAAGGCGATGCACAACATGTATTCCACGTCCAGGAGTTTCACAGGGTTGCCTGTTGTTACATATAACGACATAGATGTAAGGACCAAATGCAACTAATGTGACATTTTATTGTGGCAATTCTACCAATATTTATTTTATTGTGGTAATTTACCAATATTTATTTTATTGTGGTAATTCTACCAATATTAAGACATAGATGAGGGAATAAATAGCAACATAAGCAAATTTGCTGATGACACCAAAATAGGCCGTCCAATTCATTCTAATGACGACATTAGAGCACTCCAGGATGATTTGAATAGACTGATGTAATGGTCAGAGAAGTGGCAGATGCAGTTTAATGTAGACAAATGCAAAGTTCTAAATGTTGGGCAGGACAATAACCATGCCACATATAAACTGAATAATGTAGATCTTAATACTTGTAATTGCGAGAAGGATTTAGGAGTTCTGGTTAGTAGTAATCTGAAACCAAGACAACAGTGCATAAGTGTTCGCAATAAAGCTAACAGAATCCTTGGCTTCATATCAAGAAGTATAAATAATAGAAGTCCTCAGGTTGTTCTTCAACTCTATATATCTTTGGTTAGGCCTCATTTAGATTATGCTGCACATTTCTGGTCACCGTATTATATAATGGATATAAATGCACTGGAAAACGTACAGAGGAGGATGACAAAGTTGATCCCATGTATCAGAAATCTTCCCTATGAGGATAGACTGAGGGCCTTGAATCTGCACTCTATAGGGGGATATTTTTAAGGTGTATAAATGGAAAACAGGAATAAATAAAGGGATGTAAATAGCGTGCAGAAAATATCCAGCCAAGACAGGACTCGCAGCAATGGTTTCAAGTTGGAAAAGTTCAGATTCAGGAAGGATATAGGAAAGCACTGGTTTGGTAATAGAGTTGTGGATGAGTGGAACAAACTCTCGAGTACCGTCATAGGGGCTGGGACGTTGTGTAGTTTTAAAAATAGGTTAGATAAATACATGAGTGGGTGTGAGTTGGACCTGACTAGCTTGTGCTACTAGGTCAGATGCCGTACTAATTCCTTAAGTGGAAGTGACCTGACTACCTGGAGTTTACATGGGGAGGGTTAAATCCAGGTGGTCGGCTAGATAAATATATGAGTGGGTGCGGGTGGGTGTGAGTTGGTCCTGACTAGCTTGTGCCACTAGGTCAGATCCCGTGCTCCTTCCTTAAGTGAATGTAACCTGACCTGGCTGGGTCGGGGCATTGTCTTAAGCCGGTTGGAGACTTGGACCTGCCTCGCATGGGCCAGTAGGCCTGCTGCAATGTTCCTTCTTTCTTATGTTCTTATTTAAGCCAAAATAGCAAGTTTTACCTATTCGGCACCACACACACACACACACACACACACACACCTGGCCGAGGCTAAAGCCCCCTGAGACAGGGCCCAGGGTTCAATGCTCCCGGGGAGGGCGGAAACATTCTGAAGTGTTCTACACACACACACACACACACATACATACAACAGGCCTATGTCAAATCGACATGTGCCTAGAAGAAATGGTAACTAACTAACTAACACACACACACACCACACATTATATATATATATATATATATATATATATATATATATATATATATATATATATATATATATATATATATATATATATATATAGGGGTATGCCAAATATCGGCATCGACCAAAAATGAGTATCGGTATCGACATCGGCAAAAAGTTACGGACCGGGCCGCAGGGGCGTTGACCCCTGGAAGTCTCTCCAGGTATACTCCAGGTATTGTTCTGCTCCGGTACGTACATTAAGGTTTGATAAAATTGCCGGCGAGCTAAACTTACCCTATATCCAAACTTTACTAATGTGTGTTTTTACGTAAGTGCGTCTGTTGACCTAATCATAATAGTCTGCATTACGTCAGTACGTGCAAAACATGACGCTCTCACACATCCTCCTCGGCGACAATTTTTGAATAAGGAATCTAGATCAATATAAGTGAACAAAATACCATAGAAACAATCTCAACACATACAATTAACGAAAAAAGAGAGAAAATGTTTCACTTCAAAAGCTGAAAACAATGGTTTCGCTACAGGCAGAGAAAACGAGTTATGGAACTGCTCCAACTCCCCACTCTCTCCTAAAGAAGAAAAGAAATACTCATTAGAAAATTAGAAAGGGTTGAACAAAAATATGAAAGTAGCATACTAAATCCCCGGGAAACAGAGTATAGAAAAATAATTATTGATATGGAAGAAACATTTTGTTTAGTGAACCATTATTTACAGTAACGTTGTCCAATCCATTTCAATCCATGCTAAGGACACCAAAATCTGACCACATTATATATGTTGCCACTGGAATGTAAAGAAACAATTGGCAACAAGTCTGTTGTGTCCCGTACCAGACTCCTGCAATATTATTCTAATAAACATTCGCCCTTCAAGGAAGGTGCCTGGATGCTAGTGAAGGGCTCTTGATACAAGGAATTGGACCTGCTTTTAACTTCCCTGGATCGAACCTGATAACTTCCCATTCCTCCTGCCGCTGTGTAACTTCTACGGATTTAGCTCTCACACCCCATGAATGTAGTAATTCAAGGTGAACTTCAGACAATTAGTTCATGTACACTTATCGCCGGGCGACTAATGCAGAACATGAGAGATGATCGTGGCACTGAGAGGGTGAACATGAGAGATGATCGTGGCACTGAGAGGGTGAACATAAGATGATCGTGGCACTGAGAGGGTGAACATGAATAGACTGGCATATGAAGTTTCAGGAATATTGCAAGACAAATTCAGAGCTGTGTGACCCTAGTGGGTTTAGCGGTTCTTTTTGATTATAATAATAATAATAATAATGGGAGGCAAATTGAATCTGAACACATACAGTAGCCGGTGGACATGGACAGTGACATGAAAGGTACCAGAACTGGAGGGTACAAATGAAATCTGAACACACGTATCAGACAAAAAAGCATCGGCAAAAACTTTTGAACTGTAAGAAAATATTTGCAAAAGTCTATGAACAAGTAGCATATTCGAGGCTGGCTCCTTGCTGTGCTTCAAAGCGTCAAGCTAAAGAGTGGGCCCAAGAGCCTGAGTTCATCCCCCTAAACGTAGGTAATGCATTTAAATACAAATTTAAGATAAACTGGGGGCAGAGAAAATGAATGAAACATGTTTTCTGGGATTTGCAGAACACAAGAGGATTAAACCAGGGAATTAGAAAAGGAATGTATCGGGTGTGACTTATGACTGAGAAAGAGAAAGTGAAATCGAGAGAGAATATGAAAGTTGTTGGGTAAAAGTCCCAGGAGTTGTTAGTGGGGTGACAAGTACTGAGCGAGAGAGAGTGCGGTGGAGGAAGGGAGAGGGGGGAGGGTGAAGGCGAAGATAGAGGATGATCCAGCTTTCGTGAAACTTTTTCAAAGTCTGTTAAAACAAATGCATATATATATATATATATATATATATATATATATAAATATATATATAATATATATATATATAATATATATAGTATATATATATGTCGTCTAGATTAGGTAAACTAATAATTTTAGCAAGAACTCATTTAAAAATTAAGTCCTTTCTATTTTTCTTATACGTTTAAAGATATATATTTTTCATTTATGTTAATGTAAAATTTATAATTTTGTACCAAGAGAAACTTTGAAAACCTACCTAACCTTATTACAACAATCGCAATTTAATTTAGCCTAACCCAACTAAATATATTTTAGATACGTTAACAATAATTTAATAATAAACAAACACAATGAAATATATTTGTTTTCTTTAGGTTCAAATGATTTTTGCGAAATTATTGCATACACAAATTTTCGCTTGTCTTATATGGCAAGAAGAGCGTTGCTACTTAATCCAAAATCGCAAGTTTTACCTAATCGGCACGACATATAAATATATATATATATATATATATATATATATATATATATATATATATATATATATATAGAGAGAGAGAGAGAGAGAGAGAGAGAGAGAGAGACAGCAAAATACATTGACAAGAATACAGAATACAATAGGGAGTAAAACAACATAGATAACAACTCAGAGCTACATGTCAAATACAGTGGTCCTCGGTTTCGCCGAATTGCAGAATGCTAGAAGTGCTTACCGAATTTATTTCCTTAAGAAATAATGTCACGGTTAGCATTTTCAGAACCCCAAAATACACTTCCAACAGCACTTCATGAAAATACACTTACATAATGTTGAGTTTGAGATGCACGAAAACCAAGGACCACACACAGTGGTCCCTCAGTTTTCGGTCATCTCCAAACTCGCCCTTTATGTAAGTGTATTTTCGTAAGTGCTTCTGCAAGTGTATTTTGGGGTCTGAAATAGACTAACCTACGTGACATTATTTCTTAAGGAAGTAAATTCGTTCGGTAATGGCACTTGAGCAGCATTCTGGAAAGAATTTTCGGCGAAAACCGAGGGTCCACTGTACTTCGTCCAGCTCCCCAGCAGTGGGCCGCGTGCCCAGAATGCTGCAGGCATTTCCCCTCTTGATCGCAACACTGAGCTTCTGAAAGAGGAAGCTGGTCGCCCTGTGGTCCTTGGTTTCTATGATGAGTTTTTCACCCAGCTCTTTGAGAAACTTTAGAGCACACTTGCCCCATGCTCCATGGGTCTCCGACCCTATTGGGATGAAGTTATAGCTTATAGCGAGTCTTCTGGGTCTCCCTGTGGCTGGCAGCTCCACCCCTTCGGCTACGGAGTATGGCAAGTAGGTGTCTGCCATTGTGGCAGCACAGGTGTAGTCCCAAGCAATCTGCTTACCATCCTTCCAGGGTAGCATAGTGGCTCCATCAGGACGCTTTTGACTTCCATCAGACCTATATATATATAAATATATATATATAATATATATATATATATATAATATATATATATATATATATATATATATATATATATATATATATATATATATGTGTGATATGGTACAGTAGAGCCTAGGCAGATAAAATAAATGTAAATGTATATGTCGACCTACAACTGATGCTATCTTCTTCAGTCTTAGTTTTAAAAGGAAACAATATTTGTCATAATAATTTTATTCTATCTGAGCTTTTATAATTTGAAGGGTTTTCCCCACTACTGTTTTTTTTATATATCTGCACGATGTTTTATAGTTGAATTTGATTATAATTCAAAGTGAGTAACTAGCATTGTCTCATACATTCATTGGGTGTATGTGTGGGTAACCTTTTAAGTGGTTACTGGACCAGAGGAATACTCGCAGTCTCCCCTCTTCAGTTTTTAATCTTTCTTATTATTTGTGTTAAATTTTCAGAGTGTGTTTCACACACTCTACCTCCTGTTTGTGAAGAAATATATTTTTGGCTTTTCGGCACCTTTTTTCTTCCTTGGTTTTCCCATTGTGTTGTCTTCGCCCTATTGAGGACGGTAGAAGAATCATATATTTTTGTCTTTGTATCCTTTATAATGATGCTATGCGTAGTTATCGTCTTCACCTGTTCCTATTCATATTTTCTCGTGTTATTTAAGAATCTTATATGTAGTTTTCATGTCTCTTCTACTGTTTGCCAACGAGGCATCTTGAGAGGTTTTAGTCATGCAAATTGATCACTCTTAGCTGTGAGAGTCATCGTGCAGCATGTCTCTGAATGTAATAGATTGTTGCTTGTTCTCTGATGTAAACGATATATCACAACTGCATATTCCAATTTTTTATCTAATGTACACAGTGAATAACGTTTTTGGCGTACAGACTTTATTCTTTTTATTAACACATCGGCCGTGTCCCACCAAGGCAGGGTAGCCCGAAAAAGAAAAACTTTCATCATTCACACCATCACTGTCTTGCCAGAGGCATGCTTACACTACAGTTATAAAACTGCAACATTAACACCCCTCCTTCAGAGTGCTGGCACTGTACTTCCCATCTCCAGGACTCAAGTCCGGCCTGCCGGTTTCCCTGAATCCCTTCATAAATGTTACCTTGTTTACACTCCAACAGCACGTCAAGTCCTAAAAGCCACTTGTCTTCATTTGCTCCTAACACGCTTGCTGGAAGTCCAAGCCCCTCGCACACAAAACCTCTTTACCCCCTCTCTCCAACCATTCCTAGGCCAACCCCTACCCCGCCTTCCCTCCACTACAGATTTATACACTCTCGAAGTCATTCTATTTCGTTCCATCCTCTCTGCATGTCCAAACCATCTCAATATCTCCTCAGCCCTCTGGATAATAGTTTTGGTAATCCCACACCTCCTCCTAATCTCCAAACTACGGATTCTCTGCATTATATTCACACCACACATTGCCCTCAGACACGACATCTCCACTGCCTCCAGCCTTCTCCTTGTTGCAACATTCATCACCTATGGCTCACACCCATACAAGAGTGTTGGTATAACTATACTCTCATACATTCCCCTCTTTGCTTTCATGGATAAAGTTCTTTGTCTAAACAGACTCCTCAGTGCACCACTCACCTTTTTTCCCCTCGTCAATTCTATGATTCACCTAATCTTTCATAGACCCATCTGCTGACACGTCCTCTCCCAAATATCTGAATACATTCACCTCTTCCATACTCTCCCTCCAATCTAATATCCAATCTTATATTACCTAAATTTTTGGCGTATAGACTTTAATACATGTCTATTTGTATGTTACTCGGCTTTCCATTACCTTTGATGCCATTAATTGCTTAATCGGATAAAGTTTTCTCTTTTTAATTAAACGAATGTTCGCTATCTTAAATATTCACATGTGGTTATGTGAATTAGTGTAGTAATAGTGGTACTTAATTATTTATATTAGCAAATTTTAGTGCTGTTTATAAATTTATTGTTGGGCGATCACGAAGACCATGACTGGAGAGAAACCGGACGGTTTTAGGTGACGGAATATCGTGCTCATAAGTGGGTATAAAGACAGTGCAGAGGATGATGATGGGACCCAACCATTAATGACATTGATGAACCTTAATTAAGGTGGGAGAGGATTGAGAGCGACTTTGGGTTTCCTGTCTTCGAGTAGAGGTTTAGTGCTGAAGAGGCTAAGACTCTAGTGAAAAAAATAAGGTTTGTTTTTATAGTTATTCTAGATTAATTTCTATATGATTTACTATGTAAAATAGTTTTATTTTTTAAATTTATGTATGTGCGCCAAATAAAAGCTTATACAACAGTGGTTTTGATAAGGATAGAGAAATCTCAGCAAAAAGTGTCGAGGCATGAGAGAAAACGAATCTTTGCATGGGTGGAGGGGTGACGATGTTATATTGTAGAACGCATACCCTTCACTGTGAGGTGCCTTGATGTTCTCAAAGGGCTCTTGATACAAGCATTGCACCTATCCTCTCCTTTGAGTCATACCTGATTACTTCCCATTTCCCAGGCGGTGTACTACTATTAAAGGTATATCAAAGGTATTATCCCTGAGAAAATAAGCTAGTGTTTGACTTGGGTTATCCTAGGTTAAATTTACGTAATGTACTTTTTATGTGCCCACAACATCTATGTGCCCTCAAGGCATTTGTAATAAAATTGTGTTTAATGTACCCAGTCTTAAAACTTTATTCTGAGAGTCCACAAGGAAGTAGTCATACGAAATATTTCAAGATCAATAATAAAAATAATATTCTTTATTTCTGCAAGGACATGATACAGCTTATACAGACCATAGCTGACATACTATATACAAAGTCCCTGGTTATGCAGAGCATTTCGGGCAGTTAGGTTAATTTTGTGTCCAGGATGCGACCCACATCAGTCGGCTAACACCCAGGTACCTACTTACTGCTAGGTGAACAGGGACAGCAGATGTCTTAGGGAAACACTTCCGAAATGTTTGCATCCGGGGATCGAACCACGGAACTCAGTGAGCTTAGTGCGCTACCAACCGAGACATGCAGGTTCTTAGTAATATAACGCTGATCAGAAATAATTAACCTATCACTTCTTTCTTCATACAAATCTAGAAAATCTCCCCCCCCCCCTCACGATTGGGGGGTACTGTCTCGTCGAGGCCCATCGATATGGTGGGAAGAAATACCTTGAGAGTCGGGGAGCAGTGCTAGCTTATTGAAGTAAAAATGAAGTTAAAATGTGTGAAAATAAGATGGATTGTTATAGATTATTATTATTATTATTATTATTATTATTATTATTATTATTATTATTACTATTATTATTAAATTCATAGGAGGTCATCAGTGCCTGGAAAATGGGAAGCATTAAGAATCGATCCAAAGAAAGGGTAACTCCATTGCTATGGTTCAAGAACCCTTCACAAGCATCAATATCTCCCTTGAGGCGACATTATCATGGAGATAAGCTAAGCGTTAATCATCTAGACAATCTTCAAATGATTTAAAAGACAGTAGTACAAATGTGTACAGTTCTGTAAACACACAGATGTAGGAATACATTAGTGATACATAATGTAGATTGAACTTTTAGGTATACATCAGTGATACAAAATGCAGATTGAACTGTTTAGGTATACATTAGTAATATATAATGAAGATTTAAATATGTTTTAGGTATACATTAGTAATACAAAATGTAGACGACCCTTCAGATATACTCTTCCAGGAAGATGCCCCTCATACAGATTCCAGTATCATTTGCATAGGATGATACAGTGCTGTGATTTATGTCGTTTCAGATATGAGGATGAGGAAGACCATTGGGGCAAGTGCTGTGCCTTGAGGAACACAGCTCTTCACTGTGGCATCCTTTGAATTGACTTTGTTATCTATTGTTCTTTAGTTCGAGTTGTTAGAGTTAAAAATCCTTCTACCCACTTTTAAACAGTTATTCCTTTTGCACACATTTTGTTCGCTATTACACCATGATCACATTGTCGAGAGTTTTTGTTTGTTTTCTCTTGCATCGAAGACCATGTAATGATGAGCTACTGCGAGAGGCAGGAGCAACCTGCGCTAAACCCATGTTGATAATGTGGGACGGCATTGCTATGATTTTTTTTCGGTAGCTTCATTGGCACGTTTGTGGAACGGGTTAATATTTTAATAAAATACTTAAGTAATGTGATAGTGGTTTTTGGGCGACTGTGTGACGGGCAGGTGAAAACATAATAGGTGAACACGTGACGGGTGAGCATGTGACGGGTGAACGCGTGACTGGTAAACAAGTGACAGGTAAACACGTGACGGGAAAGTGAACCGAGGCGGGTAGGTGAACACGTAACGGGGAGGGGGAGCGAGAATGATACGTTATTGGGAATATCAAGGACGAGGGAGGGGAGGGGGAATATGGGAGGTCAGACAATGAGAGGGAGACTAGGGGAAGTGAGTGATAACATGGTTACATAACGGTTGTACGAGATCACTGGTGGTGGGGAGGGTGTGTTATCAAGAGGTAATAGCAGGTTACATAGCTTTTTTTTTATTCATCAAAATTGGATGTGATAGTTATGTAGTGGAAACAAAAGCTAGCTATGTTTTCCTGTAATATTACGATACAGAGAATGGGTTGCATGCATGAAATAATGCAGTTTGCAAGCCTCAGCTGGGAGACTCAAGATAAAGATATTTTTTTTATTATTTTGCTGTAGTGGGCTGCTATTTGTTTCTGTATGATTTACATAATGGGAACAAAAGCTAGCTATGTTTTCATGCCATATTATATTACATAAGATGGGTTTCAAATATCGGGTAATGAAATCAGTTAGCTTAAAAGCTGGGAGACTTAAGTAGGGTGATGAGGATATTGTCAAACACTCATGGGTTTTAGTAGCTACTGGAGTCAGTAGATCAGAAGTTACCGTTACTTTGGAATTACTTAGGAATTAACTGTTCCTGGGTGGAACAGTTCTCCAAAATCACGTACCTAGGAGAGGTACCATTCTTATGATGACGTTTCGGATCATTGACTTGATTATAATCCAGGACGGACCGAAACGTCGTCATAAGGTTCCTCCCCTAAGTGCGGTGTTTTGGTGACTTGCCCATACTTTTCCAGGGCTGAGAATCCAACCCGGGAGATTTTGGTTGTGAGCCGAATCCTCTGACCACCACCACCTAGCTGCGGGCTACTCGAGCGGCATTTAGGTCATAGGTTAAGGAAGGGGAAGAGAGGGAGGTGAGAAGGTTATAAATGAGGAGGACGGTGTGGTTGTTTACTAAGTAGGGTTTTAGGGCCAGAGCTTAGTGATGGGGAAGTATGGCGGGATGGGGAAGCGGGGAGATGGGGGTAGATGTACTCCGGGGGTGGCAAGGGCAGGAGTTTATTGCTGGGAGAAGTATTATGGCGGGGGAGGGGAGGGGGATGTATTCCATGGGGTTACCAGGGTGAGAGTTTGGTGCTAGGGAGGGCATGATGGATCTGGGGGGTGGGAGTGTTGATGTCCCCTGAGGGTATTGGGGGATTAGCGCAGGGAAAAGCCGAGAGACGGCGCCACGCAACCCATCCAAATTTGACTTACGAGGTACCCAACTTAATTCATTAACTCTTCCTGCAAGCACTATTTTCTGTACTTTAAGTTAGGTTAAATTAGGCTAAGCTAGCTTAAGGGAAATTAGGTTAGAGTAAATTAGGTTACGCTAGTTGTTAAAGAGTCTTATGCAGGATATTATTAGAGAAATCGTGTCCCACTAGTGACTTCTTCAATCTTAATAAAGAGACATGTAAGAAGCGAGCATAGATAGTACGGGTGACAGGTGACATGAAGAGGGTGGTGATAGTAGTAGAAGGGATGTGAGTGGTATCGCATGACGGCATCATCCAAATTGGGCAACATCCTGTTTGCCAAGAGTTTGAATATGCTGGAACTGACGGACTTCTGTAGGACGGTGTTAGCGACCGCAATTAAGCCGGCCTTCATTACATTTTTCCTTTATGTAGAGGACTTTCACGAATGATTAAATTGACCTTATTCCAGTTCATAAGGTGACCTTGATCCTTCCAGTGTTGGACACGGGCAGTGTTACGGTCGTCACTGCTACTGATGTATCTGTGTTTACGGATTCAAAGTTCTAGTGATCTGGCTATATGTGTGCAAACATTGTAGAAACTTAAAAACCACAGTTTATAAAATATATGTTTATTCTGAATAAAACTTACCGTACTTTACTAGCTATAAAATTTAAAGTTGTAGTGGTGATTTTATTCACATTATTATTATTATTAGGTTCATGGGGAATGATAAATGCTAAGTGTCATAGAACGACTCACAACAGTACGTACAGTATTTTCACTGCTAGGTGGGCAGGGAAGCAGGGTAAGGAAACTGACCCATATGTTTTCCGTGTCAGGAAATCGAACCTGGTACCTTGCGATTGGGAGTCGAATGGCATCACCAGGGAGCTACACGGCACCCCAGAGAAAGGGTCAGGGTAATAGAGGGAGCATAGTGATAATGAATGGGATGGGGGAAGGGAGATAATTTAAACGCGGGGGGGGGGGAGAAGATATGGTACAGGGACAGGTAAAAGTAGCATAGGGAAGTGGGAGGATGGAGGGAGATACCATATGTAAAAAACTCTTTCTAACGAATTTGGTTATTGATGGTTAAATCCAGTGAATTGAAGATAAGCGTTGAAATAACGTAAATTTAGGCTAATTAATCTACCCTAAAATAGGCCCATGGATTAGTCAGAATTTTTCTTGTCAAATATCTTTTAATAATGTTGGTAAAAGTGCCGACAATATGTTAGGTAAAAGGACACAAGTGCAACTAATGTGACATTTTATTATGGCAACGTTTCGCTCTCCAGGAGCTTTGTCAACTCGTTACAAACATTACATGGACACAGAGGGTATATATAGTTATAGAGTGAGGTGCAAATCATATAATCGTTGTAGGTGGTGTAGTAGTAGTAGTACTTGCGGTGGTAGTAGTGGTAGCAGCTATACGATCTAGGTTTATTGTTTTGAGGAGAATTCTTGCTAGTACTCCAGAGATGATGAAGCTTCTTTATTATGTTTAATTGTGTTGGAAATAGCAATTAAAGACTCCAGTTTCCGTAGACGTATATGCTATGAATCATCATGAGTCGCTATGTCTAACACAAACAGAACGAAGGCAGTTTCATCATCTCTGAAGTATTAGCAGGAATTATCTTCAAAACATTAAACCCCGCCATCACATAGCTGCTACCACCACCACAAGTACTACCTACCACTACTACTATTACTGTTATCACTACAAGTACTACTACTACTGCCTACAATGATTATATGCTTTGCACCTCACTCTATACCTATATATACCCTCTGTGTCCCGGCATTGTTTGTAACGGCTTGACAAAGCTCCTGGAGAGCGAAACGTTGCCACAATAATGTCGCATTAGTTGCACTTTGACAAATATCTTCTAACAAATCGACGAACTTCGTTTTTGTTTATACCATTTACAGGCCAAGATTTGTTCTTAGGTACTTCAAAGCCCAGTGTTTCTGAGGTAGTGTACTACACCCTCCCATGATAAGACTCACAACAGTGCCTCTCCACTGAGGACCGTGGAACCAGGAGGCGAACCAACTTTGTAGACGAAATCACTGGAGAATAACCTTTTTTTGCTTGTGAAAGAAGCCTTCGGCTGCAGGGTTAATAACCCTGTAATAACCCAACGGCTTGCCTGAACATTTGAGAAGGGGGGCTGTGTACCGTATAATATAATAATCTTTATTTCTGCAAATACTTGTACAACGTATATAGACTTGATTGACATCATTGACATACTATATAGAAAGCCCTGTGTTATGCAGAGCATTTCGGGCAAGTTAGGTTAATTTTGTCCTCAGGATGCGACCCACACCAGTCGGCTAACACCCGGGTACCTATTTACTGCTAGGTGAACAGGGACAGCAGGTGTCTTAAGGAAACACGCCCCAATGTTTCCACCCGTGTCGGGGATCGTAACACGGACCTCAGTGGGTGAGGTGAGTGCGTTAGCAACAGAGCTACGGGATAGTAAATAATAGAGGGAAAATAGTACAAGAAAGGAGGGAAATGTGAGGCGTAATAGGGTGCAAAGAAGTAGAGGTCAGAAGTGATAATTCGGGGAGGGAGAGAGAGAGAGAGAGAGAGAGAGAGAGAGAGAGGGGGAGGGGGAGTTGGGGAGGGAGAGGGGGGTTAGCTAGGTAGGTAGGTTAAGGGAGTGATGAAAGTGTGAGACGCTAGGTAAATGGGCCAAGGTGTGGAGGGGGGCGACTTACCAAGGCGACTACACTGTGACCAACTTCCTCGTATGGTAGGTAAGATAGGTAATCTTAGGCAGGTTGGTATGACATAATGGGGGAGAGGGAGGAGAGCTGGGATGTGTTTGGCTTTGTGTCAGTGGGTCGAGGTTTTATTTATAGATTGTACTAGTGTTGGGAAGGGAAGACTGCTTCATTGAGGGGTTGTTGTAGTGTAGAATAATTTACCTTGCTGTGTAGACGATGGCTTGTGTGGGTGGCAAGGCGGGTATGTGTATTTGACACAATATGCAGTTTTTATTGAATATAAATGCCATAAAATGCATATAGTGTTTTATTCAGATACTTGTAAGTATATTTTATATTAGATATTCATTTATGTTCAAGCTTTTAGCTTTCGGTTTAGTTTCTTCTCTTCTTTAGTCTTATTGCTTAGTGCTGAGCAGTAGCCACCATGGAGACAGAAACAAAGAAAATAAGTTGATATTTATGTTTCCATTCCCAACTGGAGTCTTAAGCATATACAAAAATGAGGCGGCCTCAGGTGTAGGGCATATATCAGGCGTCAGGCCAGGTCATCTTTCTTACATGCACCTGCCTACTATTTACAGGGGGTCGATACGTAGCTCCTGGCCCTGCTTTTACCACTTAAAACTGGTTATGTTGGTTCCTATCATATCTAAATTTAAAGCTGCGTATAAAGTCTGCCTTCACAACTTGCTCATCCTGGTCATCCCACTCTCAATCGCGGATTGAAGCTAAAGAAATACTTCCTGGCATCCTTGTAACACAATCGTGTGTTTAATTTCCATTAACGTGGCATGTCTCCATTCCACCTTTAAACATGCTCTTGATTATTTTGAGATTCTTGTCTGTTGTGAGCAGATCTTCGTTGGTCCTAGTCACTTCAGGTGGTCAGGGTCAGTTCTTTCAGTATCTCATGGCTACATCAATATTTGTGCTACTTTATTTGCATAGTTTATAGATGTGGCGTCCATGCTGGTGTTGCATACTCTAAGATGGGTTTGATATATGTCGTTAATAAGTAAGACGCATGGGCAACATTTAGGTATCTTTATTGACGTCGATAAAGATACCTAAATGTTGCACGTGTCTTAATCGCAAACTTGTCGTATTGTATACCATTTATAATGTATGCCGTGTGTATGGTTCTGAATGAATCTTTATTAAGGTTCTTGGAGGAAGTTTTAAGATTCACCAGTCTGGCGTGCTGAACCACTGGCGAGACCTCAGTTGTTACGAGGTTTAGGTGATTTAACGTCACATGGGTCCTCGCTTGGACGATCACTACCACTGGTGTTCCTTATGCCGTCAGAAGCGGTGTTCGTCATAAGGCGTCACAAGTGGTGTTCCTTATAGCAAGTTATCACAAGTAGTGTTGTTATAACGCATGGTGTTTGTTATATATAGTCATTACAAGTGGGTTTCGCTATAACAAGTCACAAGTGGTGTTCGTTATAGCGCGTTATCACAAGTGGTGATTAAAATTACAGATAACACTAGAGTCGAGTCGTGATAGTTGCTTAACTGGACTGATTTAATTAAAGGCTAAATTTTACTAGTGTCGATGCTTATCTGCTATAAAATTACAATTTCACCATATAGTGAAAGTAACAAATTGAATATCAATTCAGTTTGTATATTTTGTCGTGCCTCATAAGCAGACTCGGTTAGGCACACCTGTCCTACCTCTTCGAAAAAAATATGCGTTTATTAATATATTTTTTTTTAAATTAACACCTCTCCTAGCGTTGGTAAAATGAACTAAGTCTAACTTAGTCTAGTCTTACTAAAATTATCATTTGCCAGTTTTGTTTAACATGTTTTCACTTGTTTTTTCGGCAGAGTGAAGGATCGCCCATTCTCCTTATAGAGTACGTTATGTATCCACGAGGCCCGTGTGGTGTATCCACGAGGCCTGTGTGGTGTATCCACGAGGCCTGTGTGGTGTATCCACAAGATCCGTGTGGTGTATCCACAAGACCCGAGTGTTGTTGGTATTTTTATATGTGGTTTGAGGAAGCGTTAGTCTACCCACAACAAAGGATACATTCTGTAGCTGAGTCGGTATAGTCATGGACTTACAATTGTATGGTCACTACACAATTTACCTGCCTTCACCTTCCTTGTACAGGAAATAATGATATTGATATACAGAGAATTGTATCGTGTTGCATCGATTCTCTTCGAAAAATGTTCGTTTTGTTTCCTACACATCGATGTGTTCTGAGAAATTCAGGGTAAACAACTTTGATATTAAACACAAGTAGCACAGATGATTATTATTTAACTGGTAGAGTTGTTTGGTCGAATATATATATATAAATATATAACAAAAATATTTGCATTATGTTAGGGGAAATGGGCGTGACAGAAGCAGTGATGCTCATTTTTCCTGATCATCCTACTTGGTGTACGACTGGTGTTTACTTCTGGGAGATCATTGTCCCTTCACCTTGAAGCCCGGTCTTTGTCCCTTCACCTTGAAGCCCGGTCTTTGTCCCTTCACCTTGAAGCCCGGTCTTTGTCCCTTCACCTTGAAGCCCGGTCTTTGTCCTTTCACCTGAAGCCCGGTCTTGTCCTTCACCTTGAAGCCCGGTCTTTGTCCCTTCACCTTGAAGCCCGGTCTTTGTCCCTTCACCTTGAAGCCCGGTCTTTGTCCCTTCACCTTGAAGCCCGGTCTTTGTCCCTTCACCTTGAAGCCCGGTCTTTGTCCCTTCACCTTGAAGCCCGGTCTTTGTCCCTTCACCTTGAAGCCCGGTCTTTGTCCCTTCACCTTGAAGCCCGGTCTTTGTCCCTTCACCTTGAAGCCCGGTCTGAGACCAGCTCATGGTGCTCGCTGCACGAAGTTCGGCGTAGGCTGATCATAAACAGATTGGAAGAATTTTTAAAGTTACTTTTAAAAAGCACTTAGGAATTTATAAGTAATTCATTTTGTAAATGAAGAATATTAAAAAATGTATTTGGTATTTAGGCTTATTGAATTGTGTCTTAAAGTGTTTAATGCATTATCTTCACTGAGAGTATTTTTTCACCATCTGCTGATCCTCCCGCACTTGCACAATCTACAGATCCTCCCGCACTTGTAAGTGAATGTATAAATGTGGAGATAAGTAATAGTCCCTCTAGTACTGCCCAGGTGTAAAGTACGATACGTCTGCTCTCCAGGGGGGGGGGGAAAGTCTGAAGGATTTTATGCGTTCCCGATAATTTAAGTGTTTGAATTGAGGTTTATGGCTGCTATGTATGCAAATGGTGTTTTAGAGATGCACGTATTGTGTTACAAGGGCAAGCTTTAAGCTGCCATACGAAATGTGAATCGCTTATATTCAATAATAATGTTTTAAAGTATGTATACCTGGTTGTTGCTACTCTTACACGATATTTGCCCCTCTCGTCCAACTCTTGTCCCTCTCACTCAGTTCTTGTTTCTCTCGCCCTGTTCTGGGCCCTCGGACCCGCTTGTGTTCTGGGCCCTCGGACCCGCTTGTGTTCCTCCCACCTGTTCTTGTCGTCTACAATGATGATTTATCAAAAAATTGCGACAAATAAAAAACAGTGTGAAACAAAATAAATAACTAGATGTTTCAGTCGCTGAGCGATCTGAGAAAGGTATCCCCCGTTTTCCATAAACCCAGCCCTCTCTACCTCACTGCATGCAAATGGAATAGTACCGAGTGCGGTGTATGTTTCTAATGCAGTGAAATATCAGCGTTGAGGATTTGAAACCAATCTTAAGATGCATTCACAAGTTATCGGGTGGAAACTACTATCAATACAATACGGGAGCACTGTATTAACATCCGGGGTCCCAGACTATTCAACATCTTACCAGAAGATATCCGAAACACGGCTGGAACCAGTGTAGAAGCCTTCAAGAGGAAACTGGACAAGTATCTTCACCAGGTGCCAGATCAACCAGGCTGTGGTGGATATGTGGGGCAGCTGGCCTCCAGCAGCAACAGCCTGGTTGACCAGGCAAGCACCAGACGAGCCTGGCCCATGGCCGGGCTCAGAGAGTAGATAAACTCGAAACTCTTCAAAGGTATATCAAAGGTATCCCAGTTTCTTCAATAAAAATGACTGTCTCCTTCACAGCCCAAAACCAATTCGAACTTTCCTCTTAAGATAAACCAGCTTTGAAAGTTTGAAGCCAATAAGAAGAGGCATTTTCTATTTATTGGAGAGACCCATGCTCAAAAATGTACTAGCACTTTAAGTTTGAAACCGCTCAGTGGTTGCTTTCTCATGTTATAGGCGTTGAAAGTTTGAAGCCTATAAGGTGAAGCATTCACAAATCGTATAAAAACTAGCATTTAAATTTTCCCAGTTTCTTTAATAAAATTAATAAATTGGCACCTACTCAGCTTAAAATTAATCCAAACCTTTCCCTAAGTAAGCTATACTAGTGTTTAAAAAATTGGCAAATTAAAACTGGGACATCCCAGCGCTGAAAATTTTAAGCCGATGGGATGAAGTATTCTCACGTTTTAAAGGAGAACCTTGGAGGAAGGATAAAAATCTGTCAAGCTCTTACAAGTATTCCCTCGGGGATACCCAATAATGAAAGATAAGATTAACGATGATATAAATTCCTTAGTTGCTGAAGACCAAAACTATGAGTTTCACAAGAGTAAATTTACAAGTTGATATAACAGTGTGTGTGTGTGTGTTCGCGCGCACGCACGCGCACACTCACCCTTAAACGGTGATAACAATAAAAAAAAGGAATACTAGAAGGGGTACAGAAAGAGAATGAATTAGACTTCTTTAACATAGGTATTACGTATAATATAAATAAACAAAAAGTGTGAATACACATAAAACAAACACACACACACACACACACAAAAGGATGAAAGTTGATATCATGTATAAAGAAAGCAGCATTAAGAATGTGAAAGATAAGAGGAAGAGATAAGCGGGAGAGACAGAGCTGGAGAGACTGGTGAAACTTACCATGTGGTTTATAACCTGTGTATGAACATTGAGAGATAGAGAGAGTGGAGAAGCAGTTAGCAGGTGGTGGTAATGGCCCGGGCAACTGCAATATTATCTGCCAAAAGTGACCAACTTTCTCCCCGGGGGGTTTCCTAACAGGGGGTGGGGGGTTCACCCTCACAGGTTTCTCAGCCGAGGTTTCTCTCCAACATGTTTCTGTTCAAGAAGTTTCTCTCAGATGGGCTTGTATCCAAGAAGTTTCTCTCATACAGGTTTCTATCCAAAAAGTTTCATGCAGGTTTCTATCCAAGAAGTTTCTCTCATACAGGTTTCTATCCAAAAAGTTTCATGCAGGTTTCTATCCAAGAAGTTTCTCTCATACAGGTTTCTATCCAAAAGTTTCATCAGGTTTCTATCAATTTTCACAGGTTTCTATCCAAAAAGTTTCATGCAGGTTTCTATCCAAAAAGTTTCTCTCATACAGGTTTCTATCCAAAAAGTTTCTCTCATACAGGTTTCTATCCAAAAAGTTTCATACAGGTTTCTATCCAAAAAGTTTCTCTCATACAGGTTTCTATCCAGAAAGTTTCTCTCGTACGGGCTTCTATCCAAGAAGTTTCTCATATACAAGTTTCTCAGGTTTATATACAAGAAGTTTCCCCGCAGATTTCTACATGAGAAGTTTCTTTCACACACTGCTAGAGAGTATTTACACTTGAGTGCCAGACACTGATAGTTTTGGTTGTATGAGTCGCTTTTAGCCAGGAGTCTATAACGAGAGGCGAGCAAAGCCACCCTGATGGGTTGTTCTAAACCCCAGACGCTTCACAGGGGTGTCTTGACGCTGCTGAAGGGCTCCGGATCCAAGAACTTAAAGCCACTCTCTCGGGTCAAACCGGATTTACCTCCCATTCCCCAGGCGCTGTATAACCTTTGCGGGTTTAGTGCTCCCCGTGAATGAGAAGTCTTGAAGAGGGCACTCGACGAGTACCACCGCTAAATGGACAAGTATCTTCACCAGGTACCAGATCAACCAGGCTGTGATGGATATGTGGGCAGCGGGCTCCCAGCAGCAACAGCATGGCTGACCAGGCAAGCACCAGATGAAGAAATAGTCTGGCGATACCGACAAGATGTGCAAAAAGACACTTATGTACAGTTCAGGACATTTATTAAATGAGCCTGGCCCATGGCCGGGCTCTGAGATTAGTAAGATTCTCGAAGCACATCAAAGGTATATCAAGGTTAAGTGCCGGATCAACCTAATTGTGATGAACATGTGGGCCACCAACAGCAACCGCTTGGTTAAGCAGGCGAGCACCAGACAAGCCTGGCCCAGGGCCGGGCTGCAAGAATAGGATAACTCTGGAAACACATCAGAGGTAAATCTTGGCTAAAATGGAGCAACAGTATTTTGGTTTCTATATCGTTATTATGCACGCTGTACCTGCAGTGTAAATACACGCCATCAACAACAACGTTATCGTCTACATAAATGAAATTTGACATTTATTAACATAGTTAATAAACTTTGAATTGTTGGAGTCTTTGTGATAACTGGAGAATCTCTCTTCTGATTGGCTTCAAACTTTTACTAGTTCACACGAATTTTGTGTTGTTTTATTTTGAGTTTGCTAATTTTAATAATTCGTTCCTGCGCATTAACTGGATAATGCCTCTTGTGATAGGCTTTAAACGTTAAGCACTGGTGTATCTTAATTAGAGAAAAGTTTGGATTGATTCTGGGCTGCATAAGCACCATTTTACCAAATTTGACAAAAAATATTGAGGAAATTTAAATACTGATTTTCATTTGATAATTTGTGAATTCCCCGTCCGATTTACTTCAAACCTTCTATGATGATAACTTGAAAATTTAACTTCTGAGTGGACTGTGTGAATGCTAGTTTGTCATTGTTTATGAAAGAAAATTGAGCTATTAGTTTCCTTGCCATAACTTGTGAATGTCTCTTCTGATTGACTTCAGTTCTGTACTTTTGCAGGCTTTGAAGTAGAGAGGGCTGGGCTTATGGAATACCTGGATACTTTTTTTATAGGATCGCTCAGCGACCGAAACACATATAGTTATCTGTGGCATTTTTACAGTGCAACGGGTAGTTGCTGGTGACACATGTCAGATCCGCTTTGTGATGTGAATAGTGCGTATCATAGTACGGTGGATTGTTGGGTCGTACGTGCTGTCAGTGGTAGCAGCTCATGAAGTCAGACTACAGTAATATCAGCAGGAGAACTAGGAACTGCAGTAATAGCAGCAGGAGAACTAGGAACTATAGTAATAGCAGCAGGAGAACTAGGAACTACAGTAATAGCAGCAGGAGAACTAGGAACTACAGTAATAGCAGCAGGAGAACTAGGAACTACAGTAATAGCAGCAGGAGAACTAGGAACTATAGTAATAGCAGCAGGAGAACTAGGAACTACAGTAATAGCAGCAGGAGAACTAGGAACTGCAGTAATAGCAGCAGGAGAACTAGAAAGTACAGTAATAGCAGCAGGAGAACTAGAAAGTACATTAATACCAGCAGGAGAACTAGAAAGTACAGTAATAGCAGCAGAACTAGAAAGTACAGTAATAGCAGCGGGAGAACTAGAAAGTACAGTAATAGCAGCAGGAGAACTAGAAAGTACAGTAATAGCAGCAGGAGAACTAGAAAGTACAGTAATAGCAGCAGGAGAACTAGAAAGTACAGTAATAGCAGCAGGAGAACTAGAAAGTACAGTAATAGCAGCAGGAGAACTAGAAAGTACAGTAATAGCAGCAGGAGAACTAGAAAGTACAGTAATAGCAGCAGTACTAGAAAGTACAGTAATAGCAGCAGTACTAGAAAGTACAGTAATAGCAGCAGCAGAACTAGAAAGTACAGTAATAGCAGCAGGAGAACTAGGAAAAACGTACAAGTACATATAGCAGCAGGAGAACTAGGTACTTAAGAATATGTACAGTAATAGCAGCAGGAGAACTAGAAAGTACAGTAATAGCAGCAGCAGTACTAGAAAGTACAGTAATAGCAGCAGGAGAACTAGAAAGTACAGTAATAGCAGTAGCAGTACTAGAAAGTACAGTAATAGCAGCAGGAGAACTAGAAAGTACAGTAATAGCAGCAGCAGTACTAGAAAGTACAGTAATAGCAGCAGGAGAACTAGAACTACAGTAATAGCAGCAGGAGAACTAGAAAGTACAGTAATAGCAGCAGACTAGAAAGTACAGTAATAGCAGCAGGAGAACTAGAAAGTACAGTAATAGCAGCAGGAGAACTAGAAGTACAGTAATAGCAGCAGGAGACTAGAAGACAGTAATAGCAGCAGGAGAACTAGAATACAGTAATAGCAGCAGGAGAACTCAGAATGCAAGAGACAGAGTAATAGCAGCAGGAGACTAGAAAGTACAGTAATAGCAGCAGGAGAACTAGAAAGTACAGTAATAGCAGCAGGAGAACTAGAAAGTACAGTAATAGCAGCAGGAGAACTAGAATACAGTAATAGCAGCAGGAGAACTAGAAAGTAGTAATAGCAGCAGGAGAACTAGAAAGTACAGTAATAGCAGCAGGAGAACTAGAAAGTACAGTAATAGCAGCAGGAGAACTAGAAAGTACAGTAATAGCAGCAGGAGAACTAGAAAGTACAGTAATAGCAGCAGGAGAACTAGAAAGTACAGTAATAGCAGCAGGAGAACTAGAAAGTACAGTAATAGCAGCAGGAGAACTAGAAAGTACAGTAATAGCAGCAGGAGAACTAGAAAGTACAGTAATAGCAGCAGGAGAACTAGAAGTACAGTAATAGCAGCAGGAGAACTAGAAAGTACAGTAATAGCAGCAGGAGAACTAGAAAGTACAGTAATAGCAGCAGGAGAACTAGAAAGTACAGTAATAGCAGCAGGAGAACTAGAAAGTACAGTAATAGCAGCAGGAGAACTAGAAAGTACAGTAATAGCAGCAGGAGAACTAGAAAGTACAGTAATAGCAGCAGGAGAACTAGAAGTACAGTAATAGCAGCAGGAGAACTAGAAAGTACAGTAATAGCAGCAGGAGAACTAGAAAGTACAGTAATAGCAGCAGGAGAACTAGAAAGTACAGTAATAGCAGCGAGAACTAGAGACAGTAATAGCAGCAGGAGAACTAGTACAGTAATAGCAGCAGGAGAACTAGAAAGTACAGTAATAGCAGCAGGAGAACTAGAAAGTACAGTAATAGCAGCAGGAGAACTAGAAAGTACAGTAATAGCAGCAGGAGAACTAGAAAGTACAGTAATAGCAGCAGGAGAACTAGAAAGTACAGTAATAGCAGCAGGAGAACCAGGAACTACAGTAATAGCAGAAGAACCAGAAAGTACAGTAATAGCAGCAGGAGAACCAGAAAGTACAGTAATAGCAGCAGGAGAACTAGAAAGTACAGTAATAGCAGCAGGAGAACTAGAAGTACAGTAATAGCAGCAGGAGAACTAGGAACTACAGTAATAGCAGCAGGAGAACTAGGAACTACAGTAATAGCAGCAGGAAAACTAGGAACTACAGTAATAGCAGCAGGAGAACTAGAAAGTACAGTAATAGCAGCAGGAGAACTAGAAAGTACAGTAATAGCAGCAGGAGAACTAGAAAGTACAGTAATAGCAGCAGGAGAACTAGAAAGTACAGTAATAGCAGCAGGAGAACTAGAAAGTACAGTAATGACAGCAGGAGAACTAGAAAGTACAGTAATAGCAGCAGGAGAACTAGAAAGTACAGTAATGACAGCAGGAGAACTAGAAAGTACAGTAATAGCAGCAGGAGAACTAGAAAGTACAGTAATAGCAGCAGGAGAACTAGAAAGTACAGTAATAGCAGCAGGAGAACTAGGAACTACAGTAATAGCAGCAGGAGAACTAGGAACTACAGTAATAGCAGCAGGAGAACTAGAAAGTACAGTAATGACAGCAGGAGAACTAGAAAGTACAGTAATAGCAGCAGGAGAACTAGAAAGTACAGTAATAGCAGCAGGAGAACTAGAAAGTACAGTAATAGCAGCAGGAGAACTAGAAAGTACAGTAATAGCAGCAGGAGAACTAGAAAGTACAGTAATAGCAGCAGGAGAACTAGAAAGTACAGTAATAGCAGCAGGAGAACTAGAAAGTACAGTAATGACAGGATGGGGTGGTGGAAGCACCGGAAACATCACCACCCTGAACTGTAGCACAAAAGAGATGGAGAAGAACCAGTGCAGCATCCGCAGGGCGCATTATGTTCACATAAAGCGCTCCACCCGTGTGGGTTATTCTGCGCCAGGAAACAAGGAGCTACATCTATAAGATGGAAGTAAATGTTATTAAAAATCAAGGAACTACTGTGAGAATGAACTATTATAGGAAGATCCCGGTATAAAAAAATACTGAATTACTATAAGAAGTAAGGGCATTGGCTTAAGCCGGTGGGAGACTTGGACTTGCCTCGCATAGGCCAGTAGGCCTGCTGCAGTGTTCCTTCTTTCTTATGTTCTTATGAGAGTACATGAGAGAGCGCAGGACTTGCAAGTTCACACCCAGGCTGTCTGCTGAGAACTGTATATTTCTACCTTGATTAAGGACTATTGTGTACGATCTAGGTGTACTATGAGGAGGAATATGTTAGTGTAATATAAAAGGGAAGGGAATACTATACTAATCAATGAAGTGCTGTAAGAAGGAAGGGAATACTATACTAATCAATGAAGTGCTGTAAGAAGGAAGGGAATACTATACTAATCAATGAAGTGCTGTAAGAAGGAAGGGAATACTATACTAATCAATGAAGTGCTGTAAGAAGGAAGAGAATACTATACTAATCAATGAAGTGCTGTGAGAAGGAAGGAATACTATACTAATCAATGAAGTGCTGTAGAAGGAAGGAATACTATACTAATCAATGAACTGCTGTGAGAAGGAAGGAATACTATACTAATCAATGAAGTGCTGTGAGAAGGAAGGGAATACTATACTAATCAATGAAGTGCTGTGAGAAGGAAGGGAATACTATACTAATCAATGAAGTGCTGTGCGAAGGAAGGGAATACTATACTAATCAATGAACTGCTGTGAGAAGGAAGGGAATACTATACTAATCAATGAAGTGCTGTGAGAAGGAAGGGAATACTATACTAATCAATGAAGTGCTGTGAGAAGGAAGGAATACTATACTAATCAATGAACTGCTGTAAGAAGGAAGGAATACTATACTAATCAATGAAGTGCTGTGAGAAGGAAGGGAATACTATACTAATCAAAGAAGTGCTGTAAGAAGGAACGGAATACTATACTAATCAATGAAGTGCTGTAAGAAGGAAGGGAATACTATACTAATCAATGAAGTGCTGTGAGAAGGAAGGGAATACTATACTAATCAATGAAGTGCTGTAAGAAGGAAGGAATACTATACTAATCAATGAAGTGCTGTAAGAAGGAAGGGAATACTATACTAATCAATGAAGTGCTGTAAGAAGGAAGAGAATACTATACTAATCAATGAAGTGCTGTGAGAAGGAAGAGAATACTATACTAATCAATGAAGTGCTGTAAGAAGGAAGAGAATACTATACTAATCAATGAAGTGCTGTGAGAAGGAAGGGAATACTATACTAATCAATGAAGAGCTGTGAGAAGGAAGGGAATACTATTCTAATCAATGAAGTGCTGTGAGAAGGAAGGGAATACTATACTAATCAATGAAGTGCTGTGAGAAGGAAGGGAATACTATACTAATCAATGAAGTGCTGTGAGAAGGAAGGGAATACTATACTAATCAATGAAGTGCTGTGAGAAGGAAGGGAATACTATACTAATCAATGAAGTGCTGTAAGAAGGAAGGGAATACTATACTAATCAATGAAGTGCTGTGAGAAGGAAGGGAATACTGTCATAAGGAAAAAGTTCTATAAGACGGGAGGGGATACTGTAAAGAGAATGGAGTACGATAAGAGCCAAAGTAGCACCGATACCAGGTGTACCATAACTGGAACAGTATGATTTGCACAATTATCAGCTGCTGCTGCTGCTGCGGCGGCGGCTACGTGAACAGTAGCAAGAACCTTGATGTAGGTCGCCTGGGTGGAGGGCGAGGTGACGGTCGGCAGCAGCAGGTGTAAGCGACGGACCTCGGAGCATACATCACATGCGGAGAAACCTTCTATACTAGAGCCCACACTTTCGGTCCGTCCTGAACAATTATCAGTTGTGACTTGATAATGGTCCGGGAATAAGTCGAAACGTCTAAAGTTTTCTCTCCAAAGTGATTATCAGACCTTTTAAATTATAAACGTGTGTAGATGGCTCGATTTGTATGTTAAACTGGTTTTGACAAGAGTGAAAAAGCATTTACTTTTCACAAACTATAAACCTTTTATCGAACTGTATAACTCCTACCTTAGCGCTCACCTCCCCCCCTCCCCCCCCCCGAATTAAATCAATAATATATTTTTTAGCATTTTTAGGCATATTTTATTATTACAATAAAATTTTAATGCGTATGGTTGAGTAACATGTACCACTTGGAATGATATTGTAATAATATACTTAGTTCAAGTTCCATTGTGATAAAACACGTTATGTGTTCAAGTAATGTTCATGATAAAAGTTCATCTTTCTTTAACTGTATGACCCTTCTGGGTTTAGCGCTTAGTTTTGATTAGAATAATAAAAAATTCTTTATAAGAACATAAGAAAGATGGAACACTGCAGCAGGCCTACTGGCCCATGCGAGGCAAGTCCAATTCTCCCACCGACTTAAGCCAGTGCCTTGACCTAGTCAGGTCAGTCACATTCACTTAAGGGAGGAGCACTGCATCTGACCTAGTAGCACAAGCCAGTCAGGACCAACTCACACCCACCCACACCCACTCATATATTACACAACGTCTTAGCTTCTATGACGGTACTCGGGAGTTTGTTCCACTCATCCACAACTCTGTTACCAAACCAGTGCTTTCCTATATCCTTCCTGAATCTGAATTTTTCCAATTTAAAACCATTGCTGCGAGTCCTGTCAATACTAGATATTTTTAGCACGCTATTTACATCAGCTTTATTAATTCCTGTTTTCCCATTTATACACCTCAATCATATCCCCCTAATTCTATGCCTTTCTAGAGAGTGCAGATTCAGGGCCCTCAGTCTATCCTCATAGGGAAGATTTCTGATACATGGGATCAACTTTGTCATCCTCCTTTGTACGTTTTCCAGGCATCTATATCCATTCTGTAATACGGGACCAAAACTGTGCAGCATAATCTAAATGAGGCCTAACCAAGGGTATATAGAGTTGAAGAACAACCTGAGGACTTCTATTATTTATACTTCTTGATATGAAGCCAAGGATTCTGTTGGCTCTATTGCGAACACTTATGCACTGTTGTCTTGGTTTCAGATTACTGCTAACCAGAACTCCTAAATCTTTTTCGCAATCCGTAATATTAAGTTTATATGTTTATATGTGGCATGGTTATTTTCCTGTCCAACATTTAGAATTTTGCATTTGTGTATATTAAACTGCATCTGCCACTTCTCCGACCACTGCATCAGTCTATTCAAATCCTCATGGAGTGCTCTAATGTCCTCATTTGAATGAATTGGACGGCCTGTTTTGGTGTCATCAGCAAATTTGCTTATGTCGCTATTTATTCCCTCATCTATGTCGTTTATGTAAATTGTGAACAACAAGGGGCCCAACACTGACCCCTGTGGGACACCTCTTGTGACGTGCCCCCATTTTGATTTCTCCCCATTTATGCAAACTCTCTGCTGCCTATTTGTCAACCATGCCTCTATCTAGGAAAAAATTATCCTCCTGTTCCGTGTGCCTTAAGTTTTCTCAACAGCCTCTGATGTGAAACTATCAAAAGCCTTACTGAAGTCCATATACACAATATCATATTCAATACCATGATCTACCTCCTCAAATACCTTAGTGAAGAAAGTAAATTCGTAAGACAGGAACGTTCCTTTGTAAAACCGTGCTGAGATTCATTAATCAATTTATGCCTTTCAAGATGGCTACGAATTGCATCGGCAATTATTGATTCCATGAATTTACCAACTATGGAGTTAAGGCTTATTGGTCTATAGTTCGAAGCTAAGGACCTGTCACCTGCCTTGTAAATAGGTATTACATTAGCCATTTTTCACTTGTCTGGCACTATGCCAGTTTGTAGTGATATATTGAAAAGATTAGCCAAAGGTATGCTTAGTTCCCTTTACATTCCTTTAAAGCCCTTGCAAACAGTTCATCAGGGCCTGGGGATTTGTTAGGTTTTAATTTCTCTATTTGTCTGAGGACCATGTCACTAGTTGCCCTAATAGTGCATAGTTTATTATCGTCCTGTTCTACATAATTTATTATTTCTGGAATTTCGCTAGTATCTTCCTGAGTAAAAACTGTGAGGAAGTAGGCATTGAAAAGTTCACACATTTCCTTATCCCTGTCAGTGATCTGACCTGAGTTACTCTTAAGTGGGCCTATCTTGTTCCTAAACTTACTTCTGTATACCTGAAAGAACCCTTTTGGGTTAGTCTTCGAAACCCTTGCGACTTTAGCTAATGTTAATAATAAAAATTCTTTTTTATTATTCTGATAAATGCGGAAAAAAAATACCTTAAGTATTGACTTGATTTTCAGTTTTCGTTTTACATTATGGAATTGTATATGACATTTACGGTTTTATACAAAATGTTTCTGGCATTGTTTATTATGTTTTGTCATCGTCATTATTTTCATAGACCGTTATTATTTCCGTGTGTAGGATTAATTTTCACGGTGGATTAAAAACACGACCTGCTGCACGACTCGTTGTTTTGTGTAACTTTGTAATATACATTTTTTTAGTTGTAATTATCTGCAAGGGATTACTCTACTACAATTTATATTTAGAAGTGGAAAAATACGATGATGCATTTATATAATTTTTTTTTTTTTTTTTGGGGGAGGAGTGCTTTGATGCTGGTGAAAGGCTCTTAATCCAAGAACTTGTAGTTACCCTCCCCTTCTCCAGAGACCCTTCTTTATATGAAGAGGGTCGAAATGTACAAATCCTTTCTACTCCGTGGGGCTTACCGCCCTCACTCACCTTAAACCATGTCTAGCTGTATATTGTTCGTGTTTTCCTGAAGGTTTTCTTGATGCTTAAGTTTAAGTAATGCGCATCTGGGTCTCATTTGATGTGGTTAAAATTGTAAAAAAAAAAAAACTTTTATTATGGGATTTTTCATTGTTTTGTAATGAGTTTCGAAAAGCAAGGACGGGAAATTATAACATTATTTTTTCCGTATGTATTCGCATTAAAACATTATAATGCGTGACTATGTATTAGCGTTAAAACATTATAATGTGTGGTGACGCCTGGTATTACTTAAACACGGATACCTTAATGAAATATAATTACATTCTTATTATTAAATATCAAAACACCTGCATATGGTATCGACTAGTTGCACTAGAATCCGCATTCAGACCATAAACACAAACTTTCACTCTCTAAACCTCTCCCCCCCCCTTTTTTTTTTGTTCTGCTAGGTGGGTTACCCATGGACGTGGCGCTCAACTCTCCGCTCCTCCAACCACCCAATTCTGGAGAAATGCATGTACCAGAGATCTCTGACGTGCTTGTACACGCACGCACTTAACGCGCGCAAGTGCTCTCTCCTCTTTATACATAGCAGCATATGTGTAGAGAACCTAGGATACCAGCGTGGGGTTGCTGTTGACCTTAGTTTCGGTGCTCTTAGTAATAGATTTTTCAAAGGAGAGGTACCTTGATGCTGGTGAAGGCCTCTTGATCCACGGATTAAAACCTGATTAGATCTCATTCCACTTGGCTTACCATTCCCCTTGGCTTACCAACTTAGGACGATCCTGCCTCTCTTAACTGTTACATCACTATGACAAAATTACTGCATAGGAAAAAAGGTACTTACGCACTAAATACCTTTGACGAGTGTGATCATGGAGTAATAACTCACAAAATTAGGCCAATAGGTATAACAGGTACAAAAAAATTACAGATTAAATTTTCCAATATGCAAATGAAAATAAGATGATCATGGGTGAAAGATTTCAACTACTTGGAAACAGAAAGACTGAAGGCATCGAAATGAGCACGGTATACAGAGTGCTGGCACACACGGTATACAGAGTGCTGGCACACACGGTATACAGAGTGCTGGCACACACGGTATACAGAGTGCTGGCACACACGGTATACAGAGTGCTGGCACACACGGTATACAGAGTGCTGCACAGCATACAGAGTGTGAAGTATACAGAGTGCTGGCACACACGGTATACAGAGTGCTGGCACACCATATTATAAATAGTAAGAAACAGTTATGTCAGAGGATCTGCCATTTAGAGAACACAAAGCCAGTGAAGCAAATGCCAGGAAAATGACAGGGTGAATTACGAGAACTTTCAGAGGAGTATCGATGCCTGTGATGATACTTTTCAAATCATTGGTACTGTGACGACTTGAATACTGGTCTGTGTTCATGGTGTCTTTGAAGGCAAGAGAGAGAGCAGAGCCGGACAATGTGCAGAGGTTGTTGTATATTGCTTTCATAGAATCAGTAAAACATTAAAGCTATTGTAAACATTTCGAAGCACTTCGACTGTTCTCTCTGGAATGGAGAAGAGCGAGACAACTGATAATATATACATGGAAAATACTCTGGGCCTCGTCCCAGAGTATCTGGGACGAGAGAAAATATAGATTAAACCCAGTGAAGAGTAGCGCAGCCACGGATAAAATTAAAGAGCACTGTGTCAACATCCTTGGTCAAGATTCTTCAACCTACTTCCAGTAGATATCAGAAATAATGTTGGAATGACAACAGAAGTTTTCCAGAAGCTGGACAGCTTCCTGGAACAAGTGCCTGATCAGCAGGGTTGTGATGGCTGTGTGGGTCTGCGGGCCGCTAACACAAACAGCCTGGTTGTCCAGGCAGTCACGAGGAAAGCCTGGCCTCAGGCTGGGCTGGGAGGGTAAAAGAGCCCAAGAAACTGGTCACAGATATGAGTACTAGTGGAAGCTGTCACTAGCCAGAAGGCTTCCAAGCAGGTGAAGCATCTAGTACAGTAAAGTATGTTTGGGGGGTAAGCCATGTTATGCTTGGGCAAACTGCGCGTGTGGAAATTATAGAGAAATACGTCATTTGTTTGGAAAAATATGATGTTTGGGGAAAAACGCAAACTGTTTAGGAAAAGCACTATGTGTTTCGGATCGAATAAAGAATATTTTTGGGGGCGGGGGTGAATTTGAAGTGTTTTTCTGGTTCAGACAAAGAGTTTGGAAGCAGATGTCGGTATTTTGGATAAAACCTGATAATCATAATTTTCATCATCTCTGAGAAAGGTTGTTACAGTTACCTTATTTTCTCTCTAACAGTGCTGACATCAAGCCTGCCATCCATCATGTGGGTGACGCAGCCGGTGTAGCACAAGTGTGTCTACGTCAGCAGGTGCCACCGCCAGCCGTGGGCACTGGCGGTAGTGCTACGTCCTCCTTTAAGATACTTCTCTGCATCTGAAAGGTAAGCAACTCTGGTGGGTGGGAGGGAGGTGGTCTAGCAATAGTTGCAGATGAGTGCAACAAACTGCTAAGTAGGGTCATTGAAGCATATACTTTTAGAAGCCTGAGTTAAGCCTACCTAGCATGGGTCAATAGGCTTATGGAGTGCTTGTAAGTGAATATGGTTGGATACGAGTTAGATTTGCCTATTATGTGCCAGTAGGTCCAGTTCAGTGTTCTGTTTGACTTAATGTTCTTAGGGTTAGATGTTTGATAGTGTTTTGCTTCACACGGACGTTGGATAGATTATCACTTTGCAACATTTTGTTAGTGTGCATTGCGTGTTGTTGCTGAGAGTGCAGGGTTAAGCTGAGTTACACTTATACTACACAGATATACTCTGTTAGGAGTAATTGTATTTGTGCTTGGAAACTTTTATTGAGATTGGTTTTGCTCACCAAGAGCTTTTTTCAGTCCAGTACAGATTAAGGAAAACATGGGTAAATATAGCAGAGATTGACAGCTGTGTCTTAGCATTCCAAGAATTTTAGGACTTACCTGGTATAGGTTGAAGCTCCACCCGTTGTGTGATTTGGCAGTCCAAGATCATAGCTAAAACATACTTTTGATATTCTGTTCAACTGTGTTGAACAATCCATTTGATTAGATATCAGTAGCTATTCCCATGCATAACGCTTGCATTATTGAAATTATCAATACGGCAAGCATATTTGTGTTGAGTAATTCTTCTTGTCGTGATTTCTGGCCGTTTCTCCCACATTAAGTTTGTCGCAGCCCCCTCATGTGTTCGTGCATACTCCAGCTTCGACGAGGTTTTTGGTTTTCTTGTTAGTGCGAGCTTAATAGTGGTGCTAGTGATCGTTTACATTCAGCTCACCTTTAGTGAACAACTGAATATATTGGAAAATGTTACTTGTTACTTCGCTGTTAGGTAGCACTACAAATCAGATGGGATTTCGGGGTATTAAGAATTTGTTTTGCATGTCATTTGCAGTTGTTGATGAAGTGGAGGGAAAGTGTAGTTTGAGAAAGACTGGTGGATTATGTTGCATTCCTCTTTTAGGAATTCTGGGCTAATGATCCTGGAAGCTCTAGAAAAATTCAATTACTAATTCTCGTTTCGTTTCGTCTTATTGTTAGGGGGAAATCCTTGAGGTCGTCCTTGTTGTAGGCTTACAGTTATCCTTCCAAAGTTAGTTTGTCAACATATTTCCATAGACATAGGATGTATTATTGGACTCCTAGTGTGAACCTGATAGAAGGCTCGACTGCAGTAATCTACTCGTGGTTCGGGATAATTATGAAGATGTCATTCACATATCTTAGTCAAACTTTGTCTATGTGAGAGACATGGCCATTCTAGACGCATTAATTAATACAAATATGACTGCTGTATAGATAATCTCAACGCCTGCACGGTTCATAGGCTTAGCCATGGCCATCTGATGAACTGGAGCCAGACCAGAGTCGTGTATACCTGGAGTATACCTGGAGAGAGTTCCAGGGGTCAACGCCCCTGCGGCCCGGTCTGTGACCAGGATCTACACAAACGTCATTGCCTTGAATCAGCAGATTGCAGTTTCGCAGTACAGTTGTACGAATCCCTGGAAGTTTCAAAAGTTTTGGATTAACTAATTTTGAACTGCAAAGACACGGCTTTTACGTGAAACCTTTGTACTTCATACAGTCTGCTATATTTACCTATATTTTCCTAATTCTGTATTAGCTTGAAAAAGTTCCTGGTAAGCGAAACTTATCCTAATAAAAGTTTCCAGACATCGTGCATATTTAATTTATACAGGTATGTATGTGTTAGATTGTTGTTTGTTGTTGTAGGTTCGCCGGTACATCCGGCCCGGGTCTTCTCCAAATGGCGACCCGGCAACATATGTGTTAGAGGGAGCATGGATGAATACTTTAGCTAATGCTACACAGTATTACATGTGTTAGATAGAGCATAGATCAGCACTTCAGGTAAGTGCTACATAGTTATATATTTTTTGTGTTATAGAGAATGGATTAGCACTTCAGGTAAGTGCTTCATAGTTATATATTTTGTGTTAGCATAGTTCAACACTTCAAGTAGGTGCTACACAGTATTGTGTGTGGTAGAGGGAGCATAGATCAACACTTCCGAAGCCTGTCAAGCAATTCCTGATTCCTCCAGGTTATAAACAATTCCTAATTTTTTTCTCCTAACTAAATTCATGATACTGCTTTCAGCTTCATTTACTTCCTGCTTATGAAGTGTGTGATCTTAAAGTATTGATTAATAAAGGTTTTACATATGTCCTAGTAGCCCATAGTCGGTTTCATTTGTATTACTGTTATTCTTTAATAAATGATCATCTGTTATAAAAAAAGTATCATTTAAAAAAAGACATTAATTATTACCAGTAATTATTAAAGCATATTTGTATTGTTGTGTGTATATTTTAATAAAACGTGGAAAGTTAATGGTCTAATATAGACATTCTTGTTACATTTTTTATATTAATTAACAATTTTGATCATTAAACAGTAAATGGATATGCATTGCCTGTTTAACTGTATAGAATGTCTTTCTTGCAATTCATTAAGAACTGCAAGAAACCCCTCTCAAGGGCCCTAAATATGCTACGGAGAAAGAGCATAGACACAGGTGAGATTCCACAGTCACTAAAAGCAACGGATATAGCCCCACTCCATAAAGGTGGAACCAATAGCTTTAACGTCCCACATCATAAAAATCTTTGAAAGAGTTCTAAGAAGCAGGATTGCAAACCACCTAGACTCCCAAAAATTGCACAACCCAGGGCAACATGGGTTCAGAGCAGGTCCCTCCTGCCTCTCGCAACTACTGGACCACTATGATATGGTCTTGGATGCACTGGAAAACAAACAGAATGCAGATGTAGTATACACATATTTTGCAAAATCCTTGGACAAATGCGATCATGATGTAATAGCACACAAAATGCGTGCTAAAATGCTAAACTGGCAAAGTAAGCAGACGGATCTTCAACTTTCTGACCAATCGAACACAAAGAGTAGTGGTAAACAAAAGTTATCTTAGTGAAGAGCTCTATTTCATAAGGCACAGTACTCACCCCAACCTGTACCTCATCCTCATATCAGACATAGACAGATGTAAACCATAGCACCGCATCATCCTTTGCAAACGATACTAGGATCTGCATGAGAGTGTCATCCATTGAGGACACGGTTAATCTCCAAGAAGATATAAACCAAGTTTTCCAATAGGCAACGGAGAACAATATGATGTTCAATGAAGACAAATTCCAACTACTCCGTTATGGAAAAGTGGAGGAAATAATAACTAGAACTGAGTATACTACAAACTCTAATCACACAATAGAGCGGAAAAGTAATGTGAAGGATCTGGGAGTGCTAATGTCCGAAGACCTCACCTTCAAGGACCACAACAATGCCACTATCACATCTGCTAGGAAACTGATAGGATGGATAATGAGAACATTCAAGACAAGAGATGCCAAGCCAATGATGATCCTTTTTAAATCACTTGTTCTCTCTTGGCTGGAATACTGCTGTTCATTAACATCCAAATTCAAGGCAGGTGAAATCGCAGATCTAGAGAATATACAGAGAATCTTTACTGCACATATAAGTTCCATTAAACACCTTAGCTACTGGGAACGCTTGGAAGCACTTGACTTGTACTCACTGGAACGCAGGCGAGAGAGATACATCATAATCTACAGCTGGAAGATTCTGGAGGGACTGGTCCTTAATCTGCACACATAAATCACTTCCTACGAAAGAAAAAGACTTGACAGGCGATGCAACATACCCCCAGTGAAAAGTAGGGCACCATTAGTACACTAAGAGAAAACACAATAAGTGTCCGGGGGCCAAGACTGTTCAACAGCCTCCCACCAACCATAAGGGGAATTACCAGTAGACCTCTGGTTGTCTTCAAGAGGGAGCTGGACAGATACCTAAAGTCAGTGCCGGATCAGCCGGGCTGTGGTCCGTACGTTGGACTACGTGCGGCCAGCAGTAACAGCCTTGTTGATCAGGCCCTGATCCACCAGGAGACCTGGTCTTGGACGAGACCGCTGGGGCGTTGATCCCCGGAATACCCTCCACTACGTGCGGCCAGCAGTAACAGCCTTGTTGATCAGGCCCTGATCCACCAGGAGACCTGGTCTTGGACGCGACCGCTGGGGCGTTGATCCCCGGAATACCCTCCAAGTAAGGGTGAAAGATTTTCATTTCTGTTCATTTTTTCTTTGAAAATTTAAAATTAGATTTTATTTCTCAAAAAGGTATAAGGTAAAGTAATAACTCCTGATTTTCTTTTTCTATTTTTAAGTCAAATTAGTTTATATTTCCATATTTTTGTACAAAATACTGCTTACAGACGGCTTCAGGCAAGTACATCACAGTGTAAACCTGTATTTTAATCTAATCACTAGGAAAAGTATTGCACGTAAAATGTCTATGAAAATAGTGTGGTTTAAGCACGTGATACTCAGGCTTGTTGTTGTTTTTCATTCGTCAGGAAAAAATCACCTGGTGAGGGTCTGTCATACGTTGAGCCGTTCAGTTGGTGCCGTTGGCTGGGATGCTGCTACGCAAGCAGACGCTGGAGTAGTGTTATTATATAGTGACGTGTACTGATACTATCTTAAGACTCAAAAGAAGGTTATTTTCTTTTTAAAGTGGTGTGGAGAAACTTAATTGTCATATCTTATGATGGGATGGAAAGAGGGGAGGGGGATAATCAGTAAGCTAGAGAAAGGCCTTGGTCAAATGATGAAAATCTTCATTGTATTGATCATCATATGACCAAGACCTACGTCAGGGAAAAGTGTGCTATTTCTCCTGACAAACCATATGCACTTACTGACAGAGATGCGAATGTGATATACGTTGGCCCTATGTCGGGCCACAGCATAGCGATTTCTGGCGCGCGCCGATGTAGACAGTGTTCATATGGCATATCTTGATAGAGCAATCTCTGGCTTGAAAGTTTCTTTCCCAAGTGTTGGTTATGTTAAGTCATCTTTTAAGTAGTGTGATCTCAAACTTTTAACGAGCTAATCCTCTCCCTCCATTCCTGTTGTACCCCTTGTGCTTTCTCCTCTCCCTGGTTATGTAATAACCTCTAATTATCTCTGCGGTGCCTTCCTGACTACCTTTATGTGGTGACCTCCTTCGTTGCCTTCTCCAGCGGCCCTCCCTCCCTTATCATTCTTACGCTGCCTGTTTAGAGGCGGATGTCGTAACTCATCTGCTAGTGTATGTGTTTACTACCTCTTTATAATAACCAACTTATAGTTACAGGAGTAGATGTATGACTAATTTTCTTGAAGTTACCAGTGGTTGTGGCGTATGCTGTTACCTCATGTTGGACACACATCACCCATTAATCACTTTGTGAAGAACTGCTTACTGTTGTCTTTTTTTGTACCACATTTTCTTAATTTGTAATTGCAGCTACTTCTGTCTATTGTTCGCGCCAGAAAATCTACCTTGTTTACGTATTTTTTTAAGCGCGTTAGGTTTTTATAATTCAGGTCTTAAATCTAGAACGCACTGTACTTACATCAGTAGCGTGATGGTGTGGGTCCTTGTGATTTATGGCGTCCGGTGTTGCGTATCACGTAGGTGATTCACTGAGTCTCTGGGGACGCCGAGGACCAACAGTCGAGTTTACCTCAAAATATTTGTTCAACGTCAATACTATTTTTTCTAATATTAGGCTTCGTCACTTCCAGAGGTCAATTCGAAAGATATGTGGGACCAGACATTTACGTTAGGCTGCGATCGCTGTTCGTGAAGATTTTTGAAAATTCGATGTGGACAATATAACATTTTTGATCATGAAAAATTGGGAATCCAAACATGTTGAAGTCCATGTAAGAAGCAACGGAAAAAGAGTACACGTTTGAAGTGAAGTGTGAGGGGTGAGGGTTCGCCACATTGAAGTAGAAACAGGAGTATGACTTGTTTACATTCGTCAGGGTAGAACACCTATCACGAATCTAAGTAACGTGAGTAAATGATGACCCGTTCATTAGTGTTGTTGACTCTATGGCTGAGGCATCGCAAGAAACAACCACTGCCTTACTGATCGGACTCAGTGGTATAAGCGGCGTAAGTTTTTCACGACAGGTGTGAGGTAGAGAGGCGGGCAGCCTCCTCGTGCCTCTTGACCCCATTATCCTGGTGTGACCCACAACGCCAACGAGAAAGTAATCTTGCGTGGAGGTGAACGTTTGGCGGCGGCGGCGGTGGTGATGGTGATGGGCCGATAATAATCCAGTAGTATCATGGATCGGGGAGTGTAACCAAGGGTGAGCTAAATATATATATATATATATATATATATATATATATATATATATATATATATATATATATATATATATATATATATATCAAAACCACGGGGGGAATTGAATGATAGCTCTAGGCCTTTCGTGTTGCAGTCAACACAACATCGGGAGCTTGCAATGTTGCAGAAAAGAGAAGGTCCAAGCAAATATGATCAGAGGATGCGTCTTTGCCCGAGAAAGGACACGCCTGGAGGGACATCTCCAAACCCACAATATTAACCAAGCCTTCCCTCCAGTCACCCGCCGCCTCCACCAGTACACCTCACTACTAGTGTTCCCATCATCCAGGCTGTCGTCCTCTCTACTTTTGTCACTGTCGCCGCTACCGTCGTCCCTAACTTTACCGCCACCTCCACCACTATTACCGCACCCACCACCACTATTACCGCACCCACCACCACCATTACCGCCCCCCACCACTATTACCGCCCCCACCACCACTATTACCGCCCCACCACCACTATTACCGCCACCTCCACCACTATTACCGCCTCCACCACCACCATTACCGCACCCCACCACATTACCGCCCCCCACCACATTACCGCCCACCACCACATTACCGCCACCCCACCACATTACCTCCACCACCACCATTACCGCCTCCGCCACCATCAATTACCGCCTCCACCACCACCATTACCACCTCCACCACCATCATTTACCACCACCATCCCCCACCACATCATTACCACCGCCACCATTACCTCCTCCACCACCACCATTATCGCCTCCGCCGCCACCATTACCGCCTCCACCACCACCATTACCACCTCCACCACCACCATTACCGCCTCCGCCACCACCATTACCACTAATATTACCGCCTCCACCACCACCATTACCGCCTCCGCCACCACCATTACCACTAATATTACCGCCTCCACCACCATTACCGCCTCCACCACCACCATTACCGCCTCCACCACCACCATTACCACCACCACCATTACCGCCTCCACCACCACCATTACCACCACCACCATTACCGCCTCCACCACCACCATTACCACCACCACCATTACCGCCTCCACCACCACCATTACCACCACCACCATTACGCCACCACCACCATTCCACCACCACCACCATTCCACCACCATTAGCACACACCATTCCGTCCACCATACCACCATTACCCCACCACCACCACCATTACCGCCACCACCATTACCGCCTACACCACCACCATTACCGCCTTCACCACCACCATTACCGCCGCCTTCGCTGCCAAGTAAGAAAAATCCATTGTTCAGTTTCATTTTGTCTATTATTATTATTATTATTATTATTATTATTATTATTATTGACAATATGATTGCCCTTGGTAATATTATTAACTTATAATGAATTTAACAACCAAAGGACGTGTTATTAATTGTTAAACACATGTGTGTTTAACAATTTAGTGTGTCAAATTATAACCTCATTTGACCCCACCTCCTCTCAACCAACTTAAAATTTCGTTTTCAAATGTAGTTTTAAGTTTTTTATTTAATTAACTAAAGGAGAGGGGGGATGGTGGTAGAGGGAGAGGGAAGGTGGGAGGGAGGTAGAGGGGGGAAGAGGGAGGGAAGGGAGAGTTGTATATTCAGGCAGCGTATTCCATGGACGGGAGGCTGGCACCCAACATGAATACAGTCTGCTGGTAACGTGTTAGATGATGCCAGGAACCATGTATACTTATTAAATTAATATGATTATAATTGGTTGGTGAGCATGTTGTGTTTAGTGCGATTTAACAAAACACATTCTTGTGATAAGTGATACTTTACGTTTTACACAAATCTTACAGGTAAACTCTTCTTGCAGTGTAACATGACAGTCTGCCAGAGTCGAAAAAAATCTCTAATTCGATATGACACTGCCATTGGTAAGACGTCTTATGCTGAATAACCCACACGAAAGGAGGATCGAGCCTCCACTACTTGTGCCGAGGGGACAAGTGCATTTATGCACTTTACAATGTCAACAGAAACAAGAAGACGCTTCCCATTATGAAAATTTTAAACAAGACTGGCAGTGTTGCATTGTAGTTACTGCAATGTAACCTGCACCTTTGTTCCTCGCTCACTCGTCCAGGTAACATTGGAGCTGTCAACGTCTTCCTTGGATGAAACCTGGTTACCTCCCCTTCCTCAAGTGCTCTGTAACTTACGAGTTCAGTGTTATTCCCGTGAAAATAATATAATGGCCAACTAGTAAAATATTACTGTTACGAGCCTGGTCCATGGCCGGGCTCCAGGATTAAAAAGACTCTCAAAACTCATCAAAGGTGGATATATATATATATATATATATAACTAGATTTAAGGACTGTATGCTGCTTTGTATGTGATAAAACATGACGCTCTACCCACTAGACCACGCAATCTACAAGAATGCGACCAAGCCGGTCATCATTCTGTGTGGATTAGCGTCCCTAGTAGAGAGTGTCATGTTTAAGCCACATAGACGGGCAAGCGCATGGTTCAGTCCTGAACTAGTCAGATGTTATTATTGATCAATGCCACTCGTTCGTGGTTTACAATAATATTATATATATATATATATATATATATATATATATATATATATATATATATATATATATATATATATATATATATATATATATATATATATATATATATATAATGTATGTATGTATGTATGTATATATACTGGACAGATTTCGTATACTTGTGATATTAGATTAGTAGGTCATGTACTCACACCAACCTTACTTGACCCGGCTTAAAAGTTATCACTTAAACGTTGATGCCTTGACGCTGGTGAAGGGCTCTTCATTTACACAGTGTGTGGGAAGTTAGACCACTATATCATTTGTAGAATCAAGGAATTTTTGAAGGTCTATTCAACTAAACCACCTCAATTACTGGGAACGCTTGAAGTTCCTAAACCTGTACTCCCTAGAACGCAGGCGGGAGAGGTACATTATTATATACACTTGGAAAATCCTAGAGGGATTAGTACTAAACTTGCACACGAAAGTCACTCCCTACGAAAGCAAAAGACTCGGCAGACGATGCAACATCCCCCCCAATGAAAAGCAGGGGTGCCACTAGCACGGTGAGAGACAACACAATAAGTGTCAGGGGCCCAAGACTGTTCAACTGCCTCCCAGCGTACATAAGGGGATTACCAATAGACCCTGGCTGTCTTCAAGCAGGCACTGGACAGCCACCTAAAGCCAGTAACTGACCAGCCGGGCTGTGGTTCGTACGTCGGACTGCGTGCGGCCAGCAGTAACAGCCTGGTTGATCAGGCTCTGATTCACCATGAGGCCTGGTCACAGACCGGGCCGCGGGGGCGTTGACCCCCGGAACTCTCTCCAGGTAAACTACCATCAGGCGATGAAAGATGATGTGATTTATCCACCGAAATCTATTTCTGCAGCAAGGATACAACAAGGATAGTGGAAATCCCTTCTGGAGACGACTCATTCTTTTGTTACGGGTGAAAGGGCTGCATATTTCAGAGTTTCCTGTAACTTACCTTAATCTAACCTAACCTAACCAACCTAGCCTAATCCTAACGTAATTTTACACAAAAAAATAAAATAAGAAAATAGCAATTGTAAGTTTACAGAGTGTTTGAAAATTGGGACTCGCTTTAGATAGGTTACCAATGCACTCCATGCCACCCAGTGCAGGTGAGCACTGTATAAGGTGAGCACCTGTATAAGGTGCGCGTCCAAGAAGCAACTCATACCCACCTGCTCATCAACCTTATAGAGAAAAGAACAATCAGTCCTGTTAAAGGCATTTGGGATATCAATTCCTGTAGCTGCTGACAAGTGCTGAAAGAGGGCAGTGTAAAAGTTCCTTTAATAAAGACCCGATAGTAGTTCTGCTTAGTTTGAGCTTATGGGCTTCATTCTGTAACATGGCGCAGCCTTGGATCTAAATGGCGTGGTGCCGACAATGGGAAATAAAAGGCACACGGTGCAGAACAAGCTATCATTGCGACAACGTTTCGGTCTGTGTGGAGCATGGTAAAGCTCTCACAGCAAAATGCTATCACCATAAAAACGTATCTTTTCTTCATATGACTCAGCCTTACACTGAAACCAATTTCACTAATTCGGCTGTTTCCTAGGGACTGGCCAGCGAACATAAATAGCATTGAAAACACTATACGGCCAAACCGAAGTGTTCCAGCACCCACCAGAAAAATATTTAGAATTTAATAGGCGGCCATCTGACCCCGGTGACTTACATCTGCATACCGCTGATCGACCACGAGATTTGTCTTCTTGAAACATCTAACCCCTCTCTAGTGTTGACATCATGTAACGGGTGAAGTATCAAGGATTACGCAGCCGGATTCGAGGGCCCCGCAGGACGGGTCCAGGCCTCTCACCTGTCTGCAGGGCCTTATCTGTGTATAACATCTGTAAAAACACATTCGACCTTGGAAAGACGAAATATGTCTATTTTGCATAAAAAAAAAGAAAATCCAATCTCATCAGGACTTTCACACCCTCGAAATGAGATCTGCACTTAGTTACATCTAACAAAAAGCAAATAAGCTCAATACAAAAAAAAAAAGCAATGTATAAATCTAGGGTAGATGAAAGACGGTATTGTGGATGTTTGAGAGTTAGGAGCATCCTACAAACATACCTGTGGATGCGTTTTATCAGAGTAGAGGCAAGTGGTTTTCAGAATTTGACTTGCTGTCGGAGTGCGTGCCTGGTAATATCTATGAAAGCTTTAGGGAAACGGGTTAGCCAGACTTGGGTTTTGGAGTGGGAAGTACCTGTCTGTGATACCGGAGGTCATCGTCCTCGCTGCCCGTTATCAGACTGGTTGATGGATTGTTTAGTCAGGCTGTTGGTAGCCTAACCTAGGCTACCGATGAGAAGCGAACTCGGTCAAACAAGTCAGAAGATGTATCTTAATAGATTTTCGAAAAATAACTTATTTTTTTGAGATACAGATTCACGTGGATTAACGTGGTATGCATAATTTTGTATCAAAACTAATTTATGTAACTAAACCTAAATGTAATATAACTTAATCTTACCAAACCTGTCAAAAGGGAGCTTAAATATAGTTAGTATTATTTAAAAACAATGATGTGCATTACTTTCATGGTGTTCAAACTGATTTTCACCGCTTCAGCAAAAAAAGGAATGTAAGTTTGGCTTGTTATGCAAAACAATATTTGCCAAATAAGCTAAGTAGGTTTATATATATATATATATATATATATATATATATATATATATATATATATATATATATATATATATATATATATATATATTCAACTGCTTTTCTAGAGGTAGGTATCTTGTTAAGCCAAAGACTTCCTGTAATCAACATGGAACACTTTCGATTGAAATTATTGCACTTTGCTTTTCTTAGATCATCTTGGAGGTTAATTGTTTGAGTCATAATGTTTTATTAACGAAGCATGTTTTCATTTTGTGTCACTTGGTGGAGCGGTGGTAGTGAAAGTATACGAGTGTGACCTAGGTATGTGTAAACAGCGATGGTTGTATGTTAATGTAAACCCACCCAAGGAGACTGGAAGGAAGTATTTATGTGTCTGGGGAAGGGTGCGGGTGTTTAATGGGAAATACTTTATCTTTTTAGGTCTCCCACCCACCCTTATGATTATGCAATTTCTGTTTTTCTAGGTAAACAGGTTAAGTGAAAATGGGTAGCGGGTGTAGGGAGACTTGCTCATATGTCTTGCCCTATTCAGGATTCATATTCAACACCTTACTGTTTCCAGCTTAGTGATCTGATCACTGAGCTACAATGGGAGATGGATGATGGATTTTTGAGTTCCTAACACAAAGAACACAAAAAGTAGTAGTGAACAGGGCAAGATCCAGCATCAGCGAGGTCAAAAGCTCAGTGCCCCAAGGCACTGTCCTGGCACCTCTGCTGTTTCTCATCCTCATAGCAGACATAGATAAAAACACCCAGCACACTTTTGTATCATCATTTGCAGATGACACTAAAATAAGCATGAAAGTCACTACGGTAGAGGACACTGAAAAATTACAGGAGGACATAAGCAGGGTCTTCCAATGGGCAGTGGAGAACAACATGACGTTCAATGGTGATAAGTTTCAGCTGCTTAGGTATGGAAAAATGAAGAACTCAAAAGGAACACTATATACAAAACGCAAGAGGGTCACCACATAGAACGAAAGGAACACGTAAAGGACTTGGGAATAATTATGTCTGCTGATCTGTCGTTTAAAGACCATAACAAGACAAAGATCACAACAGCCAGGAAGATGACGGGGTGGGTATTGAGAACTTTCAAAACAAGGGAAATAATGCCGATGGTGACACTATTCAAATCGCTAGTGCTCCCTCACTTAGAATACTGCTCAGTGCTGACGGCCCCGTTCAGGGCAGGAGAAATAGCAGAGCTGGAACAAATCCAGAGATCGTTTACGGCTCACATTGAGCCATTGAAACATCTAAATTATTGGGAACGCCTTCAAGTCTTGAACATGTACTCATTGGAGCGGAGGAGAGAGAGATACATGATAATATATACATGGAAAGTACTTGAGGGCCTGGTCCCAAATCTGCACACTGCCATAACAACATACTGGAGTGAGAGATATGGGAGAAAGTGTAAAATAAACCCAGTGAGGAGCAGGGGTGCGGTGGGGACAATACGGGAGCACTGTATTAACATCCGGGGTCCCAGACTATTCAACATCTTACCAGAAGATATCCGAAACACGGCTGGAACCAGTGTAGAAGCCTTCAAGAGGAAACTGGACAACTATCTTCACCAGGTGCCAGATCAACCAGGCTGTGATGGATATGTGGGGCAGCGGGCCTCCAGCAGCAACAGCCTGGTTGACCAGGCAAGCACCAGACGAGCCTGGTCCATGGCCGGGCTCAGAGAGTAGATACTCTCGAAACTCTTCAAAGGTATATCAAAGGGTCTCTATTCACATCGAATTTGCAGTACCTACGTATGTTCATAAGGTGAGCCAGGGTTGACAAAACCATTTTTTTTTAAACCAAATACCATTGGCTTAAAATAACACGTTTTTCCTGCTTTAATACTAATAAGGTGGTTTTAATGAGTTTAATTTTTTATAGCATTTTTAATAATTTTTTAACACATTACTAAGCATAAACATTATATTTAGGATAATTTAGCAACATTTATATTAAGTTGACATTTCTTACTATTACTAATAACAAGTGATCAGTTTCTGTTCATAAACAATAGGTAATTGTTACATCAAGTTAAAAGAATGGTGACAGACCACACTGAAAGATATGAAGGCAAAATATAAATTTAAACTTGAAATAGAAATAATTTAAAATACATGGGAAATAATTTTTCTTTTGGGTACATAAATCCAAGATGTAACTTTACGAAATTAACTATATTATGAAGTAGGTTGTGTATCCATATACTTGGTCATGGCTTCAAAATTTAAACTTATTTAAAAGAGTGACAGTTCTTTTAGTTTCCGGTGATGAAAATCTACCATAAATCATTGAAATCATCAACAAAAACTTGTTAAAGAAACTGTGAGAAAGGGCTTAGATTCAGAAAGAACGATTTTTTTATAGATTTAATCTATTTGTTTTAAATCATTGGTTTAAATTGGCCAACCCTGATTTTAAGAGAATATGGGTGGAGGTTGTACTACTGCCACCTTCGACCTGCTACTGTTGACCGTAGCAGAAAACTCTGGATATATGACCATCTGAAGCGTATATTGAGAGGGTAGTGAGTTTTAACACAATTTGAAATGCAATATTCGTGAATTTCCAATGTTATTTTTAATTTTCTTGAAATTTGTAAAGCAGTATAGTAATATATTTAGTCGATACACCAGTGAATGAGTGAGGTAAATATCAAATTTGTATTTGTAATATAATAGCCTAAAGCGATAATATTGTAATATTCAACTCTGATATAACTAAATTAAATTGTAACGCAATCAGTGTAATACAGATTACAGTACTGCAGTTTATCTCAAATGTGATACAGCGAAACATAACAGTTCGTCTCTCCAAGCTGCTACAATAGCATACAACGTTTGCTAATCCTTGGGCTTCTGTTTAGTACAACTCATGAACGTATTAATACGCTTTATGCTTCTTGTTTAGGGTAGCACTTTCATTTAGCATGGCAACATAAGTGCTCTTCCTTATTAGGCAGTGTACACATTCTTACTTGGTCGCGTGTTATCGCCGCCAGACACACGTAATTAGTAAGGTTGTGGTAAATCTGAAAGTTGATAACCTCACTTCCATGTATCGTGTCTGGGAGGACGCCTACACCGCTTGCCCAAGTCGAATATAAGGATGATAATGGTGATGATAAATAATATACAGACGTTACTTCCGTTGATTGACGAGAAAGTTACTGGTAATCATTGTAGAGAAAAATATCTCGGGTCTGATGACAGCCCTTGTCGAGAGAGCTGGTGAGAGGTTGCTGTTGTTTTTGTTGTTATGGTTATGTTTGGCTATTGTTTCAGTGCTTGCTGGCTGTTGGACTAAACATTGTTGTTATTTAGTGTTTACTAAGTGAATAGTTTGTTATTTTAATACGTTGATAAAAACAGTATTTTTTTTTTAAATTAAAATATTTTGTTGGGTAAATTTTGCGGATGAATGATGTCGGCGTCATAAGAAGTCATGAATTGTGTAAAATGTTCTTAAAATGTATAGGTAAAGGTGTACATGTGTAGATAAACGTGTATGTGTTGCAGTATATATAAAGGTATATCAAACCGCGGTACGGGCGGGAATTGAACTCGCGGCTAGTGAGTCGTAAAACTCCAGACCGGTGCGTTAGCCACTGGGTCAGCTGGCTACAATAAGATTCATCCAACTAGGTATATTTATACACCATAGGAAGGCTAGCATAGGCCACCACTGTGACCACAAATGGAAGTTTTTACAGATAAATCTCCCGCCACCGTGGCCATGACGAACTCATAAAGGTATATATTATATAGATAAATGTGCACGTATTATAGATAAATGTATATGTAGTATAGATAACTGTAAACGAAGTGTTGTAATGTGCTGTACTGTACATGTAAATACAAGATTTATGCTAATGATATCACTTGTGTTATGATGCAAGATATTTTGCAAGACTAATATGGATAGAGTGTAATGTGTGTCATACAAGTTGTGTTCCAAGACTCACGTGAGCCCAGTGTTGTTAAGGTGTGTTAAAAGCCTCACAAGCAGTTATAAAATGAGGATGATACACTACGAACATGAACTAAAATATACCACCACCGTCAGGAACACGGATCCAGATGATAACATACTTGTTCGTATCCATCTTTAGGGCACCAACCTCGAAGGGTATCCATCACTAGCGAAGGCCTAACAGTGGCCTGAATTCATGAAAACTTTCACTGACCTCGTCATCCTGACACATCTCAAATCTGTTATCACGTCGAACATGTCAGGCTTTCATTTAGCTTTTCTTCTGAATTTTTTTCAGAGTATCAGTATCATTTGAAAGTATATTTACGAAGGCATCTATAAACATACATTTTTAGGTTTAATGTCATTGAAATACACCTGCGCTGAGCAGTTATGGTTCAACAAAAGAAATGAAAGCCTTTGCTCGCTCACCTATTATTTCTGTGTTAAAAAGCTAAAGATCCGAAATAAAACATTCTCAGCCGAGGTTAAAACAAGATAAAACATACTAGATGTGTGGATACTTGACAGTCAAACAGCGTTTTACTTCTGACACCATATAAATAACTAACTACGTTCTTAGTTCTGTCTTATATTTTTCTCATATAATGATGCGAACATTGCGTTGAGCAGTTCAAAGACCCTTAAGCCATTTGTAAAAAAAAAAATCGGAATATACCCAGACGAATGCTGGCGTTTGCAATATTCCGTGCGCCGATTTTGATGATACGGTGAAGAAAAATTATTTTTAACGTCAACTGTAGTATCATTAATACTCTGTACGCACCGGGGACATTAAAAATGCAATGTTTCAACACTTAAGTACAAAGAATCACAATAAATTTCAATGAGGCTGAAGTCTTGGTGGGAATGTAACCACACAATGCAGAAGAGAAAGACGACGGAATCTTATTAGTCAAGACTTCCTTATTCCTTATTCGCTGAAGCCGGTGAAGAGGCTGCATATGGTTATATAGACAAAACAAAGTGATATACATTATAAATTGTACTTTTTGTAAGTATAAATTGTTATTTATATAAAACTATATATGTGTTGTGTATTAAATGTGATAAATATTATATTAAAATTGTGATATACTGTGTATATAAATCATTTGTTATTCATATAACTGTAAAGTGGATTTTATATTTGGTATATTTGGTAGGTATTAGAGGGGTTTTAATTAGTCACACTAATTGGCGTTCGGATACCTACAGTATACAGCCATGACCTGCTAAATGGTGTTTGTCTATTCCCGCAACTTTCAAAGGGGAAGGGAGAGTGCCTTGATTAGAGAAATTGTAGCTACCCTTTCCCTTCTTATTTTTAATCAAACCCTATTGCCTCCCATTCTCCAGGTGCTTCATAACCCCTATGTTTTTAACGCTGCCCTACGAATACTACTGCTACTAATAATAATTATGCAGACCGGTCAGAAGTTAGGCTTTATTTGTAATTATCTGCTCGCCCAGGGCTACTCCTTGCATACAGTTAGTTTAAGCACTTGGTAGATCACCTGACAGGTCAGCTTAATAACATCACACACACTTCATCCCATTCTGAGCTGACGCCTTTCAAGGGGTGAAGGCCTCTTTGACTCGAGTAATTGGAACTTCGCTCCCTTACCTTTAATCACACCTTATCACCTCCCATTTCCCAGGCGGTGTGTGACCCCTTTTAATTTATCATGTCTCGCTTAATGTGATGATAACACCGGCCAACAATTCTTTCAGTTCACGTTTAAAAACATATGTTTTTAACTAATCTTTGGACAATGAATTCAATCTTGAACTTAGTTTTGCTCTAACACCTACAATTTCTGTGAACTGGAACCCCAGGTAAACGATTTCACCCAGAAGAAGAGATGTCAGGAACCCAGACTATCAGTTTGATAGTCGACTACTGCTGGACCACTGGTGCGAGAGAGTCATACTGGAAACAAACGAAAACGCCTGAAAACTGTAATATTACTTTCAAAATCCGTTTGTGATATAAAGGGGATGTTTACCTGTAGCTTCTTTAACTCTCACAATTTTAATCTGGTTAGAGTGAAAAAATACCATAAATTTGTAGAAGTTATTTAAATAGGATTGTATTTTTCATGAGTGCATAAGGTAAGCCTAATCAAAAACTGAAAAGAATCGTACTATTTTGCACCTGTATCTATTTATAAGTGATGTCAGTCTGAAGTGGAATTTCACCAAAATACCGCAATTACGAGAGGAACTTTATGACGACGTTTCGGCCGTCCTGGACCATTGTTTGGTCACATCTGGGGTGAAATCATGACACTGGTCCAGGGCGGAACAGAAAGCGTCATCGTGAGGTTTCTCTCCTAAGTGCGGATTTATGGTGAATTGTTCTAGCCACGGTATTGTGACTATTCTTTCTAAAGCAGAATTGGTGTGATTCTTTTCTTTCTAAAGCAAACTGGTTAATTATCATTTAAAGTGTTCACCTATCTTATACCAACACATCTAAAAATGATGTAGAACAGGTATATAGCTGCCGGAAATAAAAATGCATAATTATTGCACTTTTATTAATATGCTAATTATCCCATTTTTTTATTTTCAACCACAAGCACCATACGCTGTATAGAATTATAACTCTTCTGCAGTTTTTATGCTGAGTTGGTGTGAATTGGATGTTTGTCATAATACAAACATACTATGTTTGTTGCATTCAGTTACGATTTTTACATTCAAAACATTTTAAATTTCATTGATACATTAATTTTCTGTTATTGTTAGTAGTAGTAGTAGTAGTAGTAGAAGTAGTAGTAATTGAAGTAGTAGTAATAGTATAGTAGTAGTAATAATAGTAGTATAGTATTAGTAGTAGAAGTAGTAGTAATAATAATAGTATATAATTAAGCGCTAAACCCATGAGAGTTCATGCTAAGCCTGGAGAATGGGAGGCAATCAGACTTAATATAAGGAAACTGAAGGTAGCTCCAATTTCTTGGATCAGTAGTTCTTCACCGGCATCAAGGCTCCCTCTTTGAAGTTTTTGAGTTGTTAAAGACTTGTCTAGAGAGAAAAAATAATTCGGGGAATTGCAAACTTGAAGCAGACTAAAGGTTTCCAATCAAGCGTCTATCGACTTAGAACTGTCGTTTTTTATGTATCTTATAAAATAATAATGTAGGCGTGACCGCCAGACAGCTTAGTGGTCTAGACTGGCGGCGGCAGGCTGACCCACATGCTGTTAGGTCAACTAGGCTAAACTGATGCAGACAAAGACACAAGTTGCCGAACAAGCATTTACTGGCACACCATTTAGTTCTGTGTAGACCTTTATCGATTCATGACTTGATAAACCTCAACACAGAGCGAATAGTTGCCCAGTTAAAGCTTGTTCTGCAGTTTGTGTTAATCCTCATGCTTGTTGGCAATACTTCATCCTTCTAATACTCCAAGTTTATTTACATGGAAGGCTTGAAAAAAGACACAAATGCAGTATAGATCCTTTATTGATGTTTTACCCTTGCGGTGGGCTTTATCAAACCACAAATAGATGACTCAATACAACTCACTATGTGGGTGAAGCGTTTTCCATAGAGGATCGCATTATATTGCATTTGTGTGGATATTTTATACCATTTCTCTACAGCGAAGACTTGTCTGTAAAAGTGACTCTGAGCCAGTGTATCAGCTTTGTTTTAGTCTTAAACATTAAAATGTAGCTTACTTTGGTAGTAGTATTGTGATGTGGTTAATTGACATATTGTGATGAGAAAGAATGTGAGTGAAACAAGACAGTGAGTTGGTTTTGTTGGTTGTAAATTTATTTTGAGAGTTGTGGCATTATTGAGAGCTTTAATAATTTGGTATTTTTTAGGAGAGAGAGAGATGGAGGAGGAAGAGATTTGGGGATAGAAAGAAGGAGATAGAGGTGAGAAAGAAGAGAGGGAAGGAAGATTAGATGGGGATAGAGAAAGAAGAGATGGGGAAAGGGGGGAAAAAAAGGGATAGGAAAGCAAGATTTCTATGGTGTGGTTGAAGCAGTGCGTCACCACATGATGCCTGGAGAAGACACAACTTTCTGGGGAGAGCTGCAGCGAGCGAGGTGACCTAGATGGTGTCAGGTCGCTCGAGTGTGTTTCTTGCCCTCCTCACAAGTTCCTCTTGTATCTCACTCCCAGGGTGACTCCTCCCTTGTTACCGGGTCACCAGGTTAAAGTGGGGAGGGGCCGGGAGGTCACCGATGGAGAGAGAGAGAGAGAGAGAGAGAGGGGTGATGGAGGGTGAGGTGTGTACACACACTGGAAAAAGTAGGTAATTTGTATGAAAAAACATGGTGTGTGTCCGAGCACACACACACAGTTGTACTTAACAATTCGCAAACGAGCGAAACTATTTACAAACATTATCTCTGACCAGAGGAGGACTCGAACCTGCGCAGTCTGCATCAAACTACACGGTACTTATACTATAAAGGTGTATATTGTAAAATATACATGAAGAGATGCGTGTACGTTGCGCGATCTTAGATTATAACGCAATGATTGTTTTTCTTTTGACAAACATGCCGAGTATAAATTCAGTGATGCGATGAAGTGTACAGGGGTAAGACATACATTTCTAACGAGACGATTTTTAGTCAAAACGTCCGATAAGATGATGTGTTGTGTAGAAGAAAGAATTTGGCTAGTAAAATTTATTATTTGAAATTGGTTGGATATGTGTGTGTGTGTGTGTGTGTGCGCATACACTTCATTTTTCTAACGGTTTGATATATTGAACAGCGATGTGCTTGGAGCTTGAGGAACAAAGATGAGAGTACACCCTCAGTGTGTATTTGAAGTGTGTGTAAGGAAAAGAAAGCACCTTGGGTGGGTTGAGAGGGGAACAGAAGAGCAAGACTCATCCGTCACGTCTGGCTGTTTGCTGGGGACGCTCACTGCAACACTTATAACCAGACAAATAATGTATGCAAACTAAAGACTCTATGGACGGGAACTGCTCAAATAACATTGGATGGAGTGCTGAAAATTGCTGTGTATTGTTGCTGAGGCGCGCGCGCGCGCGATTCAGTGGTGAACAGACTTCTCTGGTTTCGGCTTGAAAAACAAAATATTGATACTTTGTAGTGAAGGAATAGAGCAATATATGCGGGTGGCGCCCACAGCTGTAATCTGCCCAAGTCACTGGGGCTCTTTTATGTATTTCATCTCATGTATACTTCTCTCGTCTTAGTTGGCTGTTTGCCTCCTGCTTTTCTCCAGCTTCTGAATCGACCGTTCGGCTCCTGGCTCTTCTCCAACTTCTCAATTGACCCTTGAGCTCCTGGCTCTATTTCTGAGTCGACTGTTGGGGTTTTAGCTCAGTTTCCGATTTTTGCGGCTGGTACCTGACTCTTCTCCCACTTCTGAAGTGCCTATTGAGCTCCTGCTTCTACACCACGCTTAAACCTGCACTTGGTTTGGCACTTGTAATTTTATATTACTATAATCCATTTATTTGTTTATTTTTGTTTTGTTTGGGTATGCATTTCTGTCGACTTGTCCTATAGATCGATGGTGATATAGAGCGTTGTTAATAGAATGTTATACGTATCACCAGACACACAGGTTTTTGCATGATTATATATAATAATGGTATATAATACCGAGTAAGACACGTGCAACAGTTAGGTATCTTTATTTCCGAAATGTTTCTCCGTTCTTGCTTCTAGTGGGTCAGTGGGACCCGCCTCCCGTGACTTCATCTAGATTTTCCACACTTCGACTCTAGCAGTATAGAGGGTTCTGTCCTCATACTTCAGCTTCATGTTGAAGACTATGGAGCTAAACGTCTCCAGGCTGAGGGACTGACCACTTCAAAACTATTAGCTCAAGGTTGATGGACGGTTCACATCTCTACTTCGCCACTGCTTCTGCTGTCTCCGTTATATGCGACTGAAGAAGCCTAGTGTGTAGGTGAAACGTTTGCACATATGTTATATTCATAGATTTTCGTGTTTCGTCTAGAGATTAACAATACATTCCGCGTGGCTCGTCTAGCTAGTCTGTAGTTATCTAGTAGAAAAACACTAGGTGTACATCAAACCTGTATTATAGGCTTTGTTTCGGTCTGGTTAGAGCTTTAACAAAGACTTGATCAATCTCTACACAGACCAAAACGAAGTTTATAATTGTTTTGCGCAACACTGTTTCAACCATACTTGTGGACGATACCTGTCATTTTACGTAGTCTGTGGTCTATTTAAGCCATCCAGCAAGACTGGTAGTCAATGTGTGTTATTATATTAATGGGCATTCGCTAAACCCATAGGGATCATGGAGAGAGTGTAGAATTGTAGGTTATGTTTGATCCAAGGAACGAGAGGGTAGCTGTAACTCGTTGGCTGCAGAACCCTAATTCAGCATTAAGGCACCTCCTTCTAGAGAGACTGGAGATAGTGTGGAGTTAGTTATATGTTGTGACTGAATGTGTATTTTTTTTAAATGTATGGAGCATGCAATGTCCTTTCAGTTTTAGCATCACAAATGGCCCCTTTCACACACTTTGCGTGTGCACTGCACCCAGGTATTTTTGCTTTATGCTGAGTTATATCTAGGCTTAAGCTCATAACCCGCTTTGAACTTGATATATATGTCAGGCACATTATACCAGGAGGGCTTATCCTGACGGCTGCTATAGTATTTATGAGTTAATTGCCTTAATAATTAATACAACTACATTATTACTTTTTTATATAACGTTTATTTTAATTGATGACTATTTACCCTGCAAAAGTTATTGGCGTTTGAAGCTGGATTTTTGTTGTCATTTAATAAATCTGATATGTGTGTAGTAAGTTTTATTTTGTGGTGTCAAAACATGAAAAAAAAAATATTTTTTAATTGCTACAGCAAGCGTAGGCGCTATACCTATTCATTGACTTCCTCCGAGGAGACATTCACATACGATAATTTAAGGGTTTAAAGAGAGAAGTAAGGATGTTGCAGTTCGGAGGGCAGTCTGATCCGTGATGTCAGAAGTATCCTGGCAGGACAGCTATTGAATGAATTACTAAATGTATTTCTTCTTTTGTTTTGCAAAGATCATCCTTCTTAAATGAGAGAGGGCTGTGTTTACAAAAATCTCTTCATAATAACAAAGAAGGGCATTTGTAAAAGTTGGGTCGAGAGGGGAATTCATAGCAACACCATCTGTGTGCGAGTACAAGTTATTATTTAAAATAATAACTGATTTTGCAGTTGCCATTTCCAGTTAGGTGCGATTAGGGATTACATATTTCAGTATAGTGTCAGTTGACCTCTTTCACAGTTGTGAACAGCCGAGCATTCTTGAGCAGGCATGTTAGAGATTTTCCCATACATGTACGATGTACTCCTAGGCAGTAACACTAGTAGTAGGCTAGTAGACATGGTGGTATTACCTCTGCTGTCCTATCAAGCGAGAGTGAAATAAAAAGTATTCATTTTTTTACACATGAGCGTGTAAGATGGCAAGTAAATCTTGCAAAGTTATACTTATTTACATTTTTTTACTTTCCTGTGATTTTTTTTTTAATAATTTCCATTCTTGTAATATTTCATTTCCAATTTGGTAAGCTTGGTCTAAGGCTAGCCAGGTAGGGCGATGATCCCCAGAATCATTAACGGATATATTAACAGTGCAAACATATTATAACGGGTCTCCGAAGGTTCAGGAGCTGAGTCAAAGTGCGGGGGGGAGTGAAACTCTGGTATTAAGGGGGTGGACAATTTTACGTCAACGGAAAATTTCACCTGACACGTTCAGTAGAGCTTTTGCTCATGGAACCGAGACATTTCCCTGGCTTATTTGTCCACATATTAAGCAATAATTATAATGTGATGTGAAGTAGCTTTTTATTTTATAGGCTAAGATCACTGTTTTCGAATTCAGTTTTCTTTTTCTATAATATTTTTGTGAGGTAGGTTCTTGGTCAGTATTAATGCTCGTTAAATGTGTGGATTTTTTTTTTTTTTGGCTCAGAAAATATGTTTTTGTAGCTTGTTTTCATAAAACGTGAGTAAGGTGTGTGAGAGAACCTACCCCCAGAAAAAGCAGCTCAGATGAAACAGTGTATTTTAATTACTATTATATTTTAAATATTGTATGGAACGCTTTCCACAAAAGAAAGCGTTTTAAAGTTAGTATAATTAATTAATTATTTTTCCTGCCAAGTAATTGTGCAGGGGTATATAAATTATTCCAGCGCTTTTATTGTCAGCTTGAGCCTTCTTCAAGGTTGAATGTATTCATATTACCCGTAGACAAATGTAAAACATTACTTCACTGTTTTTATTTTACTATCGACGACTAATTAGTAGTTATCAAGAAAACTTTTTTTCCACAAATTCAGTGCATAGGTCTCATAAATTATATTTATATTGCAGGTTAATTACGGGAATATCAGGTACTTGAAAAAAATCTTTGGGGATCACCGCACCCGCCGGCCATTCCTAGACTAGGCTTCCTGGTTATGTTTGATATATTTTGATGAGTTCAGAGAGTTTTTCTACTCCAGAGCCCGGCCTTGGGCTCATTCAGTCGATGAACTTGGAACTTAATATACAGCTGGAAAAAAATCTTTAGTTTTAGTGTTCCTCATTAAAATTATTCATTATTTTTCTTCTTTTTTTAATGAAAGAGAAACCAACCATAATGTCGTCGACTTGTTCTTGGATATTGCTTTCATTGATTTCGACACCAGATGCTATCAAGTAGTTTGTCAACACGGGTGGCACTAATTACACTCACGGAGTAACATTAACCACATGATAACATTGTAACCAGCACCGTAGAGCGGGAAGCCTGTGTTACCAATCTTGGAGAGCGGCACATGTATACCTTCTCAGCAAGGGCGACACCAAATACTAAACATCACAAGATCTCTAACCTACTCAACCTCCTCATTGTGTGGACCTTCGTGCAACCAGGGCATAACACTGTCTGCCTCCACCTTGTGGTCCCTGCTGTGTTATCCTGAGAAGTTAGGCTGGAGCGTGTGATGATGAAGCCTGATGCTAATTTGTTTTGGTTTCTCGGCGTGTGGGTGGTCCCCGTGGTAGCACGGGTCAGAGAATCCTTCCTGGTGTCGGGTGATCCTTGTTTAATTATCCTTAGGAACACCGCACTGTGCAATACTTATTGCCCGACGCTAGTAGATTTGACGTTTTCTTGCTCGTCGTATTTGTATAGGATTTGTCTTCCAGAAAGTCAGAATTAAGCGTTTTCATAGCAATGTTTTTCCAGGATGTGACCTACTAAAATCGACTAACACCAGGTATTAATCTTACTGTGAAAGAAGGGTAGAATTTTGTGTGTAAAAGGAGCGATGAGGAAAGGTTATTTAACTGGTTGTAATAAAGGAAGGCTTTAGATTGTGGTAAAAGAACTTGGTGGTAGCTGAGGGGTTCTGGGTATATATGGTTAAGAGGGTCCTTGAAGAAAGAGGGAAGCTGGTCAGGTAGAATTAGAAAGCTGTCCAACGTATTAGAATGTGCAGTTTGAGTAAAGATGGTAGGAGAAAGAGGAAGAGAAGGGAGGAGGAGGGGGATGAAGAGAAAGAAGAAACATGAAAGAAGAACATGAGCAGGGAAGAAAGTAGGGGTGGAGAGAGAGAGAGAGAGAGAGTGGGTGGGAGGGAGAGAGGGAGGATGGAGAGAAAAGATAGGACGGTGGGAGAGAGGAGGAGGATTTAATAAGAAAAGGGCCGTTTAGTAAAGGTTGAAGATTGGGAAGGAAGGTATTGGGGTCAGGGAGATGCTGGTGAGGGAGTTGATACTGACACACCGAGGATTGCTTTGATTAACTCGACCTCCTCTGCGAACTAGCAACATGCTCTTTGTATTAACCTTATCACAGAACAGTGGAAATATGTATATATATTATGCAGAAATCGCAAACAAGCGATACACGATGTAAAATATTCAACTCCTCGTGGTTGGTGTGCATATATATGTCGTGCCAAATAGGTAAAACTTGCTATTTTGGCTTAAATAACAACGCTCTTCTTGCCAATAAGGCAAGCGAAAATCGTGTATGTAATAATTTCGCAAAAGTCATTCTGAACCTAACGAAAAAAATTCATTGTATTTGTTTATTATTAGATTATTGTAAACTTATTTAAAATATATTTAGTTGGATTAGGCTAAATTAAATTGCGCTTGTTATAAAAAGGTTAGGTAAGTTTTCTAAGGTTCTTTTGGTACAAAATTATAAATTTTTACGTTAACAACAAGCGCAATTTAATTTAGCCTAGTCCAACTAAATATATTTTAAATAAGTTTACAATAATCTAATAATAAACAAATACAATGAAATTTTTTTTTCGTTAGGTTCAGAATGACTTTTGCGAAATTATTTCATACACAAATTTTCGCTTGCCTTATTCGGCAAGAAGATGTATATATATATATATATATATATATATATATATATATATATATATATATATATATATATATATATATATATATATATAATATATATATATATATAATATAGGGAGGTACCACCTCTGGAACTGTCCTGGGGACCCTCATCCTCAGAGAAAAGAATAAACTTGCTTAAGGGAAAACTCAAGATTCTCCCTGAAGCTGTTTGAAATTTTTTTTCCTACCACCACCTATATTTTATATAGATTTTATTTAAAGAGAAAATACATTGACAAAGATACACTAGAGAGTAGAACAACATAGATAACTCAAGAGCTACATCTCGAATAATTCGTCCAGCTCCCCGGCGTTGGGCCGCGTGCCCAGAATGCTGCAGGCATTTCCCCTCTGGATCGCAACACTGAGTCTCTGAAAGAGGAAGCTGGCCACCCTGTGGTCCCTGGTTTCTATGATGAGTTTTTAACCCAGCTCTTTGAGAAACTTTAGAGCACACTTGTCCCATGCTCCAAGGGTCTCTGACCCTATTGGGATGAAGTTATAGCAAGAGGGAAGGGCTTCATATATGCGGGTCTTCTGGGTCTCCCTGTGGCTGGCAGCTACACCCCCTTCAGCTCCGGAGTATGGCAAGTAGGTGTCTGCCATTGTGGCGGCACAGGTGTAGTCCCAATATACATTTATATGTGTGTGTGTTAGTTACCGTGTGTGTGTGTGTGTGTGTGTGTGCGTGTGCGCTGGGGGAAGGGGTCTAGACATCATACAGCTAATGAATGGCATGCACTAAAGAGAACAAGTGTGTGAATGAGGTGTGCGTGCTTGCCCTTAGCATAAATGGATGGCCCGTGCTGGAATGTTGGTGCCTAGGATGACTGTAAACTGTCACTCTCTATTGTCTCCTGTACTTCCTCTCCCGCCTCCACTCCTGGCACAACTCCTGCCACCACTTCTGCCACCACGCCTACCACCACGTCTGTCATCGTTACTGCCACCATTCTGCCACTTTCTGTAATGTCTCTAATATCTCCTATTCATTGTGTCTTCTGTCTTTTTTACTGCATGTCCTCTCTCTTGATCAACCCCTTCCCTCCCTTTCAGCACTCCTAAATCCATCCTACATCACTTTTGCCTTCGATGAAGTATCACACAAATGGTTTTTTTATGTAACATTACTTACATGGTATAGTAAAAAACCTTCAGCCTGAACCAATGACTGGCTCAACGATAGGATGCAACGAATGATTTTAAATGGAGAAATGTGAATGAACGTAACACGTGGTATCCCTCGGGTATCGCAACACAACCAATATCTTTCTTAAACGGTAGTGAAACGGAGTATACAAAATCCCAAAGTTTGCCGGTGACCTGAAATAAGCTGATGTGTGACGCATGACTGTAGAGGTATTAAGAGAGACAGACCTTCATGAGGGAACGCTGTGGTGGCAGGTTTGGAAAATATAACTCAATGTTGGCAAATATGTTGCTCGGAGGCTACAACTGTCCTAAAGTTCAATACAGAAATATATGAACATTTGGAAACCCGCTGTACGTGTGTGTGTACTCACCTATTTGTATGAACCTATTTATGGTTGCAGGGGTCGAGTCGCAGCTCCTGACCCCGCCTCTGTTCGTCGTTTCGTTACTACGTCGCCTCTCTGCTATAAGAGCCTTGTCATACCTCTTCTTAAAACGTACAAAGGAGGATGACTAAGTTGATTCCATGTATCAGAAATCTTCCCTATGAGAATAGACTGAGGGCCCTGAATCTGCACTCTCTAGAAAGGCGTAGAATTAGGTGGGATATGATTGACGTGTATAAATGGAAAACAGGAATAAATAAAGGTGATGTAAATAGCGTGGTAAAAATATCTAGTATTGACAGGACTCGCAGCAATGGCTTTAAGTTGGATAAATTCAGATTCAGGAAGGATATAGGAAAGCATTGGTTTGATAATAGAGTTGTCGATGAGTGGAACAAACTCCCGAGTACAGTTATAGAGGCTAAAACGTTGTGTAGTTTTAAAAATAGGCTAGATAAATATATGAGTGGGTGCGGGTGGGTGTGAGTTGGACCTGACTAGTTTGTGCTACTAGGTCAGATGCCGTGCTCCATCCTTAAGTGAATGTAACCTGACCTGGCTGGGTCGGGGCATTGGCTTAAGCCGGTGGGAGGCTAGGACCTGCCTCGCATGGGCCAGTAGGCCTGCTGCAGTGTTCCTTCTTTCTTATGTTCTTGTGTGTCGTGTCGAAAAGGTAACATTGGTCAATTAGCAAGAACTCATTTAAAATTAAGTCCTTTCTAAAAAATTCTCTTGTACGTTTAAAGATATATTTTTTTTCATTTATGTTAATGTAAAAATTAATAATTTTGTACCAAAAGTACCTTAGAAAACTTACCTAACCTTATTATACCAAGCGTAATTTAATTTAGCCTACTCCAACTAAATATATATTAGATAAGTTTACAATAATTTTAATAAAGAAACACAATGAAATATATTTTTTCGTTAGGTTCAGAATGATTTTTGCGAAATTATTGCATACACAAATTTTCGCTTGCCTTATTCGGCAAGAAGAGCGTTGGTATTTAAGCCAAAATCGCAAGTTTAAATTTTTCGGCACGACATATATATACATGTATATTACACACACATATTACCCCTGCGCTCTGGTCTCAGAGTAGCGCTAATAATTTGGAAAGGAAATGTTACAGGAATAAGAAGTATTAAGAAACACAGGAAAGTAAACATACGTATGTATACTCTGAATGTAAGTTTAAGTTTCTAAGATTATCTTTGTCATCTTAAATGTTTATAAGGTGGTGAAGAGACCCAAATACTGTACCAGGTGATAAAATCTGCGACCTTGATCCAGTGGCACAACTTGGTAAGTATTGACTGTTTATATGATAATCATAATAAACCACTGAGCCTTGGTTTAGTCTGTCGATGGACCATATTGAACTATGGAAAATTCTGTATAGGAGTTAGATTTCCCCGCATCCCCCACTGCCAACTGCATGAGGCAGCTTGTGTGTGTCTGACATTCTCCTCCACACCTCTTCCTTCCACCGCCTCACCAGTAAAATAAAGGATTGGCCTTCCTAAAATTTTATTTGTATTGTTTCTTCATCTTGTTAAAAACGAAAAACCGTTTTGTCCACATTTCTCCTTTCCCTCGTCTACCATCTCTCTCCTGACCTCTCTCACCTCCCCTCCCCCTCCTCATCTCCCCCTCCTAATCTCCCACCTCCACTCCGTCACCCCAGGTCTCCTCAGACACACTGGGGCCAGGAGGTCAGGCCGCCATGATGCAGCATTCTTGCCAGAAAGACGAAATGTCACCCCAGACGGATCGGCTCCCCTGATTTTTCTTTTGGATTTTTGCAGTGTGGGAATCAGTCTTTTAGTCTGTGACACTCTCTCTCTCTCTCTCTCTCTCTCTCTCTCTCTCTCTCTCTCTCTCTCTCTCTCTCTCTCTCTCTCTCTCTCTCTCTCTCTCTCTCTCTCTCCAAGTTACATCAATTAAGTTAAGGACAAGTTAGGATGGTCAGAGATGTATAAAATAGAATGGGCAAGCTTACAATTCAAAATGCTCAAGGATGAATGTTAACTATATAAATGTTTATATTAAACAGAATATAGCTGAGAGTAATGCACAATGAGGACACAAGATACTGAGTGGCATTGAAGGAATGGATAATGATATGAGAGGAACAGGAACAAGGGGGCAGAGATTTACGCTGAACACCCGCGTGATCCCAGGATTTAGGGGGGTAGATTAATGTTGAACAGAGCCACCTGGGTATTTGAAAATGCTTCTTCATTTCCAAGAGTCGAGGAGAACTGGAAGGAGCTACAGGGAGTGGTTGTGCAAGCGACCTCCATGCACAAGTTACTAGCGTAAATCAGAATATATTTCGTCCTTAATGTTTACACTTCCATGCCAGCTTACTGGAGTGAGATATACGGGAGTGAAAGCAGGAGTGGCATAGGCACAAGTTTTGTTAAACCTTCTACTGTCAGATATAAGAAATATTGCTGGAACAAAGGTTAGAAGTTTCCAATGGAAAACCTGGCAGGATTTTATAGAAAGTGCACAGTGATCCACGGGGTGACAATTATGTGAGCCTTCTAGTCACGAGCAGCAACAGCCTGGTTGATTAGACAGTGAAAAGGGAGACTATGTGCTAACAATGCAAATCGATTAAGAAGTCGCTAAGAAGCTAGGCCAAGAGTTGAATTAGATCTCGGTAAGCACAACTCATGAGTGCTTATACAAACAAATACACACACACACACACACACACCGGTACACACACCATAACACCCATGCATGTATGCACACGAGGACGTAGTCTTGGTGGGATTTCTCTGGCCTTCTGAAAGATAATAAATAACTGGGCGAGCGTTTAGCATGATACATATTGCACCTCCTGCAGGGAGGACGTGTGACGTCACAGAGAGAGAGAGAGAGAGAGAGAGAGAGTAAACATGGCTGATTATTAAGTCGCCATGAACGATGTGATCTCACCCTGCAAGCAGACTCACCTCTCCTAGAAGCTCTTAATCCCAGGAATTGGATCCACGCTACTCATGCATCAAACCTAACTACGTCTCATTCGCCAGGCGCTGTATGACCTCTCGGGTTTAGCGTAGCCTCCCTCTGCACTCTGCCTCACGGTGTATGGACGGGTTTAAATAAATGCACATTTTTGGCTGTTTTGACAGGGTAAAAAACAGTTCAAAAGATGTTTGACACAATGTTCAAAGAACAGAGTTACGGAGTTAAATAATAAGCCAAGTGGTAGAGGTGCAAAGCATTAAAAAATCCATTGTAAGCATTTTATATTTGCGAACAAATTGGGTTTAGCGTATTAAGCGACCAATTGGTTAAGCTATCATAACAAGTGGAACCTCGAAGATCCTCTGTGAACCATTGCTGAGGTTTTTATTTAGGATTTTCTTTAGTATATCGTTGAAACAGTAATGTTCAACTTCGCGTTTTTAATATCAACAAAGTTGGGTGCACCCATAGTTTTACTGCTATCCTAGTCTATAAGTTTGTCCTATTCTAATTGAGTTTTATTGTGCGTACGCCCGCAAGGTATGGCTATCATGTTCTACAGTATATGGGTGTTCAGCCCATCCTCCTAAGCATACGTCGTTTTATTTTATTTTGGCTTTAAACCGTCATTATATTTACATTGACATTTAAATATACATTTAAGTGTTTTTCTGCGTTCCATTTTGAGTTCTCTTAGTGGGTCCCCGTTTTATGTTGGGGCCGAGAATTGTATTGCGAGGTAAGTGGGCGATATTTTATGTACTGACTCCCATGCTTGTGCCCAAATGGTACTCTTTCATTGCAACAGCTCATAATCTTGTAAAGTCCCTGCAAAGTATATTTCTCAGAGAATTCAGAAAGCAAGTACGTATGTTTTAACGAAGGAAAATATTGAAAAAAAATGCTGGGAATTTCGTGAGCAAGGGCAGTTGTCCGCCCTTATGCACCAACTGCTACATTGATAGACTAAACTTTTGTCTATATGTCTTTGATTCACTTTTTGTCGCCTTTGCAGACTACTATATATATATATATATATATATATATATATATATATATATATATATATATATATATATATATATTATATATATATATATTCCAGCTAGTCCGCACACCACACGTGAAAAACGTGCAGAATTTTACGTTGCCTGTGTTCTCCAAGACACCGTTTTGAATTTTCTTCTTTGTTGTTAAACACACATATATTATCAATTTATTTTGATTAGCCTAAAATTATGTGCGCAGGGACTCGTTCTTAAATTGACGTTGGGTATTGTGTGAGAAAATGAACGGTGTAAATGAAGTATGTGTTTTTCACTAAGATAATAAATTATATAGTCCTTAATTTGACCAGTTCGAGAAACTTAGATGTGGTGAAGTTAGATTGTTACCAAAATCTTGCTAGGATGAGGTTATTCTTCAGAAACACAGTTGAGCTTACCAATATGCAGTGACGTTGTCCCAGAAACACACTACTATAATATTACTAGTGTAGAGTAACACTAGGCTGTTCATCACATTAAGACCCGTGTCAGCTGATTTTCCGTGACATAAATTTTACAACATTAATTATAGTATATTAATTATCTGTAATAATTTGTTTTAATAATTAAGAATAATCCACATGTATTCAACAGTGTGAAAAATAACGTAAATATTTGTGTTATACTGTTGAATGTGTGGTAATCTTATATATCACTCACTTTGGAATAATAATGTTCACAGATTATTTTGATTTTTTTAAAATTGATTGGGTTATACTAATAGTGGAATAATTCTCAACTGGCGTTGAGTCAGCAGTACCGCCTTCTTTGACAGCAAATTATCTGCACCACTATGAAACAAAATCTTTAGATACCAACAAGTGGTAAAGACACAAATACAGTTATAGAAAATCCTTTACTGATGACGTTTCTCCCTCGTATATTTGTATTTCATGTCGTGTGCTGTTGAGTGCTGATCGGGGCTTTTAGTAGACCTCACCTCTAGGGTCTACTTTTGAGTTGGGGCAGAACAACAGTTTTAATGGAACCTGAAAAGACAAGATGATGTGGTCCAGCCTCCATGGATGGAGGAGAGGCGAGGCTGCCGTCCACGATGTGGTCCAGCCTCCATGGATGGAGGAGAGGCGAGGCTGCCGTCCACGATGTGGTCCTGCCTCCATGGATGGAGGAGAGGCGAGGCTGCCGTCCACGATGTGGTCCAGCCTCCATGGATGGAGGAGAGGCGAGGCTGCCGTCCACGATGTGGTCCAGCCTCCATGGATGGAGGAGAGGCGAGGCTGCCGTCCACGATGTGGTCCAGCCTCCATGGATGGAGGAGAGGCGAGGCTGCCGTCCACGTTGACTTAAGGAAACCTTTGAAAGTAGACGATCTCTTTAAGTTTAGGTATTTGTCAGTTTAGTTCTTTTTTCCGTTTCTCATAGTTGTGTAATATATCACTTTTATTATCCCCATATAGTGTTATATTATTTCGCCTCCAATTAATCTTATTCTAAGTGCCACTTTACTAGCAACTATATTTCCATACTTTCATTATTAGTGAAATAAATAATTGTATTCCCTCGCATTTTTGTATATATTTTTCCCCAGTATATTTTATCTGATTTTTAAGGTATTGATTAAGTGGAATTTTAAGTGATGTAAATCACTCCCTGGGGAGGTGAAGAGAAAGCTTGAACTCCCTAGTATGACAAGAGAAAGGTAGGGATGTGAAAACTGGGGAAAGAAAAGTTGGAGAGAGAATAGTAGGGAAGAGGGAATGGTGGAGGAGGGGGGAAAGTTTTAGTGTAAAACAGGGGGAAAAGTTTTAGATGGGGAGGGGAATGTGAGGGAAGGTGGTTCTAACAAAAAGACATTCCATCATGGTGTCCTCGCAGAATATGATGTCATTCAACTACGTGTTGGAATGTTCATTCACCCGTAGTGCTACTGCTCTGGCTGCAAGTGTATTGTCCGCTCCCAGTAGTAGTGTGCTCCGCTGTACTGCTTCCACTGAGGTCACCTGCAGCTTAAGTCCAACTCTTAAAGATAATTGTTGAAGAAATTTTCGTAAAGCCTGTATTTTTATTATTATTATTATTATTATTATTATTATTATTATTATTATTATTATTATTATTATTTTTTATTATGGTGACCTCACTATATTTCGAAGATGAATTACTCTACCGTTGCGAATGGGGAGTTGTATTGGAGAATAATTTTCAGATTCTTGTTTTCTACTTTCAAGTTAGATTATATTTTGCGTTCCATTTTATGTTCTTTGAAAATTACGCTTCCTTCACTGTTTACTGATGTTTCTTATATAAAGTGGCCTAGACTTTTGAATGGCCTCTTCAAATATAAATAGAATTACCAGTATGCCTCTAATTGACCTCAGAGAACACTAGATACGTTCCTTAAAAAAATTGCTGATAATATGGCTTGGCTGCCTACAGCAAAGCAGTAACTAAGAGCTATACACCAACGTACCACATTATAAAAAATCTTTGAAAGAGTACTAAGAAGCAGGATTGCAAATCACTTGGATTTCCAATAATTGCACAATCCAGGGCAACATGGGTTCAGAGCAGGTTCCTCCTGCCTCTCGCAACTACTGAACCACTATGATATGGTCTTGGATGCACTGGAAAACAAACAGAATGCAGATGTAGTATACACTGATTTTGCGAAAGCCTTTGACGAGTGCGATCATGGTGTAATAGCACACAAAATGCGTGCTGAAAGGATAAACTGGCAAAGTAAACAGATGGATCTTCAACTTTCTGACCAATCGAACACAAAGAGTAGTGGTAAACAGAAGTTGCCATAGTGAAGAGCTCTATTCCACAAGACACAGTTCCTCATCCTCATATCAGACATAGACAGAGATGTAAACCATAGTATCATATCATCATTTTCAGACGATACTAGGATCTGCATGAGAGCGTCATCCATTGAGGACACGGCAAATCTCCAAGAAGATATAAACCAAGTTTTCCAATGGGCGTCGGAGAACAATATGATGTTCAATGAAGACTGGAAAACTGGAGGAAATAATAGCTAGAACTGAGTATACTACAAACCCTAATCACATAGAGAAGAAAAGTAATGTGAAGGACCTGGGAGTGGTAATGTCTGAGGATCTCACCTTCAAGTATCACAACAGTTCCACTATCACATCTGCGAGGAAAATGATAGGATGGATAATGAGAACATTCAAGACAAGAGATGCCAAGCCAGTGATGATCCTTTTTAAATCACTTGTTCTCTCTAGGCTGGAATACTGCTGTACATAAACATCTCCATTCAAGGCAGGTGAAATCGCAGATCTAGAGAATGTACAGAGACCTTTAGTGTACATATAAGTTCCGTCAAACACCTTAACTACTGGGAACGCCTGGAAGTACTTGACTTGTACTCACTGGAGCGCAGGCGATAGATACATCATAATCTACACCTGGAAGATCCTGGAGGGATTGGTCCCAAATCTGCACACACAAATCACTCCCTACGAAAGCAAAAGACTTGGCAGGCGATGCAACATACTCCCAGCGAAAAGTAGGGGCGCCATTGGTACACTTAAGAGAAAATACAATAAGTGTCCGGGACCCAAGACTGTTCAACAGCCTCCCACCAGCCATAAGGGAAATTATCAGTTGACTTCTGGTTGTCTTCAAGAAGGAGCTGGACAGATACCTAAAGTCAGTGCCGGATCAGCCGGGCTGTGGTTCGTACGTTGGATTACGTGCGGCCAGCAGTAACAGCCTAGTTGATCAGGCTCTGGTACACAGGGAAACCTGGTATTCCGGGGGATCAACGCCCCGGGCCACAGGAGCGTTGATCCTTGGTGAACCATAGGTAGGTATTGGTGACTAAACGAAGCGAGCACTAACAACTTGACTGGTCACATGGTCATCCAGACAGCTAAGTCTGAAGAACAAAAAGGCACCATACTAGAACAGCACACAATAACCCTGACATAGGAGACAGAAGCTTATGACGACGTTGTCTGACCTGGACCATTTACAAGTCACACTAACACACGAGAATGAGGAGCCAGTATATAGAAACTCCTATATATACTGACTCCCTCACTCTCTTGCGTTAGTATGACTTGTGAATGGTCCAGGTCGGACCGAAACATCGTCATAAGGTTTCTCTCCTACGTGCGGGTTATTTGTGTATAGCCTAGTCTGAGACCGGGCCGCACGGGCAATTATCACCCCCCTCTATGGGTAACCTCATTTTGCAAAGGGAAGTTATGTGTCTTTCCTACCAGGTGTGACTTAAGGTGGTATATTCACTTTGAACCAACAATTTACTCTGAACAGTAAGAAAATCAGTTCTGTAATATACCTGTGGCCAGTTTCGAGGGTTCGGTCCGGGGCCCGACTTCCTTGTTGATTGCCTAATAAGCCAGGCTGTTACTACCGGCGGCCTGCAATCATTGGTATACCTTTGATGCGTTTTGAGAGTTTTCCTAACTCCCGCAGCCCGGAAGAGGGCCAGGCTGCTGCTTGCCTGGTCAACCAGGCTGTTGCTGCTGGTGGCCCGCTGGCCGGTGGCCAACATAGGTACCACAACCTGGCTGATTTGCCACTTGGTGCAAACCACGGAACGGGTGTGATATTAACTCATAGCTAGTGAGTCGTAAAACTACAGGCCAGTGCGTAAGCCATTCGCCCACCTGGCTACAATAAGATTCATGCAAATAGGTATATGTGCACACCATACGGAGGTTAGCATGGGCCACCACTGTGACCACAAACGCAAGTTTTTACAGATGAATCTCCCGTGGGAGATTCATCTGTAAAACTTGCTTTTGTGGTTACAGTGGTGGCCATGTTAACCTCCCTATTTTGTATAAATATGCCTAGACGGATGAATCTCATTATAGCCATCTGGCTAGAGTGGCTCAAGCACTGGCCTGGAGTTTTACGACTCACTCGCCGTGAGTTCATACCCCACCCGTTCCGTGGTTTGTTTGGAATCGTGTTATTACAATTTCGTGAGTCACTTGATGCAGGTAGAGATCCATCTACCTCTTGAAAACTTCCATCTTTGTTCAGTAACATATTGCACCTCCTGCAGCACACATGTTTTGGTTGAGTGTTATTAGCATTAGAAAGTGCTACCATTTTAAATATACACTCAGCCCTCCGTAGCCGAGAGTTATGCCGAGTAGCGTGACTTCGTGATGTGAAAACTGTAGAAAATTGACTGGCATTATGGCTCGGGGCTGGTGAAGATTGGGAGTAGCCAAGCATAGCTGCTGATCTCGGGCTGTTCAAGGGAAAATCTCTCCATCCTTCATCTTAGGAAAACGTTGATGGCGACTTCAGTGATAACTGTCGCTCTCACGCTCTCAATTTATCATATTTAGCTCCCTTCAAGTGGGGAGAGGGGGTACCTTGATGTTAGTCAAGTATTCTTGATCCCAGAAATGTAATCTACCCTTTCTTTTTTGGGATCAGACCTGATTGCCTCCTATTCCACAAGCGCTGTATGTATCTTAAGCGTTTACCGCTTCACCGTGAATAATAAGAATAAGAATAATAATAAATTCTCAGCTTACAATCCTACCTTTAAATTAGCAGGGACCAGGTTCAGTCGTAGGTAGCCTTCTTGGCCGTATCATACATTTTTGTAAAGTTCTATTGGATTCGGCCTCCCACCACTTTTTCAGTCATGAGGCTGAAAAAAATATTTTGTAACATTCTTTTGACTCCTTTGCATCTTTATCTTCCCTTTGAGTCCCCTTGTTCCTGTTTCTCATCTCTCGAAGTTTTACTCCGTCGTTATTATGTCTTCTCTTATTCTTTTATCCTTTAGTGTCCTAAGGTTTAATTCTTTTAACCTGCCTTCACATTACAAACCCTTGCATATTTTGTCTAGTTTCTTGGTATGCTTGACCAGGTATGATGGCGTTACACGCTTAATGACGGACCCAACATATGTCGTTATTTGCTTGTTGAGCTCTCTGGTTAAAGGCTGGTTGGTTGGTTAGGCTTAAGGTTAAAGCCAATAGACTGCATGAGAGTCATTGAGGCTTCTTATTACCTGTACACCACCAGCCAAGAGTACTTTTATTTCGGATTTATAAATTGAGAGACACACGCCTCTCGGTGTGTACACCTTCCGTATACCGTATGGTCATCAATGAGTGTTGATGTTCCTGAAACTGAATCTTCAGTCCGCCACTGCGTTTGCGTCATTGCGTGTGCTTGCTTACTAAACTGTAAAATATACGACTCTGCTTTGGCCTTTGTATCGAGCCTCAGAACCTATATTTTTACACGAATATGTGAACTTTCATGGTGTAAACTTAATTTCCCAATCAATATTTTTAAGCTCTGGTTTTTTCACAGAATATTTTAATTTAATATTTAATTAACATACATATTTAAATTTCTGATTACTCTGTGCGATGTTCTTATTTGAATGAATGTTAAAAACAACAACGTTTCTCTATCTTTAAAGGTTGCAATGCTAAAAATAAAAGCATATGTAGAAGAACAAGCTGTTATTGAGACAACGTTTCGGTCTGCTAGAACTTTACTCCCTCGAGGTCATAGATTTTTTAATGGAGGCCCACTAGTGAGTTTTTAAGACTGTTCCAGGTTCTGACTTCAAGTTTTTTTGAAAGAAACCTCCAACACTGACTTTTAATATATAACAGCATTAACAGCCCTCGAACTTTTTGTCTTACAAAAGAGTTTGTTACAGTAAACATCACCTCAGTATCGTGTTTTTAAATGGCAGGTTTTAAAGTGAAAGGTGAAGAAATGTTAGCGAAAGTGAGTGAGAGAGAGATAAAAAAATCGGGAGTGTGAAAGTAATTTAGACAGGATTTAGGTTTTTATCTTGAATTTGATGATTTTTAGCTGTCAGTGTGAGTGATCAGAATAAAAATGTGCCTAGCGATTATCACTTTGAAATTTTGATGCTAGACCATACATTAAGGTGGGCAGTTTCCTTTCGGATAAGGTCTACGGGCATGGGTTAGGATATTCAGTCATAAAAAACCTGTACTTTTGAGTGTATGTCCGTATGAGTCCGAGGAGAAAAAAAAAAGATAATGATCACAGACTTGAGTGTCGAAACAGGTGTGCGGGATTAACCTGCGCTGTGTGAAGCTACCGCATATAATGACGTTGATATTAAAAACTGGTTCACCTCATATGGGGAGAGTAAGAAGACAGCATCCAAGGTCACTGTAGTAGGCAAGGCTCCTGCGGGGTAACGGTAGTAGGGGAGAACCATCGGTAGGACGTGCAAGGTCTCCACCGCACGCTCTTCCTGTAGGGTCTCCCTGAAAAGGTCTTCCTGTAGGGTCTCCCTCTTAAGGTCAGGAACGTTGAGGATAACCAACTTTTGAGTTTAATTCATAAAAAAATCATTTGGGTTGTTAGTCTTTTGTCTGATTAATCAGTTGTTCACTGAAGACAGTCATATTGTCACCTCCATGTTTATTTTATTTCTTTATTACCATTAGTGAATTTCTTTTTTAAGCAAGAGTCCAATATTGCGGGAATTTATCAGGCTTGATAGTTGATTTTTCTGTGATGGCTCATGTAAACTGCCTCCTGCAACTTTCTGTGGTATTACAGTATTTGCTACTTAGTGTCTTGGATTGAAATCACCGATGAAGATTATACAGGGTTGTTTTTGTAAGTTTTTTTTTTTTTTTTTTGGGGGGGATTGTTCAATTTTCATTAACTGGTCTATGAAGTGTTGAGAGTAGAATCTTGATCCTGGGTTTCATAACTCACTGTAGAATCTTGATCCTGGGTTTGACAGCTCACCATTGTCTCAGGTTTTTAAGAACTAGGTATGTAGTAGGTTGGTAGACAGCAACCGCCCAGGGAGGTACTACCGTCCTGCCAAGTGAGTGTAAAACGAAAGCCTGTAATTGTTTTACATGATGGTAGGATTGCTGGTGTCTTTTTTCTGTCTCATAAACATGCAAGATTTCAGGTACGTCTTGCTACTTCTACTTACACTTAGGTCACACTACACATTCATGTACAGGCATATATATACACACCCCTCTGGGTTTTCTTCTATTTTCTTACTAGTTCTTGTTCTTATTTCCTCTTATCTCCATGGGGAAGTGGAACAGAATTCTTCCTCCGTAAGCCATGCGTGTCGTAGGAGGCGATTAAAATGCCGGGAGCAAGGGGCTAGTAACCCCTTCTTCTGTGTTTGTTACTAAATGTAAAAGGAGAAACTTTCGTTTTTCCTTTTGGGCCACCCCCTTGGTGGGAAACGGCCGACGTGTTGAAAGAAAAGAAGAATATATATATATATATATATTATATATATATATATATATATATATATATATATATATATATATATATATATATATATATATATATATATATATATATTCCATGGGAAGTGGAACAGAATTCTTCCTCCGTAAGCCATACATGTAGTAAGAGTCGACTAAAATGCCGGGAGCAAGGGCTAGTAACCCCTTCCCTGTATACATTACTAAAGTTAAAAGAGAAACTTGTTTTCTCTTTGGGCCACCCACATTGGTGGGAAGCGGCCGATTTGTTGAAAGAAAGAATATATATATATATATATATATATATATATATATATATATATATATATATATATATATATATATGTGTGTGTATGTGTGTGTTTGTGTGTGTGTGTGTGTGTGTATTTGTGTGTGTGTGTGTGTTCACTTAATTCTGATTTTCATTTTCTACTGCCAAAGCTTCTACTAAATTAGGTAGCTCGTTATCCGTGTAGCTTAGCTTAGGTAAGGTTTGTCAGGAAACAGGACAAGTGTTTCCTGATGCCGGTTTTAATCATATGATGACCCGCAGCTGGAGTTTTTGGACATCTGACTAAAGCCTTCTGCTGGTTTACGGGTCCACCCCTTTTAAAAGGTATGGTTATGATTATAACCATTAGATTGTAATATATGTAGAATTAAAAGATTAAAAAGAAAAGCCACACTTTTCGTGTGGTTCATACATATACTTGTAATTAGAAGTGCGCGCGCAATTATTGATTTAGTTATAGTGACTTTGAATGTTATGACATGAGCGATAACAAAGTCCTTGGCAAGTTGAATCAGGTCAATTTGATTGTTGAGGTGGGTTGTAGGGGAGGTGGTCGCTGGTTGGGAGGTGGCCGCTATATATCCAGGCTTGGGTCGCTCTGTTGCTGCCTCTCTCCCCTTTCTAGCCACCTGACTTTCTCCCCTGCCTGCTTTCTCACGTGTTACAACCTCACTTTCTCTCTCCTATCTGCTCTGACTCGTATGGCAGCTTTATCACCAATCTTCGCATTTATTACTTTGCTTTCGCATGTTTATTTACTCGCGTGTTTGTCGCTCATCTATCATGTTTTTACCGTCCTTCTCGCCCTCAAACTTTCTCGTGTATCTACTTTTGCATCGACGTTGTTTCTAATTTAACCTGCTTTTCGACCCTACTCTCTCCTGTACCAGTTTCCACATTCGCTCACACCTTCCAACCTAAATCAACGGCTTCCGGTATTACCTCTCTATTTTCTCGTTTGCCAACTTTCATGAATATGACAAAGTGGAAAGCGTCGTTCTTTCTCTTGCCCCATTACTTAAGAAATTTCTTATTTTTGTTTGATTTCCGCATATTGTGAAGAAAATATGCAGCAGGTATGAACTGCCTAAGGATGTCACAGCAGGGAAAGATGTGAAGTGGGTCCTCCTTCCTGGGAGGAAAGTGAGATATGGTAATGGGGATTAAACCAAAAAGGAGAAAGGCAGATATATCGCCGATTGCAGTAAGGAGTGACTGTCTTGTCATTATCAAGACAGATGGATCGCTGTATCCTGAAAGTGGTGTTGCTGTATCGGCGCTTAAGGTAGTCTGAAACCAAAAGATTGTCAGCCAGCTTGGAAAGTTTGTAAGAGTCCTGGATTGGGCATTGTCAACCCAGACTGAATTAGGGGTTCGTAAATTGAATGAGTTATGTTTTGTGATCTAATGTCAAGTTTATTCTGTTTAAACTCTGTATCATTGACATATTGTTGAAACAAGTGTAAATTATATAAAAAAATGTATACTACAAACAAAATTAATGTAGAAGCTATCTCACGTTATTACTGCAGAAAAATAGAGAGGTAATGAATTAGCAAAAATAAATGCACAAGAAAATATAGACTACAGGTGTGAATAAACATAATAGTAAATTACAAGAAAAGTATACATTAAATTTTACAGAATCAGTTCAGTGAGAAGAAGTATGTTGAAAAGATAAAGTGAACCTGTACAGCATTACTATAGAGTTGTATTAGACGACACATTTGTATATTATAAGAAAAATGGAAAGAGAAAAGAGATGGTGATAAACATGATTCTTTTTGGGTACCTGTATGTGTGGCAGGTTGTTGTAGCAACTCTAAGACAAAGAACAATGTGAATTGTGTGTAGATTTGGATAAATACACTGTCCGGCGGGGGTATCCTCGAATACCACAAGCAGGAATGAATCATTTTTACATGTAACTAAATCTGGTAGCATTTGACAAAAGTAAACATCCAGCACTGAGTTGATACCACCAACTGTGTGTCAACTATTTGGTCTAATATGTGTTGTCTTACGGCAGTATGTTCACTCGCAGAATGAGTGAAGTTGCGTAGTAAACGCGATCTTGGGGGAGGGGGGAATATATATATTTTGAACAGAGGAACATCGGAAGCTAGCTATGTTGTCCTGTAATACGCCATCACAAGAAGTAATACTCCAAACACTAGTCTAGGACCTTACTCCAGTCATGTTGACTACTAGAGCCATAAACAGTGATTTCAGGATTTTGCTATTTTCTTTATCGTCATCATTGTGCGTATCTTCCGTAAGTAGGTACATCATTGCATGTACTTCCTGTATGTAGATACATCGGTATGTACCTCATGTAAGAAGGTACAGCAGTACGCACCTCCTACAAGTAGGGAGCCTCCCACCGTAGCTACTGAACCCATATTGGAATATTCTCATTGTCTTATTGAAAGACTTTCATTTCGTTATATACAAAACTCATCCTCCGTGATGGAATTTGGCAGATAAAACATTGCAAGCGTTCATTCCAGCTATATAGCTATCATATAGAGTAGAGTAGAATAGAAGCACAATGCAAATTTGCTCATTTTTTTAATAACAAAAAAAAATCCCATCCCCGTACTTCATTCCAAGTCCTTTGAAGCGCTTGGCAACTGCGATGGTATTTAATTCCCTCCTGGCTTTCTCCCTCTTCTCTCCTCGTCCTGCTATTTTTTTTCCTTTCCCCTCCCTGGTCACTCGCATCTGACCCAGATCCTCTTTCGTCCTGTACCTCCAACACTTTAGGCCTACGCCAGGTAAACTAATAGGGGAGGAGCTTCAGCTTGCGATCCCTGAGTAGGATGAGTGGGGTGCGCCAGCCCAAGCATTGGCGGCTCTTAGCACTGTTTTAAATTTCAACTTCATTTTTTTTGGAGAGCGTATGTGTTGGTTTTGGCAGAATTTTGCGGATTTTTATTTGTGGTTTTCGCCAGTGTGGGATAATGAGGGAGTGAGGCATTAGTGGGGGCTTCTTTGGGGGAAGAATTCTGACCTGTCCCCGACTCATTTTCTCTGTTACTACCTGGAGTATACCTGGAGAGTGTTCCGGGGATCAGCGCCCCCTCGGCCCAGTCCTTGACCAGGCCTCTCGGTGAATCATGGCTGATCAACTACCTCTGCTTTTATCACCACCCTATGAAAATAAGAATATTGTTAATAATGTGAAGCCAAGTGTTTTCACCTTCATGTTTAGTGTTGTTGTCTTCATCTAGTGTTGGTCTTCATTTAAAGAGCTGCTTAAATGTTGTATTATATAAAACATTTAAAGTGCTGCCTTCGTCTCAAGTGCTGTCGTCTCTTTTCATCAATTACCTATGTTAAATCATATAATGCATTTGATATTACAACTGATTACAGAGTATTTAGTTTCAAGGAAAAAAAAGCGCGTCAAGAATAAATACAAATCAAATAAATCAGCATGCAGAATGTGAACTTGTCACCCGGTGATAAAATTACTCTCAAGACCTCAGGTTGAACTCGAGCGTGCCGGAGTGCGCTGTCACGTGACAAGCTCCATTGCAGTTTAAGGTTACATTTTTTTCATACGTACACAACACACGAGTGACCGAGTGTGTTCAAGAGTCCGTAGATATACATTCTTTATTGCAGAGGTAGTAAAATTTGGACAAGGATACCTTTCTCTCGCTCTCTCTCTCCACACTGTATGTGTATGTATTAATATATATATATATATATATATATATATATATATATATATATATATATATATATATATATATATATTATATATATCGTGCCGAATAAGTAAAACTTGCTATTTTGGCTTAAATAGCAATGCTCTTCTTGCGAATAAGACAAGCGAAAATTTGTGTATGCAATGATTTCGCAAAAATCATTCTGACCCTAACGAAAAAAATGCATTTCATTGTATTTGTTTGTTAAATTATTGTAAACTTATCTAAAATTTATTTAGTTGGATTATTCTAAATTAAATGCGCTTGTTATAATAAGGTTAGGTAAGTTTTCTAAGGTTCTTTTGATACAAAATTATTAATTTTTACATTAACATAAATTAAAAAATATATATTTAAACGTATAAGAGAATGTTTTAGAAAGGACTTAATTTTAAACGAGTTTATGCTAATTGACCAATTTTTATCTATTCGGTACGACACACACACACACATACACCTCAGTAAGGAATCGTTCAAGACTCTGTACACTGTGTACGTCAGGCCCGTACTGGAGTACGCAGCACCAGTTTGGATCCCACACCTGGTTAAGCACGTCAAGAAATTAGAGAAAGTGCAAACGTTTGCAACAACGCTAGTTCCAGAGCTAAGGGGAATGTCCTACGAAGAAAGATTAAAGAAAATCGGCCTGACGGCACTGGAGGACAGGAGGGTCAGGGGAGATATGATAACGACATACAAAATACTGCGTGGAATAGATAAAATGGACAGAGACAGGATGTTCCATAGATGGGACACAGAAACAAGGGGTCACAATTGGAAGTTGAAGACTCAGATGAGTCAAAGGGATGTTAGGAAGTAATTCTTCAGCCACAAAGTTGTTAGGAAGTGGAATAGTCTGGCAAGTGATGTAGTGGAGGCAGGAACCATACATAGTTTTAAGACGAGGTATGATAAAGCTCATGGAGCAGGGAGAGGGAGGACACAGTAGTGGTCAGTGAAAAGGCGGGGCCAGGAGCTGAGTCTCGACCCCTGTAACCACAAATAGGTGAGTACACACACAGTAATTGGCTCCTGGAGTTTAACCCCACCAAGTGCAAAATCATGAAGATTGTGGGAAGGGCAAAGAAGACCACAAACGGAGAACAATCTAGGGGGGCAGAGACTACAAACCTCACTCAAGGAAAAGGATCTTGGAGTAAGTATAACACCGGTCACATCTCCTGAGGCGCACATCAACCAAATAACTGCTGCAGCATACGGGCGCCTAGCAAACCTAAGAACAGCATTCCGACATCTTAATTGGGAATCGTTCAGGACCCTGTACACTGTGTACGTTAGGCCCATATTGGAGTATGCATCACCAGTTTGGAACCCACACCTAGACAAGCATGTAAAGAAACTAGAGAAAGTGCAAAGGTTCGCAACAAGACTAGTTGAAGATTGACACACTTATGCAACATATGGGAATCTTTATTAAGGAAATGTTTCGCCACACAGTGGCTTCATCAGTCCGATACAAAGTAGAAATGGGTAAGGAGAGGAGGAGTTTGAGGTAATCAGTCCCTCAGCCTGGAATCGATGTGTTCAGTTCATCACTCTTGTAGAAAGTACAGCACATGGCCGGAGAAGTGGCTTATATACTGTAGTCAGGTGAGACGAAGCAGGAGGAGGCGGGGTCATAGTGGAATCATCCACTAGTGTAAGTAGGTCTTCGTCCGAAGGTTGGACAACTTGTCGGTTTCAAAACCATTTATCACATCTGTCAGACAATGCAACATCATGGGATCTTGATACAAGGAATTCTTCAATACTTGTCCAACTTTTGGACGAAGACCTACTTACACTAGTGGATGGTCCCACTGTGATCCCGCCTCCTCCTGCTTCCACTCACCTGACTACAGTATATAAGCCACTTCTCCGGCCATGTGCTGTACTTTCTACAAGAGTGATGGACTGAACACATCGATTCCAGGCTGAGGGACTGATTACCTCAAACTCCTCTCCTTACCCATTTCTACTTTGTATCGGACTGATGAAGCCACTGGGTGGCGAAACGTTTCCTTAATAAAGATTCCCATATGTTGCATAAGTGTCTTAATCTTCAACTTGTCGGTTTCAATACCATTTATCACAACAAGACTAGTCCCGGAGCTAAGGGGTATGTCCTGCAAGGAGAGGTTAAGGAAAATCGACCTGACGACACTGGAAGACAGGAGAGAAGGGGTGGGGGGGATATGATAACGACATTTAAAATACTGAGAGAAATCGACAAGGGGGACAGAGAGAGGATGTTCCAGAGATGGGACACAGCAACAAGGGGACACAGTTGGAAGTTGAAGACTCATATGAATCACAGGGATGTTAGGAAGTATTTCTTCAGTCACAGCGTTGTCAGGAAGGGGAATAGTCTGGGAAGTGATGTAGTGGAGGCAGGATCCACACATACCTTTAAGAAGAGGTATGATAACGCTCATGGAGCGGGAAGAGTGACCTAGTAGCGGCCAGTGAAGAGGCGGGGCCAGGAGCTGTGACTCGACCCCTGCGACCTCAACTAGGTGAGTACACACACACACACACACACAAAAAAAAAAAAAAATTACGTCATCATTGTTACATTAAAAAATACAGGAAAAAATGGAGTGTAAGTACCGTGCTTAACTTTTGACACCAACTGTCATAGCCTGGTGATAAGAGTCCAGGCTCTCATAACCTGGTCCGGGCATCAAATCCTCGGCCGGAAAAAAAACTTCTATGCCGTCCCAGTATCGTTCTCTACTGTAGCGTCCCACTACCATTCTCTATTGTAGCATCCCAGTACCATTCTTGTTCCACTACCATTCTGTTGTAGCGTCCCAGTACGATTCTTGTTCCACTACCATTCTCTATTGTAGCGTCCCATTACCATTCTCTACTGTAGTGTCCTTGTACCGTTTATCCTGTACCTTCCCAGTACCGTTCTCTACTCCTGTACCTTTCGAGTACCGTTCTTTACTCGGGTACTGCCTCAGTAGTGTCCTGTACCTTCCCATTACCGTTCTCTAGTCCTGTACCGTTTTCCACCCCTGTACCGTCCCAGTACAGTTCTCTACTGTATCGTTCCAGTATCAGGTTTCACAAGACAATTTTTTTAATTGAACGTAATTTGACATATATAATGCTAATATAAAAAGCAGCAGCGACCTCAATTGGTGGGAAGAGAAAGAAGGCTCCTTGACGCTCACGTCGTCATTAACCCACATTATTATCATGGGAACTTTCTGCACCTCATGAAGTGGAAACGTCAGGAAAAACGCTAATTTCTTGGCGCCGGTGATTGTTTTGTTGAGTGTAATGGGTAGTGAAGACGAGAGTCTGCTGGTGGAGTGCCAGTGTCATGACGAGGAGACACTGCTGGTGGAGTGCCAGTGTCATGAGGAGGAGACACTGCTGATGGAGTGCCAGTGTCATGACGAGGAGACACTGCTGGTGGAGTGCCAGTGTCATGACGAGGAGACACTGCTGGTGGAGTGCCAGTGTCATGACGAGGAGACACTGCTGGTGGAGTGTTAGTGTCATGCTAAGAACGTTCCTCTGAGCGAATCTGCTGGGACGACCTACTCATTTCTGCAATATTGCAAGCTCCTGATGTGTTGATTTCGACACGAAAGGCCTAGAACTATCATTCAGTTCCCCCTGTGGTTATTTTTCGCGCGCGCGCACGCGCATGTACACACACAACACACACACACACCACATCCAATCTGTAATATGAGTGTGAAACGGAAATGTTAAACGTTTTGCACTCCGACAGGATTGCTGACTTCTGGTTACACTTAGTGTAATCTTTACTTTGTTGTGTATTTCTTAATTTTCATATTCCTGTGATATTTATTTTTCGGTATAGGTTGGCCTGGTATGAGAGTGGGTGGCTGAGACGACGTTCCTTAGAACCACTTGACTGATACAAAGTCTGAGGCCACCACCACCTCGGCGGTTAACGTCGCAAACGATACTGTGGCTGCCTAATGGACCATAGAGGATCGTGTTTCCTTGCTGGGTGTAACTTGTGGCGTGGGTAACCTCATGAGTCGATAATAATGGGTCCGCCGTCGACGACAACACACATGCAAGGCTGAGCAAATTAGGCGAGGGCGAGACAAAAATGACCCTTGGGTAAAGAGTAAACAAGGAGGACCAAGATGGTGGTCTTTCCTCCACTGCCCCTTGGTGGTCCCTCCACAGATGTTCTTTCTTTGAGCGACTTTTTTTTTCATTTCCTCGCGTCTGGTTGCGGGATTCTTGCTTTTCGGATTAGAGAAATGTATACTTATATATATATATATATATATATATATATATATATATATATATATATATATATATATATATATATATATATATATATATATATATATAGGGAGGTACCACCTCTAGAACTTGCTGGGGACCTCATCCTCAGGAAGACAATAAACGTACCTCAGGGAAAACTCGAGGTTCTCCCGGAGCTGTTAGAATATTTTCTTCTCCTACCACTCCTACATATATTGAATGAGTGCTTTATTAATAGACAGAATATATATATATATATATATATATATATATATATATATATATATATATATACTAAACAATTCGCAAACAGTCGAAATTATATACAAACATTGTCTCTACGTCCACAGCAGGACTCGAACCTGCAAACTCTGTATCAGAGTGACCAGTACTTTACCACGGAGCTAGACCCGCGAGCCAGATGTTTTCCATACCCCGGGCACCATACCCCGGGCACCATACCCCGGGCACCAAGCTCGTTTTGAAAGTTATTCGCGGGTCTAACTCCGTGGTAAAGTACTGTGGATTCTGATACAGAGTTTGCAGGTTCGAGTCCTGCTGTGGACGTAGAGACAATGTTTGTAAATAATTTCTCCTGTTTGCGAATTGTTAAGCATATATATATATATATATATATATATATATATATATATATATATATATATATATATATATATATATGCAAAAAGATCACAGTAAACAGGTGATATCAAAATATGCAAGAAAACCACTATGAAAAAATAGAAGAATTCCAAGCGCTTTCATGACTACTCACATTATCAAGTTCCTTGATAATGTGAGTAGTCACACTAATCTATTTTCATAGTATTTTCTTACATATATATATATATATATATATATATATATATATATATATATATATATATATATATATATATATAATGTCATGCGAATAGGTAAAATTGGTCAGTTAGCAAGAACTCATTTAAAATTGAGTCCTTTATAAAAAAATCTTATACGTTTAAAGATACTATATATATTTTTAATTTATGTTAATACAAAAAAATAATAATTTTGTACTAAAAGAACCTTTGATATACCTTTGAAGAGTTTCGAGAGTATCTACTCAATGAGCCCGGCCATGGGCCAGGCTCGTCTGGTGCCAAAATCTTAACATTTATCAATTTAAGGTTTGGGCCTAGCCGAAATAGTGTCGCCTAGGTTCAAGCCTCACGCCAGGTGGTCTAGGTTAGGAAGGCCAGTGTATTTTAAGAGTTGTGTTCTGGCTTGGAGTGAGTGTTCGTCGGCCACACCTCTTTTGAACAAAGGAAGAGGCAGTCAATCAACAAGTAGAGAAACATAAAACCCCTGAAATTTTTATCATAACAACGTTTGGCTTAAGCAGAACCTGATAAACCTCTCCATGAGCGAAACGGTATTATAATAGAGACGCACTGTTTCACACGTTTCTCAAGAACACAAGTGGCGTGGTGTAGGAGAAGCTGTTATTGCAGCCTTGCGATAACACAGGATTCCCAGGGAAAATAAGTCACTTTGACTTTTTTGGGGTGTTATCCTAGGTAATTTACACATATGTTATTATGCGCAATAATTTGTGTAAGTGTATTTCTGTGTACCTGTACCTAAGTAAACTTAAGATACAGCTGCAAGCATTAACAATATTAATCCCTCTCACCAAAATATGCACGAAAAAAATTACATCTTCAGCGCATTTTTAATAAAAGAGGAAGTAACAGGACGTAGGGGGGGATGTAATACCACCACCTTTGTATACCTGGAGAGGGTTTCGGGGGTCAACGCCCCCGCGGCCCGCTCTGTAACCAGGCCTATACACAATACTATGCTAAACGAGCTCAAGCCTTCAGCAGAGCTTAGTCCCAACTAAAGCTTATTTTGCATTTTGTGTTTATAACATGGCAGAAGTAACATTGAAAAGACTGTAGGTTTCCACTACTTCTAGTAATCTTCGTGCTAGATATAAAGTTTGTCTTGGTTTTCAACAAATGTATTGAATTTTATCCTTCTGTTGGATAAGTTTTCGCCAATACTTACAATTTAGTGAATCATGGATCCCTAGCGTGTGTTGCTGTGCAAATTGACTGCCATTATTGGTATTGCATGATACCCGTAAGCTGTTGTTTAACTAACGTCATGCAAGGTCACTTTTAATGTTGAAATTGTTGCATGTGAACACTGTTATTATCAAGAACACTCTGTGAGTATCTTGAACAAATGACTCATAAATATGATCTGTGTTGCATCGTTCACAACGAATATAATAATTCTCCCGGGAAACTGCAATGTTCTTATAGATAATATGTATAAAATTACGCTTTTTTTTCTGACTGAGAATCCTACGTCTTATTTTCTGGTTTGAAAGAATTTCTCTCTCTCTCTCTCTCTCTCTCTCTCTCTCTCTCTCTCTCTCTCTCTCTCTCTCTCTCTCTCTCTCTCTTTTCTCTCTCTCTTCTCTCTCTCTCTTCTCTCTCTCTCTCTCTCTCTCTCTCTCTCTCTCTCTCTCTCTCTCTCTCTCTCTCTCTCTCTCTCTCTCTCTCTCCTCTCTGTCAAATAAAATGTCTTCACTTCCTGTGAAAGCAATATTAGTAAGAATTTATATACAGTTTCTAATATATTTGATGAAATTCATAATATTACAGGATAGAAGCCTATGATATTACAGGATATTAACCACTTTTAACACAAGATAGTTAAGCAGTCTTGACATATTCCCGTTTGGGCAATTTGATCCTTTTCCCCAGGATGCGACTCTCATTAATCGACTAGCAACCGGGTGCCTATTTACTGATAGGTAAAAGGGACAGCAGGTATAAGGAGACTTGAATATATATATATATATATATATATATATATATATATATATATATATATATATATATATATATATATATATATATATATATGTATATATATATATATATATATATATATATATATGTATATATATATATATATATATATATATAATATATATATATATATATATATATATATATATATATATATATATATATATATATATATATGTAACCACAACACTGCGACTAGCCGAGGACTCGAACCTGTGTCATTTTAGCCCACCCTATGGTGGGCTAAAATTACCCGATCCTACAAAGATTCCCAGGATACAGCAGGCATTACCCATATGAACAGCAGCGTTGAGTCGCTGGAACAGAATACTAACTGCTCTGGAGTCTCTAATTACCTGATGAGTCTTTTGTCTAGCTCCTTAAGGAACTTAGATGTACTCTTTCCTCACGGGCTAAGGATATGTACTCTTGAGTGGATTGAACCGTTTCTTTCAGTGTTGGTATTAGCGGTGAGTGCCAGTCACCTGCTCGTCCTCTAAATACATATCGTTCGTTTTATATGCATGCCCCTGCGTCAGTTTTTGAACGATCTAAGCTGAGGTATATAGTTTTATTTGTTAGTTTACCTTATCCTTATTTGTCCTAAATTTATGCATAGTTGACCACTAATAATTACATTACATGAACGGGAGACTAAACGCTTGTTGTGTCGTCACCGAACCCTTAAACGGGAGAGTAAACTTCTGTTGTATCGTCACCGAACCCTTAAACGGGAGAGTAAACTTCTGTTGTGTCGTCACCGAACCCTTAAACGGGAGAGTAAACTTCTGTTGTATCGTTACCGAACCCTTAAACGGGAGAGTAAACTTCTGTTGTATCGTCACCGAACCCTTAAACGGGAGAGTAAACTTCTGTTGTGTCGTCACCGAACCCTTAAACGGGAGAGTAAACTTCTGTTGTGTCGTCACCGAACCCTTAAACGAGAGAGTAAACTTCTGTTGTATCGTCACCGAACCCTTAAACGGGAGGTAAACTTCTGTTGTGTCGTCACCGAACCCTTAAACGGGAGAGTAACTTCTGTTGTATCGTCACCGAACCCTTAAACGGGAGAGTAAACTTCTGTTGTGTCGTCACCGAACCCTTAAACGTGAGAGTAAACTTCTGTTGTGTCGTCACCGAACCCTTAAACGGGAGAGTAAACTTCTGTTGTGTCGTCACCGAACCCTTAAACGGGAGAGTAAACTTCTGTTGTGTCGTCACCGAACCCTTAAACGTGAGAGTAAACTTCTGTTGTGTCGTCACCGAACCCTTAAACGTGAGTAAACTTCTGTTGTGTCGTCACCGAACCCTTAAACGGGAGAGTAAACTTCTGTTCTGTCGTCACCGAACCCTTAAACGGGAGAGTAAACTTCTGTTGTGTCGTCACCGAACCCTTAAACGGGAGAGTAAACTTCTGTTGTGTCGTCACCGAACCCTTAAACGTGAGAGTAAACTTCTGTTGTGTCGTCACCGAACCCTTAAACGGGAGAGTAAACTTCTGTTGTGTCGTCACCGAACACTAAACTGTTGAAAACCATACGCTTGTTTGTATGGTGTGAGAAACACTGCGTAACCCATGAGGTTTTATAGTGGTGAAGCTGTTGTATCTGATCCAAGCTTAGTTATGCAGCTGTTGTATCTGATCCAAGCTTAGTTATGCAGCTATTGTATCTGATCCAAGCTTAGTTATGCAGCTATTGTATCTGATCCAAGCTTAGTTATGCAGCTATTGTATCTGATCCAAGCTTAGTTATGCAGCTGTTGTATCTGATCCAAGCTTAGTTATGCAGCTATTGTATCTGATCCAAGCTTAGTTATACAGCTATTGTATCTTATCCAAGCTTAGTTATACAGCTGTTGTATCTGATCCAAGCTTAGTTATGCAGCTGTTGTATCTGATCCAAGCTTAGTTATGCAGCTGTTGTATCTGATCCAAGCTTAGTTATGCAGCTATTGTATCTGATCCAAGCTTAGTTATCAGTTGTTGTATCTGATCCAAGCTTATTATGCAGCTGTTGTATCTGATCCAAGCTTAGTTATGCAGCTGTTGTATCTGATCCAAGCTTAGTTATGCAGCTGTTGTACTGATCCAAGCTTAGTTATGCAGTTGTTGTATCTGATCCAAGCTTAGTTATCAGCTGTTGTATCTGATCCAAGCTTAGTTATGCAGCTGTTGTATCTGATCCAAGCTTAGTTATGCAGCTGTTGTATCTGATCCAAGCTTAGTTATGCAGCTGTTGTATCTGATCCAAGCTTAGTTATGCAGCTGTTGTATCTGATCCAAGCTTAGTTATGCAGCTGTTGATCTGACAGCTTGTTATCAGCTGTTGTATCTGATCCAAGCTTAGTTATGCAGCTGTTGTATCTGATCCAAGCTTAGTTATGCAGCTGTTGTATCTGATCCAAGCTTAGTTATGCAGCTGTTGTATCTGATCCAAGCTTAGTTATGCAGCTGTTGTATCTGATCCAAGCTTAGTTATGCAGCTGTTGTATCTGATCCAAGCTTAGCGTTATGCAGCTGTTGTATCTGATCCAAGCTTAGTTATGCAGCTTGTTGTATCTGATCCAAGCTTAGTTATGCAGCTGTTGTATCTGATCCAAGCTTATGTTATGCAGCTGTTGTATCTGATCCAAGCTTAGTTATGCAGTTGTTGTATCTGATCCAAGCTTAGTTATGCAGTTGTTGTATCTGATCCAAGCTTAGTTATGCAGTTGTTGTATCTGATCCAAGCTTAGTTATGCAGTTGTTGTATCTGATCAAAGCTTAGTTATGCAGTTGTTGCATCTGATCAAGCTTAGTTATGCAGTGTTGTATCTGATCCAAGCTTAGTTATGCAGTTGTTGTATCTGATCCAAGCTTAGTTATGCAGCTGTTGTATCTGATCCAAGCTTAGTTATGCAGTTGTTGTATCTGATCCAAGCTTAGTTATGCAGCTGTTGTATCTGATCCAAGCTTAGTTATGCAGTTGTTGTATCTGATCCAAGCTTAGTTATGCAGCTGTTGTATCTGATCCAAGCTTAGTTATGCAGTTGTTGTATCTGATCCAAGCTTAGTTATGCAGCTGTTGTATCTGATCCAAGCTTAGTTATGCAGTTGTTGTATCTGATCCAAGCTTAGTTATGCAGCTGTTGTATCTGATCCAAGCTTAGTTATGCAGCTGTTGTATCTGATCCAAGCTTAGTTATGCAGCTGTTGTATCTGATCCAAGCTTAGTTATGCAGCTGTTGTATCTGATCCAAGCTTAGTTATGCAGCTGTTGTATCTGATCCAAGCTTAGTTATGCAGCTGTTGTTATCCCTGATCCAAGCTTAGTTATGCAGCTGTTGTATCTGATCCAAGCTTAGTTATGCAGTTGTTGTATCTGATCCAAGCTTAGTTATGCAGTTGTTGTATCTGATCCAAGCTTAGTTATGCAGTTGTTGTATCTGATCCAAGCTTAGTTATGCAGTGTTGTATCTGATCCAAGCTTAGTTATGCAGTGTTGTATCTGATCAAAAGCTTAGTTATGCAGTTGTTGTATCTGATCCAAGCTTAGTTATGCAGTTGTTGTATCTGATCCAAGCTTAGTTATGCAGTTGTTGTATCTGATCCAAGCTTAGTTATGCAGTTGTTGTATCTGATCCAAGCTTAGTTATGCAGTGTTGTATCTGATTCAAGCAGTTATGATTGTTATATAAGCTCAGAGAAGAACCGTCAGCTCTTGCCCATGAGGCAGGTCAATTCTTTTTCCACTGGCATAGTTTCCCCGGTCACAGGTGTTCTCATATGGGATGAACCTACCAGTCACTATTACATGGCCTAGCTAGTTAATATAGGCCTAATGTTATAGAAGCTACATTATAGAATTTAATGGAAAAAAAATATTAAGCTGTGCGAGATAACTAGTATTTTTATTTTGCATTTCACACTAAGGGGTTGAGGAGCCACACTAAGGGGTTGAGGAGCCACACTAAGGGTTGAGGAGCCACACTAGGGGTTGAGGAGCCACACTAAGGGATTGAGGAGCCACACTAAGGGGATGAAGAGCCACACTTGGGGGTTGAGGAGCCACACTAAGGGGATGAAGAGCCACACTAAGGGGTTGAGGAGCCACACTAAGGGGATGAAGAGGCACACTAAGGGGTTGAGGAGCCACACTAAGGGGATGAAGAGCCACATAGGGGTTGAGGCACACTAAGGATGAAGCCACTTAGGCGTTGGGAGCCACACTAAGGGAGTTGAGAAAACACTAAGGTTGAGGACCACACTAAGGGGTTGAGGAGCCACACTAAGGGGCTGAGCCACACTAGGATTGGGAAGCTCCGAGACTAATTTCATTCTCCGCCAGTTGGGATACCAGCCTCAGGAGCAGTACACAAATCAATACAACTGCGGAAACTAGTGGTTTTAAAGCAAAGAACAATACCGTGACTGGGTGCAGTATTGTGTGTGTGTGTGTGTGTGTACACACACAATTTCCTGCTGAATGTGTCCATTTAACAACGTCAGTTAACGTATAGTGAGTCACTGGACTCTCTACATTCAGCTCTTCTAGACGTAATCCGACCGTTTGTTATTTAGTTATCGTTTAATGATTCTGAAATATAGCCTAACGATACTCAAACGCAGCTTATCCTAACCTAGAATAACAAAGATTTAATTCTTGTAGTTGTTTAGATCGAACAGAAATCAGCTAATTGTAGTGGGTGCTGTAACGTCCGTCATATCTGGAGGGAGGACATGTTGACGAGCCAGGAAGAGAGTACCTGGATGGGCGTGACGGGGAGGGGGGGTTAATGTTTGGGGGAGGCCTACCTGAGCAGGTGGGTAGCGAGGGACAGGAGGCTGACTATGTGGGTGGCAGAGGTCTGAGGGAGCAGCAATGTGGGTGGCAGGCGGTCAGGGCGTTATGGGTGGTATAATGTGCGTGAGGGTGGTTTTTCTCCGCGCTGCGTTGTGGGTGGTATGATAGAGGAGAGGGCATTAAGGACAGTTTGTTTGGGAAGGAGTCGGGTGTTTGGGGCTTCATGTAGGATGGTGACCATACAGACGTTAGGCTGGTGGGAAGATGGGTAATGTGTACTCATTGATTTGCGTTTACGGGGGTTGAGTCCTAGCTCCTGTCTCCGCCTCTTTACCATTACTAGCTTCTGACCTCTTGTGCCCTCTCATTTCGACTCATGAAACTATGAAGCTGGCTTCCATCATTATCACTAAGACCCGCGTCAGGAAACACTTGTCATGTTTCCTGACAAGCCTTACCTAACAAGCCAAACATTCAGCTCATTTCGCTTTCCCGTTACCCTGAGACTGAAAAAGGGTTTCATAATATTCCTGTGACTTATCTGGATTTTTTGATCTTCCATTTATGTCCCCTTGCACCTTTTCCTTGCATTGTAAAATATCTGTCGTTATCGGCCTTTTCAATTCCTGTGAGTATTTTATATCATAAATATATCCTCCCCTGTTCTAATATGACAAGGAAGGGAAGTAGTGTTTTGACGCTACAAAAATACCTATGGACAAAACGAGGGTTTACCTGGAGAGGGTTTCGGGGGTCAACGCCCCCGCGGCCCGATCTGAGACCAGTCAACATTTTTTTGTTTTAGAAAGAGAGAGAAACGAACAAACATACAAAAAATCACGCAGGTGGGTCAACAGTGATATAATACATACTGAAATGTGGTGTCGAATACGCTGAACTGTCAATTTAGCCTAAACAACAAGTATTGTGTCTGCCGAATAAGCAGTGATTTTTTTTAAGCAATAAATCTTTGAAAATCATTCTGAGCGTAAAAAAATACTTATAATTGATTATAAGTAATATTAAATAACTTTAAACTGATCCATGATCTATTTATTAGAATTTGGCTAAAAAAAAATTGAATTAGGTAAAGTCAGGTGAGGTGAGGTTTTTTAAAGTTGGTGCCTCCTTGTTCATCTGCGATCTTGCTCTCCGTCTTATTCTTAATTCTTTCAATATTAACTCTACAATACTCTGTGCCCGGTATACTCGACAGGCTTATTCCCCTATAATTTTTACACTCTCTTTTGTTCCCTTTGTTTCTATACAAAGGAACTATGCATGCAGTCTGCTAATCCCTAGGTACCTTCCCCTCTTCCATACATTTATTAAATAACAGCACCAACCATTCCAAAATTATATCCCCACCTGCTTTTAACATTTCTGTCTTTATTCCATCAATCCCAGCTGCTTTACCCCCTTTCATTCTACTCACTGCCTCACGTACATTCCCCACACTCACAACTGGCTCTTCCTCAATCATACAAGATGTTATACCTCCCTGCAAAATGCACGAAATCACAGTTTCCCCATCGTCATTAACATTTAACGGTTCCTCAAAATATTCCCTCCATCTTTCCGATACTTCCAACTCTCCATCTAATAACTCTCCTCTCCTATTTTTAACTGTCAAATCCATTCGTTCCCTAGGCTTTCTTAACTTATTAATCTCACTCCAAACCTTTTTCTTATTCTCAGCAAAATTTGTTGATAGTATCTCACCCATTCTTTCATTTGCTCTCCTTTTAAATTCTGTCACTACTCGCTTTACCTCTCTTTTCCTCTCCATATATTCCTCCTTTTTTGCATCACTTCTACTTTGTAAAAAAAAACCTCATATGCTAACTTTTTCTCTCTTACTACTCTCTTTACCTGATCATATACGTATACACACACAACACACACACACAACACACACACACACACACACATATATATATATATATATATATATATATATATATATATATATATATATATATATATATATATATATGTGTGTGTGTGTGTGTGTTGTGTGTTGTAAATATATACATTATACTGAGAATTTATTTTATTCCCCTTTTTGGTTATTAAAATATTCTTTACTGATGAACAGAGTACATCCAGCCTTAATGACTCTCGTGTAGGCGATATATTTAAAACCCAATTAATCAATCAGCCAGGTGGCTCATTTTGTAAGGCAGTCCTTCCTCATTTTGCTTCGTCAATTAGGCGATTCCCAACAGTGCCACAGCACGTCTGGCAACGTGGAAACCTTCAAACCTTCACGAGTATCACTGTGTAATAATGGACTGGAGAATGTATAGAGGGAGGCGACTCATTCTTATTTTAAAACGTCAGTTTTTGACGTTATGCCTAACGTCAGTTTTTTTGACGTTATGCTGAACGTCAGTTTTTAGGCGTTCGCTATTTTTCTCCATTTTCTTAGGTTAAGCTGGTCAGGTGACTACCTGGAGGGTATTCCTGGGATCAACGCCCCCGCGGCCCGGTCCACGACCAGGCCTCCCGGTTGATCAGGGCCTGATCCACCATAAACAAATTAACCATATATTGAAGCACACACAAGCAAAGTAGGAAAAACGCAGAAAGGTGACCGAGGGAAAGTAGGAAACGTTCGTATTTTAGTTTAGCTCTCATGGTGTGAGACAGCTGTCAAAATTACAAGGAAGGGTGCCGTTGTACTAGAATGGGTAGGGAGAGCCTTGGAGCGGGGTGTGTAGAGAGACCTTGGTGGTGTTAGCACCATCCCAGTGCTGCACTCACCTTCCACGCCTGTTTTTCCACTGAGTGCCGTTAAAGTTGCACTCAACCACTCGCTCCTCTCACCCTCCATCAATCTCTTGCTTGTGCTTTGTCGTCTGGCCTTTCGTTAAGTGCTCTGTGGGTAAACTACTAACACGTGTTAACTCATTACAAGTCTCCTCAAGGTCATATTGTTTTATTCAAATGCACTTGCAGTCTGCACGCTATTAGAATACGTTCAGGTCCATTCCCGGTGCGCAGGTTCTCTAAGGAGGGAGTAACGTTCAAATATATTATTTATCTGAGGGAAAAAATATAGCGTCATAAAATGCAAAGGTGTTGCCGAGGCAGACAGTCGAGTATCTTGTTCCTGCGGTGTTTATTTTACACGCACTTAATGTAGACATCATCTTAAAATATGAAATAGATGGACACCGGTCAACATTATAGAGTGAATAAAATTACATCATATCAAATACGAAGTGAGCATAATTATCCGTCAATCATATAAATGACACAGATTGCTGAATGACATAGATTGCTAAATGACAGATGTGACCTTGAATGTGGCTGATTATTCCGCGTGATGTCACTCCACGCACCGTTATAACGCTCAGTTGGCCAGCCTCGCTGGCTCCCCGCGTGCTAGTGCCATGCTTCGTGCTCACATTGTCACTATAACCTCAACCATGTTTTTCATGCTGATCAATTCAAACACTTGCCTAGATATTTTCTTTATATGTATATATGTACGTATATATAATGTGTTTGTGTGTGTATTGTTTTTTAGCTGATGGTATTTGGATTTTGACTGGTAAATTAAAATTGTTAGAAAGTAGACGTATGCATGTTTTGAATTGAAAAAAATAAAAATAATTTATTTTACAAGTACATGATACAACTGATACCGACCTAGCTGACGTCCTTGGCATGCTATATTGAAAGCCCCTGGTTATGCAAAGCATTTCAGGCAAGTTAGGTTAATCATGTTCCCCAGGATGTGACCTGACAGTCACCTAACACCAAGTACCTACTTACTGCTAGGGAACAGGGGCAGCAGGTGTAAGGAGGAAACATTCCCAACGCTTCACCTGTGTCGGGATCGATCCCGAACCCACAGTGTGTGCGAGATGAGGATAATACCAACCAGGCTAGGAGTTTTTGAATTTTGCAATGAAGCAACTTAATATTTGTCTTCTCGTTAAGTACCCAAAACATTGCAGGATATTTTTAAGGAAAATATAAATAAAAAATGTAGAGGATGAGTTCAGTGAGAGAATCATGTTAACAGCACACATAACTGCGATAAACCACCTCAGTTACTGGGAACGCTTGAAGTTCCTAAACCTGTACTCCCTAGAACGCAGGCGTGAAAAATCTTAAGAGGGATTAGTACCAAACTTGCACACAAAGTCACTCCCTACGAAAGCAAAAGACTCGGCAGACGATGCAACATCCCCCCAATGAAAAGCAGGGGTGCCACTAGCACGTTGAGAGACAACACAATAAGTGTCAAGGGCCCAAGATTGTTCAACTGCCTCCCAGCATACATCAGGGGGATTACCAACAAACAACTGGCTGTCTTCAAGCAGGCACTGGACAGGCACCTAAAGTCGGTACCTGACCAGCCGGGCTGTGGTTCGTACGTCGGACTGCGTGCGGCCAGCAGTAACAGCCTGATCAGGCTCTGATCCACCATGAGGCCTGGCCACAGACCGGGCCGCGGGGGCGATAACCCCGGAACTCTCTCCAGGTAAACACAATTATGGGGGGGGGGTACGATCACTCAGGACGAATGGCGGTGGCTCAATAAACTTACTCCTCGAGAAAAAAAAATTGTATCTTAATTAACTTTGTGATGGTAGTTAAGTTTGAAACCCTGTGTATAATCAGCTTTTTAATTTGTCGGTGTCCATCTCGTTCCTCTTTAATGTTGCTATGAAATACCTTCAGACATTTTTGTTAGGTGGGTGTTCAGCTCATCCGAGTCCCCCCATCACTGTGCCGCCTTCCTGGTATGGCAACCTGTCCTTCGTAAACACAACGTTGTTTTTTATGTATGGATTAAAGTTGATCACTCTATGCACTTTGTTAGATTAGGTTAAGGTAAACTAACTACAAAACCAATTCTGCTGGAAGGTATAATAAATACACACCAAAAAAATTATTACGGTGTTATATGTTATCTCAGTGTAACAGCGGGAGTTAGTTACCATTTTGTCCTAGGCACATGTCGATTAGACACTAGGCCTGTTGTATGTATGTGTGTGTGTGTAACGAAACACTTCGAAATGTTTCGGCCCCGCCGGGAATTGAACCCGGGCCCTCCGTGCTTGAAGCAAGAGCGCTAGCCACCATGCCATCGGGGAGTATACACTTCGACGACGAAATTTAATCCCTGCTTTAAGAACACCAGCGTTATGGTAGAATGACAGTGTTGCTTTTTCAATCGTCTTCGTTTATACTACAAAATCAACGTTCTCTTAGGACGTGTTAGGCAATTTCAGACCTTGTCCTGTGTATTCAATTTTCTTCCTGTAGTTGATGCCTGCTAGCTCAGCGGCGTTCCTGAGGTATACTTCCTGCCCTCAAATTTCGCTGCTTCTTTAATAGAGGGTTCCAAAATTATTCGCACATTGTGAAAAGTTCATGGATGTTTGTTTCTGTAGTCGATAATTAATTAATCAGTATGGCGCAAACTACTGAAGTTATTATGTCCAGGGGCATTTCAAGAGTTTCTAATTTTCTTTCTTGAGTACCGGAAATACATGTCATTTTCCAGGTTTCTAGTGATTTTATTGAAGGTCTGATCCTTTATTGACATTGTCCTCCTGCTGTAGCTATGCAGTAACTGTGGCTCCACTTTGTGCTCTGAGTACTGTATGCGGTGCTTTGCAACAATTGAACCCTTTTTATGTTTTGAGTTATTGGAATCTAAATTAAAACTTCCGATCATATTTCACTTATTTGAATTTACCTGCCTGATGAGGATTCCGTTCGACGCTTATTTGCAATAAGGACTTATATGTCCTTGCACGAATCCATGAAACAGTATATCACAAACTTTGTCCTTTGAGGTTATTGCGAAGGACTTATGTAAAAGTGAGTCATGGTGATGATTATAGGCAACACCTTACCTACACTCTTAGATGTTGCTTTGTTATATGTTAGCGGTTCTGGGGAAATCATTGTCTCCGTGAACCGGCCCCAGTCCAGGTCTCCTAAATTGCAAAGGAAATGCTGGTCCATACACAAGGTATATCAATAACTACAGATTGTGAGCTAAAGACATATTCAGCGCTTAGGATATTTTTTGAGGAAACGTTTAATCCACTAGGGGCTTTTGTCAGTTGAGTAGAGATTACTAAAACAGGGTTTATATAGTTGGAAAGAAAGGTCTGGTGAAGCGGAGAGAGGTTAGGTTAATACAGGTCAGGTTAAGAGAAAGTGATGGGTGGAACATAGGCAGGACCTTGTTGTCAGCATCTTATAATTATGGAGTTTTGTTGAGGTAAAATCATCTTAGGTAGCTCGCCGGAGATGCTGAGTCTTCCTGAGTTTTTATGTGTTCGATACCGCAATCGTAATAGTTTCCATACAGTGTCGTTTTTAGTAGGTAGCTCTCTTGTATTAATAAACTAGCCTCATCCCATTTTTATAAGATGTCCGTGTGTCACACATGTTTTGATTATCATAAGTACACTAGTATTTATGTTCCCTAATTAATTGGTTAAGAGTTTTGGAATCCTGAGCATCCTTCCTTCACCTGCCGTCGCTTCACCTAACCTATCACTACCCACTACACCTGACCTCTCTCCTCTATACTCGTATAAGCCCAGTTTTAGTTATCTCTGTACTGGATTGACAAAGACGCTAGTGGCCGACGGGTGTCTTGACTCCACGAAGGAAATTTACAGGAATAAGAACTATTAAGAAATATTAGGAAGTAAAGATAAAGTGTTCACTGAACATACGATGTTTGTCAGAGTGGCCATTTCTGAGCGAATATTTCTGATCGAACATTTCTGAGCGAATATTTCTGATCGAACATTTCTGAGCGAATATTTCTGATCGAACATTTCTGAGCGAATATTTCTGATCGAACATTTCTGAGCGAATATTTCTGATCGAACATTTCTGATCGAACATTTCTGATCCTGTAGCGAACGTTGCACTCTAGAAATTTTGGTTAAAACTATTATTTTGTGTAACTAAAAGAGGCAAAATTTATTCCTAATAGCACCTTAAATAGTTTAAATTAAAAAGATAAATTGAAATGTAAATTTATGATATATGCTATGCATCAAATAATTCATAAAAATATATAAAGAAAAAAAACAGTAATTCACAACTTGGTAACAATTTAAGGAGGAAATTTCAGGCGACGTTTCGGTACGTCCTGGAACATTATTGTGACTTAATAGATCTGGATGGGCCGAAACATCGTCTCATGTTTTCTCTCCAGTTTGTAAGTTAGTTGTAAATACATATTAAATATATTCCGTGATAATTGACAAGCTGCGTGATTTTTTTAAATAAATGCTCTCTCTCCTAGAATAGGGTTTAAAAGGGCAGTGGGTGCATTAGCTTGGCGTTTAGCATAATTACTACACAGAGCCGTCCTCTGCCTCGTTTGTTTAATGATGATGGCTAGTGGTTAGTGTGTAATGAATGGTAATGGAGGTTTAACGTAGGAGCAGGTGCTCAGAGAGTGAATGTCTTCCTAGAGCTGGAGGAGGAAGAGGAGGAGGAGGCGGAAACGAAGAGCAACACCAATCAGAAGAAAGGGTAGGGCGTAATAAGGGTGAGTAATATGTAAAATTCATCAAAAAGAATTAAAAAGAATTAAGTCATACGAAAGTATAGATTAAACCTTCGTAGCGAACTTAAGATCAGGGCTAAGGGTTTCCAGAACGTGCATACAGTTCGGGGAAACACAGTTCCACGTACAACGAACTCGGGACATCTTACTGATAAAATTTCCTATTTTTTTTCCTTTTTACACAGAAGATACTAATTAAACTTCAGGAATCAATAATGAAAAGAAGTCCTAAAGAAAACCAGTTATGCTCAGTTATTCTCACTTGAGACAAGGTTTTCAGAGAGTGTCTTAACGGTTTTTCCAGGGGTTTCTAAAGTTTTTTAAGGGTTTCTAAAGGTTTTCCATGCGTTTTTTCATGGCTTTCTAAAGATTTTTCCATGGGTTTCTTTAGATTTTCCAGGGGTTTCGAAAGATTTTTCCACGGGTTTCTAAAGGTTTTCCGAAAGTTTCTAACAGTTTTCCACGGGTTTCTAAAATATTTTTCACGAATTTAAAAAAATCCACGGCTTTCTAAAAGTTTTCTGCAAATTTCTAAAGCCTTTTCACGGGTTTCTCAAGAATACGGAGAGGAACTTTGCACAGCAGATGTGATTTACACAGATTTTGCAAAGGCGTTTGACAAATGCGATCATGGAGTGATAGCGCACAAAATGAGGGTCATAGGCATTACGGGGAAGGTAGGCAGATGGATTTTTGAGTTCCTAACACACAGAACACAAAAAGTAGTAGTGAACAGGGCAAGATCCAGCATCAGCGAGGTCAAAAGCTCAGTGCCCCAAGGCACTGTACTGGCACCTCTGCTGTTTCTCATCCTCATAGCAGACATAGATAAAAACACCCAGCACACTTTTGTATCATCATTTGCAGATGACACTAAAATAAGTATGAAAGTCACTACGGTAGAGGACACTGAAAAATTACAGGAGGACATAAGCAGGGTCTTCCAATGGGCAGTGGAGAACAACATGACGTTCAATGGTGATAAGTTTCAGCTGCTTAGGTATGGAAAAATGAAGAACTCAAAAGGAACACTATATACAAAACGCAAGAGGGTCACCACATAGAACGAAAGGAACGCGTAAAGGACTTGGGAATAATTATGTCTGCTGATCTGTCGTTTAAAGACCATAACAAGACAAAGATCACAACAGCCAGGAAGATGACGGGGTGGGTATTGAGAACTTTCAAAACAAGGGAAATAATGCCGATGGTGACACTATTCAAATCGCTAGTGCTCCCCACTTAGAATACTGCTCAGTGCTGACGGCCCCGTTCAGGGCAGGAGAAATAGCAGAGCTGGAACAAATCCAGAGATCGTTTACGGCTCACATTGAGCCATTGAAACATCTAAATTATTGGGAACGCCTTCAAGTCTTGAACATGTACTCATTGGAGCGGAGGAGAGAGAGATACATGATAATATATACATGGAAAGTACTTGAGGGCCTGGTCCCAAATCTGCACACTGCCATAACAACATACTGGAGTGAGAGATATGGGAGAAAGTGTAAAATAAACCCAGTGAGGAGCAGGGGTGCGGTGGGGACAATACGGGAGCACTGTATTAACATCCGGGGTCCCAGACTATTCAACATCTTACCAGAAGATATCCGAAACACGGCTGGAACCAGTGTAGAAGTCTTCAAGAGGAAACTGGACAAGTGTCTTCACCAGGTGCCAGATCAACCAGGCTGTGATGGATATGTGGGGCAGCGGGCCTCCAGCAGCAACAGCCTGGTTGACCAGGCAAGCACCAGACGATCCTGGTCCATGGCCGGGCTCAGAGAGTAGATACTCTCGAAACTCTTCAAAGGTAAAGGTATATCAAAGGTATATCTAGTCTCTAATAAATCGTGGCAAGCTGGCTTCATATCAGAGGTGTAGAAGATAAACAGTGTTGTACCCACTTTTTAAGCTACCACCAGATAATCTTGACTTCAGTGGTGGGCACATCGATGTCCTTTGACGAATATATTTTGGCCAGCGAGTCTCAAGAGGGTTGCACAAATAATCGTTTTGATCAGATTATTTCCTTGCAGGAGAGGGGAAGAGGGGGGGGCACCTCGATACTGGTGAAAGGGTGTTGATCGAAGGAATTGGAGTTGTTCTCTCTTCTTCCTCTGATATAATAATAATAATAATAATATTTTTATTTCGTTGCAAGTTACAAGTATACATAGGTATTGGTAGTTACAATTATAAAACTGTAATGCAAGGAGAGCCACTGGCATGCCATGGCATTAGAGGCAGCTGATTGCCTCCCACTCTCCGGGTGCTAAGTGACTCTTACCGGTTTAGCGCTTCCCCATGAATATAATAAGACTTCTGAAACAGTTGACAATAATTAATAACACTCCATTAAAACCGTTGACAATTAAAAATACGCTTCTTATTATTTCATTAAAAATTAAACAATAGTTGTAGATTAACTGAAAGTTTTTCCTTCGTGTTTTGACATTTTATGGATTTCAAAATACATTTTTGACATTTTATTAAAGTTTTAGATATACTCGAAGTGTTAAAAAGCAAGACAGTAGTATAAAGTCTTCACAATATAAACTAATAGATTTGCTTGGCTTGGTATTAAGAAATAAAGGTAATACAAATAACAGTGTTGTGCTGAGTCTTGAGTCAAGATTCATTACAAATGGGACATATATGCCCTGGAAAATATTAATTCACTGTATGAGGCAGCTTTTATTTGAAGATTAAGAACAGTGAATTTAAAGTCTTTTTTTTTTTAGGGGGGAGACTTACAATCAGGGGATGTGATTGAGGTGTCCACATGGATAATGATATATCTATAAATAGAGCAGATAAATATGGTGCTAAAAATATTTATCATGCAAAACTTTCAATGTCTGGACACGTTCAAATTTGGAAGCATATAGAAAAGCACTGGTTTGACTGCAGTGTCTCGAGACAGTTGTTACAGGGCAGTGCTGATGTTGTTAACCTCTCGTTCTTAGAACAGTTGTTACAGTGCAGTACTCTTATAGAGTAGTCATTGTTGAACTCCAGTTCTTGAGACAAGTTGTTGCAGTGCAGTGCTCTTATAGTTATTGTTGAACTCCAGTTCTTGACACAGTTGTTGCAGTGCAGTGCTCTTATAGTTATTGTTGAACTCCAGTTCTTGACACAGTTGTTGCAGTGCAGTGCTCTTATAGTTATTGTTGAACTCCAGTTCTTGAGACAAGTTGTTGCAGTGCAGTGCTCTTATAGTTACTGTTGAACTCCAGTTCTTGAGACAGTTGTTGCAGTGCAGTGCTCTTATAGTTATTGTTGAACTCCAGTTCTTGAGACAAGTTGTTGCAGTGCATTGCTCTTATAGTTACTGTTGAACTCCAGTTCTTGACACAGTTGTTACAGTGCAGTGCTCTTATAGTTACTGTTGAACTCCAGTTCTTGACACAGTTATTACAGTGCAGTGCTTTTATAGTTACTGTTGAACTCCAGTTCTTGACACAGTTGTTGCAGTGCAGTGCTCTTATAGTCATTGTTGAACTCCAGTTCTTGAGACAAGTTGTTGCAGTGCTCTTATAGTTACTGTTGAACTCCAGTTCTTGAGACAGTTGTTGCAGTGCAGTGCTCTTATAGTCATTGTTGAACTTCAGTTCTTGAGACAGTTGTTGCAGTGCAGTGCTCTTATAGTTACTGTTGAACTCCAGTTCTTGAGACAGTTGTTGCAGTGCAGTGCTCTTATAGTTATTGTTGAACTCCAGTTCTTGACACAGTTGTTGCAGTGCAGTGCTCTTATAGTTATTGTTGAACTCCAGTTCTTGAGACAAGTTGTTGCAGTGCATTGCTCTTATAATTACTGTTGAACTCCAGTTCTTGACACAGTTGTTACAGTGCAGTGCTCTTATAGTTACTGTTGAACTCCAGTTCTTGACACAGTTATTACAGTGCAGTGCTTTTATAGTTACTGTTGAACTCCAGTTCTTGACACAGTTGTTGCAGTGCAGTGCTCTTATAGTCATTGTTGAACTCCAGTTCTTGAGACAAGTTGTTACAGTGCAGTGCTCTTATAGTTACTGTTGAACTCCAGTTCTTGAGACAGTTGTTGCAGTGCAGTGCTCTTATAGTCATTGTTGAACTTCAGTTCTTGAGACAGTTGTTGCAGTGCAGTGCTCTTATAGTTACTGTTGAACTTAAGTTCTTGACACAGTTGTTGCAGTGCAGTGCTCTTATAGTTATTGTTGAACTCCAGTTCTTGAGACAGTTGTTGCAGTGCAGTGCTCTTATAGTTATTGTTGAACTCCAGTTCTTGAGACAAGTTGTTGCAGTGCAGTGCTCTTATAGTTATTGTTGAACTCCAGTTCTTGACACAGTTGTTGCAGTGCAGTGCTCTTATAGTTACTGTTGAACTCCAGTTCTTGACACAGTTGTTACAGTGCAGTGCTCTTATAGTTATTGTTGAACTCCAGTTCTTGAGACAGTTGTTGCAGTGCAGTGCTCTTATAGTTATTGTTGAACTCCAGTTCTTGAGACAAGTTGTTGCAGTGCATTGCTCTTATAGTTACTGTTGAACTCCAGTTCTTGACACAGTTGTTACAGTGCAGTGCTCTTATAGTTACTGTTGAACTCCAGTTCTTGACACAGTTATTACAGTGCAGTGCTTTTATAGTTACTGTTGAACTCCAGTTCTTGACACAGTTGTTGCAGTGCAGTGCTCTTATAGTCATTGTTGAACTCCTGTTCTTGAGACAAGTTGTTACAGTGCAGTGCTCTTATAGTTACTGTTGAACTCCAGTTCTTGAGACAGTTGTTGCAGTGCAGTGCTCTTATAGTCATTGTTGAACTTCAGTTCTTGAGACAAGTTGTTACAGTGCAGTGCTCTTATAGTTATTGTTGAACTCCAGTTCTTGAGACAAGTTGTTACAGTGCAGTGCTCTTATAGTTATTGTTGAACTCCAGTTCTTGGGACAGTTCTTACAATAGTGTTCTTTGACATAGTTACCTTCATGTTTTAGAATGTCTGGTAAGTAAATAATTAAGTGTAACTTTTACTAGTGTGTGTTTGTGTAGCCCAGGTGGTGGTTAAGTTAATGTCCTTGTATTTTTTTTTTCGTATAATACCTATTTTTCTCGTTGTGTACTTGTTGGCCTTGTTAGCAAACTTGGCTGAAGGCCAGAAGAGCTTTATCTCTCGTGTGTACGTGCTTCAGTGCCCGCTTTGTTATCCTTAAACTTGATGGCTTTTAATTTAGGCTAATAGTGTCTGTTTTTTATCAGTTCCTCTCAAAGATATCATAATATATTAGTAAGTTAATCGATCATTGTGTGGTTTTTATTATGTCAGGACAAGAGTATCTTAACACTTTCCTCTCGAGTCCTTAACAAAAATCGTAATGTGTTTTGTCACTTTCGCGCCTGTTCGTCAGGGCACTGTATGTTTCGACGCCAGACTCGACTGGTTCAGAGTATCTTGACCGGACCTTGATACGTAGTCAAGAGTATCTTTATACGCCCTACACTCAACTGGTTCAGATTATCTTGACATGGCCTAGCTACGTGGTCCAGAGTATCTTTACACTCCCTACAATTAACTGGTCAAGAGTATCTTTCAAAAAGTAGAAGACTCAACGTCTGCTCGAGTTACTAACCTTCTGATTACTTATACTTAGAGACATAAAAGTTAATCTCGTGGTGGTTCGTCTTTTGTCAATTTATCATATACGTTTGCAAAAAAACTTAATGGTTTTGCACACACCATTTCATCTCTAATTTCATCTCATGAGCAGTCACTCTCGTGGTTCCAGTGTTCAGTTTGTCATTTAATTCCTAAAGTTTTCTGTAGTTTGAGCACACGCATGTTCTTGAAGTCCACTCCAGCTGATAACGCAGTGTGTGTGCGCGCGATTTCATGTCAACATGAACCGGAAATGCTTAACTAAAAAAAACCTGTTAAAATAAAGTCGTTTGATCTTACTAATTGCCTGTGCGTGTTAAAGAACAAATGGCAAAATTACCTCACAGGATAATACGAGAACAACCATCGGCTAGCGTCCAGTACCAGTAAGGCAGTGGTCGCTGCTCACACCCTCGTCGTAGGGCCAGCAACTACCATACTTAAATTAAAATATCTATGTAACATTTAAGTAATCATACCATTAGATTGAATAGTTAGTTGGTAATATTAAATCTAGTACTTGCAGCTGCCGCATTTGTATCTGTGTTAGTAAACACAACCGTCTACAGCAGGGCATGCGGTTACTTCATGCCGCCCCCGTCCCCGCCATTAGAACCAGCGGTGTCATTGAACGGTTTATCATATGATAGAAAGACTCTCGTTAGTTGATTTTTTTAAGGAATGGAATAACATCAGTAGCGGCCTCCAGCATCAACCCTACCCAAATCCGCATGGTCATGTCAGGTCAATTTAGGTGAGGTAAGACTGAGGCAACCCACGGTTGAGAGGATGAGCAGAGCATGGCGTGACCGCTGGTATTGAGGATAATTTAGCCAGATGAAGAGTAACGAGATAATGAGGGCTTGGCGCAGATTGTGTCCAGACTAGTGGTAGTGGCGGCCTCACGTGACGAGCGGGGCTAAAACACAAAAGGAAAGCTATTCCAGGCTTTCGCAATGATTATAAAACAAATCGCCAGTCCAGAAATGTTGAGAAAGTCTCTGGAGTTATCTAGGAGACAGCTCGAAGGAGCAGCAGATGGAAGAGTAATATCTGTTGTAATTATGCAAAGCGCTAAACCCGCGTGGGTTGTTTCGGCACAAAGAATGATGGAGGCTGATCTGTCGTTTAAAGACCATAACAAGACAAAGATCACAACAGCCAGGAAGATGACGGGGTGGGTATTGAGAACTTTCAAAACAAGGGAAATAATGCCGATGGTGACACTATTCAAATCGCTAGTGCTCCCTCACTTAGAATACTGCTCAGTGCTGACGGCCCCGTTCAGGGCAGGAGAAATAGCAGAGCTGGAACAAATCCAGAGATCGTTTACGGCTCACATTGAGCCATTGAAACATCTAAATTATTGGGAACGCCTTCAAGTCTTGAACATGTACTCATTGGAGCGGAGGAGAGAGAGATACATGATAATATATACATGGAAAGTACTTGAGGGCCTGGTCCCAAATCTGCACACTGCCATAACAACATACTGGAGTGAGAGATATGGGAGAAAGTGTAAAATAAACCCAGTGAGGAGCAGGGGTGCGGTGGGGACAATACGGGAGCACTGTATTAACATCCGGGGTCCCAGACTATTCAACATCTTACCAGAAGATATCCGAAACACGGCTGGAACCAGTGTAGAAGCCTTCAAGAGGAAACTGGACAAATATCTTCACCAGGTGCCAGATCAACCAGGCTGTGATGGATATGTGGGGCAGCGGGCCTCCAGCAGCAACAGCCTGGTTGACCAGGCAAGCACCAGACGAGCCTGGCCCATGGCCGGGCTCAGAGAGTAGATACTCTCGAAACTCTTCAAAGGTATATCAAAGGTAAAGGAGGCTCGAGCTTCGGCTCACTGATTGCGAGACACACGCTACGTAAATATATTCGCCTGATTTCTCTGGAGACGAAAACTGGGCGAGTCTTCGCCGCCCAAATCTCAGCTGATGAGAAAAAAATCTGTTCCCCGTTTGATGAAACGCTGAATCTTCGAAGAAATTAAAAAGGGCGAACCTGCACAGAAATAGAACTGAGGAAAAACTGGGGGCAGATTAATGAGGCTTTCTGATGTGACGACGCTGGAATTTCCTCCACCCGAGTCCAGGAAATTTCGGAGACTTTATGATGCCTTTGGAGTTGACGGGAAGCACGATCAATAGGTCTAATTGTATGTCTCTGGAGGGGACGAGATGTAGAGTGGATAGGTCTAATTATACTTATGGAGGGGACGGGGAGTAGAGTGGATAGGTCTAATTATACCTATGGAGGGGACGGGAAATAGGATCGCTAGGTCTAGGAAGAGGCACGTGTACCTCCCTTAAGGGTAACATCCGACTCTGTTTTTCTGGGTTACTGACATAGTTGTGTTGGGCTGACAGATGCGTTTACTCATAATAGGCTTAAACCCCAACTCACTTGTATAAGTAGATACCAGGAAGACTATGTATATGTCGTGCCGAATAAACCGAATCGACAAGTTTTGCCTTAAAAGCAAGGGTCATTCTGTCGAACAAGCAGAGTGAAAAAAATTTATTCTATAAATCTGTGAAAATCAAGTCTGAACATAACGAAGAAATATATATATGATTGATTTTTTTATAAATATTAAATAAGTATAAAGTGAACTATCATATACTGGATGAAAAGCGACTGTCAGCTGGTCAACTGTGTATAATATTTGCTGTTGTGAACCATGAGCCACTCTGGGTGTTTAGTTGATACCATTATCAGATATGACCATAGTATGGTGGGTTCACCCGCACCCTCCACATATAGATAGAGAGTATTATGCCAGATTACTTCTCTAGAGTGAACAACTTGTGTTGTTTAGTGACAGCTCTAAATGTAACGCCTGAAGGCCTCTTGTGAAACCATGACAATATTCGTTTATCAAATTACGTTCATCAAGGTGACTTCGAATTGCATCCACGACTGACTTCGATAATTTTGGCACTATTGAGGTCAGGCTAATAGGGCGGCGCCTATAAGGTAAGAACTTTTTTCCCCTATTCTAAATTGACATCACGTCTCCACAACAATGCAATTCTTTAAGTAAACTACACAATAACTGTGGGAAAATTAACTGGAAATAAATGCTTGAAATAATATAAATGAGTATCCCGCTCATTCTCTCACCACGAATTATAAGGTGTGGACTTGAAGCTTCCTGGTGGTGCTTAGCTAACACTTGTCTTAGAGCTTTTCATTGTTGTTAAGTATACTCTTTTATAGGTTAATATAGCTTACTGTAACCTAGTGCAACTCAGCTTAAAATAATGAAAATAACAGTTGTAGGTTAACGAGGAACGTTTAAGAAGTTGAGGGTGATGTGCATTTAAGTTGTAAAATGATAGGGTGCATTGTCACTAAGCTGTCTTGAGATTAATTTAAGTAAGTATATATATTTCTTGAATACTGCCACTTTATATCTAGAAGAAAACTAGTTTCATGTTTGGCCTTTTGTTATCCAGTTATTTAATTACATTTTTTCAAGAGTTCCCTCAACTCTATCTTCTGATGTGATGTGACCATTATAACCTTATTTATATACTAAGTACTGTATGTATTTCGTTGAAACTATTAGGGAAATGTATTCCTGTCAAATATGTGATTAGGGAAATACATTGCTGTCAAGTATGTGATTAGGGAAATACATTGTTGTCAAATATATGATGGGCCTATTTAAAGATATTTTTGAAAACACTTGTGACTTTATAAATATTTCTGTAACACTAGTGTAATTATACATATTGTGGTAACGCTTGGAATTTGATAAATATTTCTGGTGACTTTAGAGAATTTTTTGTGTAACTCTGGTTCACAGCTGTGGCTGAGGTGACCTACTTCACAGTAACCTAACCTCATGGTAGATAAACTTGTCATTGTTTATTCTGTTGTGTGTTAGGTGTTTACGATGCAATGAAAGCTTAATAATTTTTATGTGAGCTTAAGTGTTGTGTTTGGCGTTTCTTCCTTTGTGTATCTGGGTTTGTATCTACGTTCATGTGTGTTATGTAGGCTTGCAGGCGCTGGCAGTAACAGCCTGGTTGACTGTGCTCAATGAAGCTGGTCTTTGAAAATAGAACTCTTGAAACCGGTTATAGGTATGTTCATCTTACATCCATGCTTTATATTGTTCCAGGTGTTGAAACATTGTGCTGTTGTGGCTTTCACGAAGTATTTTGTTTTGAGTTGAAAACATAAATGGGAGACTGAAAATAATGAAGAAAAGTACTAACTGGGGAAGAGAAGACGATAAGGAAGACAGAGACCAATAATAATATTATTACAATGGATGAACCAGGGAAAAGAGGAGACCACCAAGAACAGTTTACAATATTGAGGGTGAAAAGGAGGATGTGCCTGTGATATGCTTGTGACTGATTTCGAGAACTTTTCTAACTTACCAGGGTTTTCCAGTGGACAGTGGAGAACAACATGACGTTCATTAGTGCTAAGTTCCAGCTGCTTATATATGGGAATAATGAAGAACTCAAAAGGAATACTATACAAAACCCAAGAGGATCATCAAATAGAACGAAAGTAACACGTGAAAGACCTGAGAGTAATTATGTCGCCCGACCTTTCGTTCGAAGAACTTAGAGCAATTGTCACGACGGGGTGGAATATAAGAACTTTCAAACTAGTGGAAATAGTACCAATGATGACACTGTTCAAATCGCTTGTGGAGAGAGAAATCAGAAATCGAACAGATACAGAGATCTGCATCCCCATAGAGAAAATAAAGCGTTTAAATTACTGGGAACTCCTCAAAGACATACATTTGCACTCATTGGAACAGAGGAGAGATACATGATAATATATACTACATGGAAAGTACTTGTATGCCTTGCCCCAAATCTGCACACTGCCATAACGACATACTAGAGTGAGAAATGTGAGAGAAAATATAAAATAAACTCTGTGACAACTAGGGCACAATAAGAGAACATTGTATCAACATCCGTGATCCCATACTATTCAGCATCTTACCAGAAGATTTTAGAACACCGCTGGGATGAGTGTAGAAGTCTTCAAGGGAAACTGGACAATTATCTCCACGTGCCAGATCAAATAGGCTGTGATGGATTTGTGGGCCTTGTTGAGTAGGCAAGCACCAGACAAGCCTGACCCAGGCCCGGTTCCGGGAACAGAAAATAACTCGAAACTCATCAAAGGTATAAGGGTAAAAGCCTTTGGCCAAGCTTCTTTGTTCATTACCTGTTCAACGAGGCTGTTGCTCTTAGCGGCCCGGTGGCCCACGCAGTGTGTTTTTGAAGGTAAGGGAGTAGATTGGGAGAGGAAAGATGAGGAGGGAGATGAAATAAGAAGGGAAGGGAGAGATTGAGAAGGAAGAGGGAAGGGATAAGGAAAGATTGTGGTAAGGAGAAGTGGTAGGAAAAATGAATTATAAGGGAAGGGAGGGAATGATGTGTAAGAGAATGTTAGAGAGTTAGAGAAAACTTGATGACCTGGAGAAGTGTGAGCACAGTCAGGATATGGGTCAAGCCCGCGTCAAGACCTGGTGACCTGGAGGAATGTGAGCACGGTCAGGATATGGGTCAAGCCCGCGTCAAGACCTGGTGACCTGGAGGAATGTGAGCACGGTCAGGATATGGGTCAAGCCCTCGTCAAGACCTGGTGACCTGGAGGAATGTGAGCACGGTCAGGATATGCGTCAAGACCTGGTGACCTGGAGGAATGTGAGCACGGTCAGGATATGGGTCAAGCCCTCGTCAAGACCTGGTGACTTGGAGGAATGTGAGCACAGTCAGGATATGGGTCAAGCCCTCGTCAAGACCTGGTGACCTGGAGAAGTGTGACTATGGTCAGGATATGGGTCAAGCCCTCACACGCCGTTAACAAAGACAGGGTATAGAGATGGTAGGGGGGTATTGGGGGTGGAGGTCTTGTGAATGTTTGTGGGATTAGAGATGCCGTGTCTCATTCCTCTCAGACTGTGTTGTCCTTTCCTCCCTCATTCCTCTCTGTCTGGTCTGGGACTTCGCCTCGGAGACGGTGACACTTGAAATCGCCTTCATGTTTTTTGGCTGTCATTTATCTGTTATATACCTGTGACCGGTGTCGAGAGTTTTACTACTACTACAGAACAGCCTGGGTAGCCAGGCTGTTACTGTTGGGGGCCCTTTGGCCAAACATATCCGTCACAGCCTGGTTAATCTGGCACTAGACGGAGTCAGAGGTCCAGTTTCCACTTGAAATCTTTCACACTTATTCCTGCAATATTTCTAATATGAGCCGGAAGTAAGTTGAATAGTCGAGGCCCGTGAATGTTGAGCAGTGTTCTATTATTGTGCTTGTGGCTCCTCCTCTTTTTCACTGGGTCTAATTAGGCTTCCCACGTCTTCAATTACTATAGCTCTTCACATCTTCTACAAGACTATTGCTAAATCTCTGGCACACTTTATGGGCGTGACCTACTTCCATAGTAGGCCCCACCCGTGTAGCCATGTCTTCAACTGCTGCATCTCACCATCGTTTCTACTGGCTCAAATATAAAAGTTTACTTTCACATGTCTCTGTATAAGATTGATAAAATGTGTTGTACACGCGAAACGTTGTACATGTTCTACATGTATCACTCAGTGTTTATGTAAAGACCTTTACTTTAACCTCATTCAACTTAACCTAGAATACAAAATGTTTTTTTTTATATAGAGGCTTTAATCGGGTAGAAATACATGCAGAAATGCACGTAGAATTTGGGGGACAGGTTTCTGTTTTGAAAGTTTGTTTTATTTGTTTCCAACTCTAGTGCTACACCAGTGCTCTCCCATATCCTCTCTAAATATTTACTTATCCACCTAGTATCCATTGTTGCGAGTTCTGTCTTGGTTAGATGTTTTCACAACTTTGTTTATACATAATTGTCATTTGTATATTTAAGTAAATTCCCTCTAATTCTCTATTTTTGTACTCTGTTTTCTAACTTCGCTGGTGAAATTTCTAATAAGTGGGATTAATATAATTTTTCTCTGGATGGTTTTCAGCCCATCAACTATACATTCAGTCTGTAATATGAAGACCAGAACTGAGCTGCGTAATGTAGATTAAGCCCTATCAGCTATGTATAGAATTGTTATGTATTTATACTTCCTAATGTGAAACCAAGAACTCTGTTAGTTTTATTACGAACTCTTATCTATTATTGGCTTAACTTTAGGTTTCCGTTGACCACATTTCCACATTATTTTATTCTTTCAGTTTGAAATCTTTTTCGCGTTCATTTTCAGATTTTTTCATATTACATTTGATTAAATTTGTATTATGTAGCTAATAAACCATGGCATGTTCTTCATTACCTTGTGGGGTTTAGTGGGGGAGATTCTGGCTACCTCTTGGGAGATACATGTTCTTTATCACCTCGTTGGGGAGACATTTTCTTTATCACCTTGTGGGATGGGGTGATTTCTTCCCCTTCACCTCATGGAAGACATGTTCTCATGTTGGAAGACTTTAGGATAGGGGGAGATTGCATAACAATCCTTTGCTTATAAAAGAAAAAAGAGTAAGGGCTTCTAATCTTACTCTTGTAAAGCCCCTCGTGTGTGTGTGTGTGTGTGTCTTTGTGAGTATTCCTCCTGCAGTGCTTCTCTAGTCTTATGTTCTTATGGCACAGGAAATTTATGACTCGAATCGTATTTTTATCATTCCTCCGGCTACCGGGTAGTGTTAGAAGACCTGAGTGTGAGAGTGGAGTCTCGTGCTGATAACACTCACATCCACTGAATCTCCGTAAAGGTCTCTAGATGTCGCGTTAGTTTTGGCTAGTGTACCGTAACGCAAGGTTAAGCGCCGGGGAATTCGGCTGAGGTCGTTTGTCATGACGATGTTTAGTGTACAACCCTGAGTTGAGAGAGAGATATTCGTCACAGCTTGACATGTTCGTTACAGCTTGACATGTTCGTCACATTGTAATACTTTCGTAACGTACGAAACATTTGTTACTTTCGTCACAGATGGAGCAATCATTACACTTCCATTCAAATTCACATAGTTATCTCAAAAGATACAATTCTTAGATAAGTAAAAGATGTATACTGTACACATTTTTTTATATATTTATATTTCTCGCATTTACTGGCATATTTTTAATAGGTTTTAATAAGGCATGTTATAATCAATCATGATACATGTCAAAGGCAGTCACAGTGAACACTAGCTATTTGTGTGCTAGAGTGAGATGTGATACATGTGTTAATCGTGTTCCAGACGATACACACTAACACTGGCCCAAGTATGGTTGAAGTGACACAGCGCCAGAGTAAACAATGTCAAGAGTAATGTACACGCGTTCCCCTTACTTAATGAACCATAGGTGTGCACAGTGACAGTCCACCATGACAGTTCATTTTATTATCCAGTATCCACACCAGTTGTGTATCATTCTGTTTTGGTATAAGTATCATAAGTACTGATCACTGACGAGGTAAATCCCACATGGACCGGAAATACGGCACAGAATGGAAAGGAGCTGTATATTTCCGTCTTAGATATATGTTATCTGCTGAAGATGAGTCACTGTTTGTGGCCGAAATATACAGATCCGTTCAATTATGTGTATTATTCTCCGTCCATTTGGGATATACCTTGTCGTATATAACCATCTTAGGATATGAAGTATTTCTTCGATTTTTTAAATGGAGCGGAGAGAAAGTGTTGCTCTTGTTATCGAGGTGTGGCGAAATTAAAATATATAACCAACTTAGAACACGAAATATTGTTCCTTTGTTTTTTTAAGTAGTGTCGAACAACTTAAATAAAACAATCATGTTGTCATGTTTGCCAGCTGTTAGATGGTAATGAGAGCCATCCAGAGATGGTATACAATCCTAGACCATCTGATGAATGTTAGGTGTGCTGTGGCAGTCTGATTTGTCAGTGGAGAATTGGGGAGGATGGTTTTATTGCTTTGTCTAGGTAATCATTCCATCCAAGCAGACTTTCTCAGATGTACAGCTGGCGCATGTCCCATTGTGACCCCTGGGTCGCTGTGTTGGTTTGTGGTTACTGTTAATTATATATTGGCTTATGTTGAAATCCTTGTAAACATTGTACACGGTGATCTGGTGAAGGAAGAAAATATATATATATATATATATATATATATATATATATATATATATATATATATATAAATCACAAGTTTTTTTTCTAAGTAACTTTTTTTCCGTGTTGGGTGTTATTTGTGATTGTTACTGATCGTTGCTTACAGCATAATCCATTACTGCAAGTCTGGAACACAAGTGCTGGAGTGCGTGAAAACCACTGTAACAATCACCATCACAGTAAAAACCACTACAACCAAAACACCACTACAGTCAAAACCACCACCACAACCACCACTATCAAACCACCACCACAGTCAAAACCCCACCACAACCACCACTATCAAGCCACCACCACAGTCAAAACCCCACCACAACCACCACTATCAAGCCACCACCACAGTCAAAACCCCCACCACAACCACCACTATCAAGCCACCACCACAGTCAAAACCACCACCACTATCAAGCCACCACCACAGTCAAAACCCCCACCACAACCACCACTATCAAGCCACCACCACAGTCAAAACCACCACCACAACCACCAATATCAAGCCACCACCACGTCAAAACCACCACCACAACCACCACTATCAAGCCACCACCACAGTCAAAACCACCACCACAACCACCACTATCAAGCCACCACCACAGTCAAAACCACCACCACAACCACCACTATCAAGCCACCACCACAGTCAAAACCCCACCACAACCACCACTATCAAGCCACCACCACAGTCAAAACCACCACCACAACCACCACTATCAAGCCACCACCACAGTCAAAACCACCACCACAACCACCACTATCAAGCCACCACCACAGTCAAAACCACCACCACAACCACCACTATCAAGCCACCACCACGTCAAAACCACCACCACAACCACCACTATCAAGCCACCACCACGTCAAAACCACCACCACAACCACCACTATCAAGCCACCACCACGTCAAACCACCACCACCACCACCACTATCAAGCCACCACCACAGTCAAAACCACCACCACCACCACCACTATCAAGCCACCACCACGTCAAAACCACCACCACAACCACCACTATCAAGCCACCACCACAGTCAAAACCCCCACCACAACCACCACTATCAAGCCACCACCACAGTCAAAACCCCACCACAACCACCACTATCAAGCCACCACCACAGTCAAAACCACCACCACAACCACCACTATCAAGCCACCACCACTGTCAAGCCACCACCACTATCAAGCCACCACCACAACCACCACTATCAAGCCACCACCACTATCAAGCCACCACCACCACAACCACCACTATCAAGCCACCACCACCACAACCACCACTATCAAGCCACCACCACCACAACCACCACTATCAAGCCACCACCACTATCAAGCCACCACCACCACAACCACCACTATCAAGCCACCACCACTATCAAGCCACCACCACCAGGCCAGGGATAAAAGTATTTGGTGTACGACATAAATATGACGCACGAGCGGTGGTTACGTCTCGTGTGTCTGACCTTGCAAGTTGACTCTGGTGGGTCGGGGAGACTAGGCTGGTCCCTCTCTTAACTCCCTCCCATCTAATACCTCCCAGTCTTCCCTCCCATCTAATACCTCCTAGTCTTCCCTTCCATTCCTCCCTTCCATCTAATACTTCTTAGTCTTCCCTCCCTCCCATCTAATACCTCCTAGTCTTCCCTCCCATCTAAACCTCCCACCTAAAACCTCCCATTCCTCCCTCCCATCTAATACATCCTAGTCTTCCCTCCCATCTAATACCTCCCACATAATACTTCCCATTCCTCCCTACCACATAATACCTCCCATTCCTCCCTCCCACATAATACCTCCCATTCCTCCCTCCCACATAATACCTCCCATACATCCCTCCCACATAATACCTCGCATTCCTCCCTCCCACATAATACCTCCCATTCCTCCCACATAGTACCTCCCATTCCTCCCTCCCACATAATACGTCCCATTCCTCCCACATAATACCTCCCATTCCTCCCACATAATACCTCCCATTCCTCCCACATAATACCTCCCATTCCTCCCACATACATACCTCCCATTCCTCCCTCCTCCCACATAATACCTCCCATTCCTCCCTCCCACATAATACCTCCATCTCCCTTAAACTAAACCACCTATTTCACATAATGCTCCATTCTCCACAGTAATACCTCACATTCGTTACATAATACCTCTTTCTCCACATAATACCTCCCATTCCTCCCACATAATACCTCCCATTCCTCCCTCCACATAATACCTCCCATTCCTCCCACTAATACCTCCTATTCCTCCCACATAATACCTCCCATTCCTCCCACATAATACCTCCCATTCCTCCCACATAATACCTCCCATTCCTCCCTCCCACATAATACCTCCCATTCCTCCCTCCCACATAATACCTCCATTCCTCCCACATAATACCTCCCATTCCTCCCTCCCACATAATACCTCCCATTCCTCCCTCCCACATAATACCTCCCATTCCTCCCTCCCACATAATACCTCCCACATAATACCTCCCATTCCTCCCTCCCACATAATACCTCCCATTCCTCCCTCCCACATAATACCTCCCATTCCTCCCTCCCACATAATACCTCCCTCCCCTTAAACTGGAAAACACAACTTTTGTTCACATAATGTGATTCTCATCTAGAATAGTGCAGCTGCACACTGCGGGTGTACATAATTTTATTGTTTACTCTCTCAATTGCTCATCACCGGTCTTCCCATCTCTCCTCTCGCTAATTATAAAATAACTACTACCTTCAAAGCATTTGCAAAAAAATGTTATTTAAACGTTTCACATTGTTGTGTAATGTGTTTAACATTGCTGCATAAATAATAAGAATATTAAAAGTCTAAGTGGTTATAACTATGACCCTAATTTTTAAAGGGGTGGACCGGTAAGCCAGCGGAAGGTCTCGGTCAGATGACCAAAACCTCCAATGGCGGGTCATCATCTGACTAAGTCCCAGGTCAGGAAACACTTTTCTTTTTTCCTGACAAACCTTACCTAACCTAATAATAATCTTTATTTCTACATATACAAGGTATACAGGCCTAGCTGACATCAATGACATACTACTATATAGAAAGCCGCTTGTTATACAGAGAATTTCGGGCGAATTAGGTCAGTTTTGTTCCCAAGATGCGACCCACACCAGTTGACTAACACCCAGGTACCATTTTACTGATAGGTGAGCAGGGAACAGCAGGTGTCTTAAGAAAACACGCCCTAATGTGCCCACCGTACCGGCGATCGAACCACGGACCTCAGAGTGTGAGATGAGTACACTACCAACCGAGCTACGGGACAGCTTTGATATTGCCATGTGAAATGCTTGGCATTGCTATGCAAATATTAGATATTGCTATGCAAATTTTGTTATATTGCTAGGTAAATATATGACATTACTAAGTAAAGTATGGGAGACACGGCAGTGCTGCTGGAGGTGTTGGGTGCAAGTTAAGCCCACTCTGTGGTGTGTCGAAATTATACTTGAAACTAATTGATGCCCAGCCTCACTAGTCACTCTGATCGGAGACCTGACCTCAGGTAACGGACGGAGGATCGAACCTCCAATCACTCCCTGTGCTGAATGACCAACACGGGTTTACCGTTTCGTGAGGCACAAAACAATTTCTTTCGAACATCCTTCACTTCCTATTCTTTATGTTTTAACTCTCTTTTAACATTTCCACCCACGCCTTTGTTCTAGTTTTCACCCACTTCTGTTTTTACTGCAGTGTTTTTTCATGACGTTTTCCCCTGTTTTCTTAGGCTCCTATTCTGCTGTTTGGCTCACGCTCAATAGAACTCGAAGTTTAATTTCCAGACGAGGCTAGTAGCGTGTTCAAGTCTCCTTACACCTGCTGCCTGGTTTACGTAGGAGTAAATAGGTATATATGGGTTAGTTGACTGTTGTAGGTCACCGTCTAGAGAGAACACATAAAAGAACACCCACAAAACTTATTCACATGGCTTGGCTTTACATGTGTTTGTTTAACTAAATAACTCTCCGGAGTTATTATCCCTCCGGGATTAGCAATCCCTCCGGTATTAGTAATCCCTCTGGTATTAGTAATCCTCCAAAGTTAGTATCCGGTGCCATACACGGTGTAGGGCAGGAGCGATGTTCAATGCCAATACTCAGCTGATCCTCAATTCATCCAGTGGCTGGCGCCACACAGTGAAGAGGTATGGAAGTATTGACGGTCACTCAGAAGTGAGCGAGAGTAAAACACAAATTACTGTGAATTGCATTTTGAGGCAAGATTATTGTTTCAAGTATTTTACTAATGACTTGTCTATAGTTTCTGATTATCACTTGGCTCTTCTTTTATATCAAGAGGAACTACATTTACCTTTTTTTCCATAAAGAGGGTCAGTTACTCTGTGTTAGGCAGAGTTGATAGATGAGAGAGGCGATGCTGGCTGGTCAGCAACACTACATTACTTCGCAATTTTGGGCTTTCCTTATCTTTGATGGATTTCAAGAGATTTCCTACTCCCGCAGCCCGACCATGGGCCAGGCTTGTCTAGTGTTTGCCTGGTTAATTAGATTGTTGCTGCTGGCAGCTCAATAGCTCACATATTCATCACAGCCTGGTTGTTATGACAATTGGTAGAGGTACTTGAGGTTCCTGCGGAAGACTTCTACATTTGATCCAGCAGTGTTTCTGATATATTCCTATATGATTCAAAAAAGTTTGAGCTCACGGATATTGATGGAATGTTATTTACTGTGCCCACGACGCCTTTGCTTTTCACTGGGCTTATTTTACATTTTCTCCCATGGAAGTGTGCAGATTTGGGACGAGTCCCTCAAGTAAACATTACCATGCTCTATCCGGGCTGAAAATGATACGTGCATCAGTTTTGGATCTGATATTTTTCCTGCCCTAATCGGAGCCGTCAAGACTAAACAAAGTGACAAAGCATAAGTGGTTTGAATCATGTAACTATTGGTACTATTTCTCTTGTTTGGAAAGTTTTCGTTATCCACCCCTGCCTTGATCCGCGAATTTAAGGAGGAGATACATGTATCTCATCCTATCTTATTGTCGCCTAGACAATTTGGATTCGGTTCTTGCAGCCAACAGTAGTGATAAATTCATTGGGTCAGAGTTAGCAAAATGTTCAGGAAGTAGGTAGTATTTTCTTGATTGCTGGTAGCAATAGTCCCATCCTGTCGATTTAGTTGGCGGGCTTGTTTCATTGGGTAAACATCCCTGTTGGCCAGGTTTTGGAGTCCACTCTTCCTGAGTCCATTGTTTTTGTCAGTCTCCCATCTAAAGATGGCTCAGTTTTGAAGTTACTTCATTCAACAAGCTTGCCCGTTGATGTTCTTGTTATAGGTGGTGAGATGTTCTGTCTTCTCCAGGCCTCATAGGGTGTTTGCCTGATTTAGAACTCAGCATCTCTTTATTCGGCATAAATGGTAGGAATATTTTCCCTTTCGTCTAAATTCGCTGAGAATCGATGACACGGAACGGATTGTATATGTGGATTGCAAGTGTCAAAAGTAGACTTTAAATAGTTTTACTTGCTTGGTGATTATATAATTTATATATGATAGTGAATTGGTCACGACAATAACAAGTTCAAAATATTAGTGTAAATACTGTTAGGAAGGTAATATGCTTAAAGTTCTGAATATCCAAACGGTTCTAGGACTTTGTAAATCAAATAAAACAAGTACCTCACCTTCAGGCAACGGTAGAAAAACTGATGTGATCCGAAGGCTTCGTTACATACTGCCAGTGAGGGATGCCCCAGTGCTGGAGATGTAGGACGTGTTTAGTGAAAACATTCACTTGGTTGTTAACCTCACCTTCAAGGTCATTCCATTTTGTAGATGCAGGTTCCATACACAGGGCTGACCAATTTACTTTCTCCCATAGCCCCCTTCCCCCTTCATCTCCCTCCCCCTTCATCTCCCCTCCCCCCTCCCTCCCTCTCGTTCTCTCTCCCTCTCTACCCTCCAGGATCACTTCCACTCAGTCTCCCCCTTCCCTTCCCTTCTTAAAGTACCGTTGCTACACTGTTTTTGTCTGACCTGCATCGGGGAAGTGGACAACTCTCCACTGAGAAAAAAAAATGAGTACGTAGAATTTTTTTCCCCTGGACTAGTATCTCTTAATGTTCTTAGATCACAACATTAAGCATAAGTAGACCCCGACTCTTGTATACTGGTAGGTGAGTGGAAGGTGGGCACCAGTAATAGACAAACTGATAAATGGTTGAAAGGACCGATAAGTTGATGAATTAGACACATGTGCAACACTTGGGTATCTTTATTATGAGAACGTTTCGCGCCACAGTGGCTTCAACAGTCCAGTAGAGAATGGTGAGGAATCACTGTGTGGCGAAACGTTTCCACAATATACTCAAGTGTCAACCTTACAAATAAAAAATAGAAATAAGCCACAAAATTGACTTTTTGAGTTACCTTAAGTTAAATCTGCGTAATTGACCACCACTGTATGTCTCTCTAAAAATACTTACCTATAGACGATTCCCCGGGGGTCACTGCCCTCGTGGCTTGGTCCCAGACCAGGCGTCTTGGTGATGGCCTGGTCAATCAGGCTGTTTGTGTTGGCCATACGCAGCCCAACGTGGGCATCATAGCCCGGCTAAATTTAGACATGTATATGGCAGCTTCCTACAAGAAACTATTGAACTCACCATTGTCTCATTAAAAGCCGAGTCATAACACTGTTTTGTTAAGAAGAGGGGGAGAGGGGTGGAAGAGGAAGATGAGAAGAGGGGGAGAGGGGTGGAAGAGGAAGATGAGAAGAGGGGAGGGGATGACAGTTTATATTTAGTAAATGGTGATTTTTTTTTTTAGCGAGGAGGGCCGGGTTGAGACCGGGCCGCTGCAGCATGATCTACCACGGGACCATCAACACGTAGTTATTATATAAGGATGTGATTTTTTTTCACGTTATTGCTGGAATTCCGGATTTTTTTTAAAGGCGCCCATGTCACCTCATGTGAAAAAACCCACTGTGGGGAGTAGTAGTAGAGGACTTAAAACACGCTGCATCACTCACTCGCATTAGGTATTAATAACCAGCGATTGTTTGGTTTCCGAATACATATACTAGATAGAGCATAGTAGATGATTACCCATTTAAAGGTTCCGTGAACCCGGGAGCAGAAAATTTATTATTTCCTAAATTCTAACTCCCTGAATCGCCACTTTTTGTTTCAGGAAGTTCTTAAAGTAATGAGAGTAGAATATGAAGTTTTTATCTATTACACAAATGTTTCACTTTTTTTTTTAGAGAGAGAGAACAATTTGAGAGGGAGGGATGCTCATAGCTTGGTTCACTTAACAATTTTTGGCCATATGAGTGAAGTACATATTTCAGTTGAAACCATCACGGTTACTGCTGAAAAACTTTTCCAGTTTCCACTGTGGAAAAGGAGATAGAAGACGGACAACTGTGCTAACTTTCTGGTGCTTGAGGAATCACATCTTTCGGTTCGAGTCGAAAGTGATAAAAGCCTTTTCATTTTTTCTTCAGGCAGAAATATTCAGACACCTGGCAACACTGCACCACTATTTTAAAGGTTACTTAACTCATGGGAATTGAAAATCGAAACGTCAATTCGTACGTGAACAGCATTAACGATGCAAACATTGACAAAGGTGACCTCATTGATCTGAGGACAAAAAATTTAGATGGAAGAGTTTGTAGACTAGTGTTAAAGCCTAGCCTGTGTTACAGCATTTCTTTCTGAGTCACGATTTTCAACACTAATTGCCATCAAAAGGAAAAGTAAAATCAACTGAATGTCAAAGATAACAAATGGTTTTGCCTTGTGCAATGCCATTTTATTTGTACAGTTTGGATTTATTTCATAGTTCACAATAAAAAAAAGCAAGAACGAAAGAGACAAGTTTCTGGTTTAATATTTTTTTTAATATTATTAAGCATAATCTTTTTTAATATATATATATATATATATATATATATATATATATATATATATATATATATATATATATATATATATATATTCATTTTGCCTGTGCTAAGGAAACAGTTTCCAAAAGAGTAAAATATAATAATCGATTAATTGAATATCCGCGTTGTTAATGTCATCCTGTTAAGCGGAAGTATACCAAGCACTACTTCCATTGATGGTGATACTTATTTTTCTGCTTTATCATTTAGGTAATTGAATCTAATTTATATATATATATATTTGTGAATGATAGTCATGTTATGGGCATTTTGCTTTGAAATTGTCACTGTCAAACGAATAAGGTTGTTGAATGAAAACTGTTCAAAATCTGTTTGTAAATTCTTATTTTTTTTTTCAAATATCCTGACTCTTTGTTTTTATTATTAATTAAACAAGGTGTGAAATGGTACACAAATTTAACCAGAGGCCATTATTGTCTGTATTAATTAACGGTTGTCAAATGCACGTTGTGTGTGTTTGTGTGTTTATTTGTTTTATGTATTTTTTACCTTTGTTCTGGAAAATGGGTTCATAGGTTTCATCAGATTCTCTAAAGAGGCCCATGACCTAAATAAGGTTAAGAACTCTTGACTTAAAAGGGTCATCTTACTGAGACCCGTGTCAGGAGACATGTACTCTTTCCTGATAAACAAAACAATAACACCATCTCTCAGCATCTTGTATTTTTTTTATACGGTTTTGAGGAGACACACACTCGTTCTTTCAGTGTTAGATGCTATTGCCAAACTGATTTTCAGCTTTATTTCCTCCTGATCACATCACTGTGTATAGGACCACAAGGAAAGTGACCTTTGAATTGGCCTAGACATTGAACAATGCACATTTTCAAAAGGTTATTTAACAATGAAGGCAGAGCAGCAGCCTTGGTGTCCAGTGTGTTTGTCGCCCACCATGGACTGTCATCCGTCCTCGTCCGCTACTGAAGGTCACCACCACTGCTACTGATGTGCACACACCCCACTACACAAGTGTTACATAATGCTTTATGCATATAGTGGTGATGGTGATCTTTAGTGTGTTACTTTCGTGCTTAGGAATCTCTCTCTCTCTCTCTCTCTCTCTCTCTCTCTCTCTCTCTCTCTCTCTCTCTCTCTCTCTCTCTCAAGGAATGAACTTGATATTAAATTAAACTGCTTTAGAAATTTATCTGATTATCCCTTTATCCTGTGCAGGTTTTCACGGACTATGTCCCTGACACCCTACCGTGTATGGTCGTATCCCTCTCGTCACTTCTCTATCAACAACAAACAAGGCCACATGCAACTCAGACTAAGACCCACCTTAGAAAACACTTGTCGTGTTTCCTGACGAATTTTACGTAGCCTAACCTAAGTGTCTTTTGGTGTGAGATCAGTTGCGTATATTAGAAACAACAGCGGCACCATTACCAATCCATGGAGAAGACCTCTTATTATTCATACCCACTCTGATCTCTTTTCTCTCACCTTTGCTGTCTTTCAGAGCTCACTGATGCTTGATGTTCTAGTTTGTGAGTTAGTCTTTGGCCATGTACTGTATCGGAAGCTTTCTTGCAGACCAAGGAAATTTAGTTCACCCAGCACTTGGTTTTCTTGTTTTATCTCTGCTCTCGTTAGCCTCTAAAAGGTTTCTAAGACAGGATTTCCCGTCCCTGAATCCGTTCTGATTTTTTGTGGCAAATCCTCCCTCTCCTAGGTGCTGCCGGAGCCTCTTTCTTCCTTTACGATTTTCTTTCAGAATTTTGGAAAATTTAAATACAGTAGTACTGGTGAGCTGTTTTCCAACCTTTGTCGTTTTAAAGGTTTATGTAACCTAAACTTCACTTAAAACTTGTATAAATCGACAATGGGCAATGCTTAAGAAAACAAGCTATGTAAAACAGTGATGGGATGCTGTATCAGAAACTTGAATTGCTGTAAACTTTGCTGAATATATTAACATCAATTAACATTATTTTCCCAAACAAGTTGTTTATCCCGGCTTTTCCACTAGCAGTATTTTTGGGGGACCAGCAAGGTGATTCTAGACGTCATGCCAAGGTAATCTGGCTATGCCATTTACGGTAATGGCGGAAGTTATGCAAGATCACGAGTTCATAAGTACTAAAGATGGAAGCTATTTACACTTTTGGACCTGCTAATATGTTTGTTTTGTTAGATGACATCTCCGTGTTGGTTTCTTTGATTTTTAAGGTTTAGTTAGTTACATGCAATTACTCACTCACGAACTCTTGAGGACAATTGTGTTGCAACACAATTGCCCTCCAAGATTTGTTAAGTTATACCATAAATTAAGGAAAGATTCTAGACTTCACCTTACGAAACAGACAAAGCAAATGCGATGGTAATTATGGACAAGGTAGATTATAGTGGAAAAATGAATATGTTATTAGAAAACGGGGAAACTTACGTACCCTTAAGTACTGGTAGTGGTAGGTAGGTAGTAGAAGTAGTAGTGGTGGAAAGTAGGGAGAGTAGATAAGTAGCAAAAGAGAGAACAAAGGGGAGTGAAGGGTGAAAGGAACCAAAAGTAAAGGTAGTAACAGTAGTAGATGATTGGGGGGAGAGGGGAAGAGGACTAAGTAGCTAATCCAGGTGATGGCTGGATTTCCCTGGTGCTAAGCTCAAGATACGCTACCTAAGTTTACTTAACTAATTGCCTAGAATGCGCAAAGGAATTTATGCTAGTTTAAAACTTAGTTTGCATAGATTTTGAAAGTGAACAATTGAGAGAAGCAGAGTGAACGTGGGAGCCCACAACATGTGCGAATGAACGATGTTTAAAAATAATAAAGGTAATAATCAGTGTTGTGTCTTCAGTTGCGTGGATGCGCAAGCAACTTAAGAACACAGTAATGACCAAGGCCGCAAACATTCTCAAAGATGACCTCTCACTTGAATTGTTATCTTGTCTGTTGATAGTTATATTTCTTGCTATATATTTATTCTTCTACTTACATACTTATGAGCTGTGGTCACAGTAAACACTACATTAATGCTAGATACATGCCTTTATACCTTGATGAGTTCCCAGCCCGGCCATGGGGCCAGGCTTGTCTGGTGCTTGCCTGGTCTACCAGGCTGTTGCTGTTGGGTGACCCGCAGCCCCACATATCCATCACAGCCTGGTTGATCTGGCACCTGGTGAAGATACTTGTCCAGTTTCCTCTTGAAGACTTCTGCACTTGTCCCAGCAGTGTTTCTGATATCTTTTGATAAGATATTGAGTAATCTGGGACCACGAATGTTGATACAGTGTTCCCATTTTGTGCTCACTACACTCCTGCTTTTTACTGGGTTTATCTTCCATTTCCTCCCATATCTCTCGCTCCAGTATGTTATGGCAGTGTGCAGATTTGGGACCAGACCTCTAAGCACCTTCCAGGTATATATTATCATGTATTTCTCTCTCTCTCTCTCTCTCTCTCTCTCTCTCTCTCTCTCTCTCTCTCTCTCTCTGCTCCAGTGAGTACTTATTTAAGATTTTAAGGCGTTCTCGGTAATTTCAGTTTTTTATTGGCTCTATGTGAGCCGTAAACGATCTCCGTATTTGTTCCAGCTCTGATATTTCTCCTGCCTTGAATGGGGCTGTCAGCACCGAGCAATATTCCAAATGAGGGAGCACGAGCGATTTAAAAAGCGTCACCATTGGCACTGTTTTCCTTGTATTGAAGATTCTCATTATCCACCCCGTCATCCTCCTGGTTGTCTTGACCTTTGTCTAATTATGTTCTTTGAAAGAAAAGTCAGCTGACAAAATTATTCCCAAGTCTTTCACGCGTTCCTTTCGTTGTTTGACAATCCTGTTTTTTGTTGTTGTTGTTTTTTGGATACTGTGTTCCATTTGAGTTCTTCATTCGTTCCATACCTAAGCGTTGGAACTTATCACCATTGAACATCATGTTGTTCTCAATTGCCCACTGGAAAACACTGTTTTATCTTCCTGCAATTTTTCAGTGTCTTCTGCCGAAGTGATTTTCATGCTTTTATTTTAGTGTCATCTACAAATGATGATACAAAACTGTGATTGGTGTTTTTATCTGTGTCTGCTATTAGGATGAACAGCAGAGGTGCCAAGACAGTGCCTTGGGGAACTAAGCTTTTTACCTCGCTGATGCTGGATTCGAACTGGTGTCTGTGAAGTAACAGTCGGTGCTACAGGTAGCACACATACGAACTTCCATACTTTTATTCACTTAACACCGCACATTGTGGAACGATAATATACTATATATCCTAGGATGCTACTGTGTGGGAAGCCTTTTTTTCTTAATGCCCTGGAAACCTTTCCACATACCTTATGATGTCCTTTTATGTACCTTTACCTTTGATGAGTGCCAAGAGTTTTTTTCTGCTCCTGGAACCACGAGACGAGCCTGGCCATGGCCAGGCTTGTCTCGTGTTTGCCTGGTCAACCAGGCTGTTGCCGCTGGTGGCCCTCTGCCCCACGTTTTTTTTTTATTGAACGAACTGGTAAGCCAGATGTAGAACTCGACCAAACTGTCGAAAAATCCACTGATGAATGGGTCACTATATGACTAAAATTCGTGTTAGGAGTCAAGGATCACAACAGTGTCACTATCACATCTGCAAGGAAATTGGCAGGATGGATAAAGAGAACCTTCAAAACAAGGGATGCCAATCCAACGATGATCCTTTTTAAATCACCTGTTCTCTCTAGGCTGAAATACTGCTGTACACTAACAGCTCCATTCAAGGTTGTACATTAACAGCTCCATTCAAGGCTGTACACTAACAGCTCCATTCAAGGCTGTACACTAACAGCTTTATTCAAGGCAGGTGAAATTGCAGATCTAGAGAATGCACAGAGAACGTTTACTGCACATATAAGTTTTGTCAAACACCTTAATTACCGGGAACGCTTGATCAGTACTCACTGGAGCGCAGGCGAGAGATACATAATCTACACCTGAAAAATCCTAGAGGGATTGGTCCCAAATCTGCACACAGAAATCACTCCCTACGAAAGCAAAAGACTTGGCAGACGGTGCAACATACCCCCAGCGAAAAGTAGGGGCGCCATTGGTACACTAAGAGAAAATACAATAAGTGTCCGGGGCCCAAGACTGTTCAACAGCCTCCCACCAGCCATAAGGAGAATTACCTATAGACCCTTGGCTACCTTCAAGAGTGAGCTGGACAGATACCTAAAGTTAGTACCCGATCAGCCGGGCTGTGATTCGTACGTTGGACAACGTGCGGCCAGGAATAACAGCCTGGTTGATCAGATTGATCCACCGAGAGGCCTGGTCAAGAACTGGGCCTCGGGGGCGTTGACCCCCGGAACACCCTCCAGGTAGACTCCAAGTAGGTAAGAGAGATTTTTACTGTTTCAGCTGCCAAACAAAATACTATCATCAGGTGACGGTAGGTATAGAACGTTAGTAGAAGAAAATAAAAAATGAGGAGTATATAAATAGAGAAAAATTTATAAGAAAACAATGCCTGTCAAGGTCTGGTGGCCACACTCCTCGAAAGGTAGAAGAAAAGGTTGAGAATCAGTCTTCGGAAGGAGGTTCGAGTCTCTAGTGTTATATATTTGTTGGAGGCGAGTTAAAAGTTTGTGAAGCATATCTCTCAGGAGTATGATGATAATGCCCACAGGATTATAATAACAATAGTAATGTGAATGTGGGAGCCGCGTTCCATATCCGCACGAGGGAAGCTTTTGTTAAGGTTGAATGGTTGAAAAAAAGGAACAGCAGAATAATGCTTTGAAAATTATTGTTTGGTTGAGCAATGACCCAGATACTGAATTAGAGCTCAGTAATATTTATAGTGGAGATGGGGATTCAGTGCTGGTGACGAGTAATGGCGATGGTGGAGATTGGAATACAATGTTGGTGATAAGTGCTCTTTTTTTGAACGTTTAAATGTCTTCTCTATATACGCCTCCAGTATGCAACTGTTGCAACATCAGTTGAAAAATAGTAATTATGAATGTTTAGAAGCTATATGTTAAAGTGTACCTATGAGACTCTGTTTGAAACCTGTCTTCACTGTGGGCTGTGAGGAGTACAGGGTATGTCACAGTTGTTGTCGCCAACATACGCTAATACACAAGTTAAAATGCCTTGCTCTAAGACCAAGATAATGATTAAACAAGGGGAAGAATGGAGGTCACAGTACCGTCCGTGGCTGTAGCAGGTCACAAATCTCCAACAAAATGGGAGATAAAAGTATACGACGTTTCATCTCCAATCTTTATATTAGAATAAAGGCTAAGTATTATATGTATACCAGTTTGAAGCGAGACTGATACATTAAAAATATAGAAATGATTATTATTATATTGCAATAAGAGCACCGGATGTCACTTTTGCAATCGTTATTATTATTATTATTATTATTATTATTATTATTACTGTTCTTGTTATTTTTCATGGGGATGATTAAGAGTCGTATAAGAGAATTTGGTGAATTTGAGGTAACCAAGTTGATGAAAAAAAATTTGCTCAATTTCTTTGAATTAATATCCATAGAATGAAAAGTTTTTGGAATATTTTTTTTTCCTTCCATACCATTTTTTTTTTTTTTACCTAAATTACAATTCCACTAAACCTGGAACCTGAGAAATTCTCAGTAGCGTAGAGAGTTAAGAGTGCACTGTGTAATGGAAGGGTTAACCTTAGCGCACAGCTAAATAAAAAATAACCAAAGATATATATATGATAATGTGAAGAAAGAAGAGTATAAGACTGGATGAGTCACGAATGTTTTTTTTTTTTTTTTTTTTTTTGTGTTGGGGTAAGGTTAGGTGTTGTGGTGAAGCAGGTAACTGAACACTGCGGCCACCCGTGTCTTGTCGGGGTCACTGCTCCGCTCCTGCTACCAGGAAATACGCACCTAAATCTACTAATAATAATTGTGCTACATGTAGATAGGTAGACTCCAGGTAGCTACGGCTGCTGCTACTGTTCTACTACTTTTGATACTGCTATTACTGTTATACTACTCTTTGTAAATATTTCTCTATTTTGTTTGTCATTCAGTGCGAAATAAAGTTTTGACTGAATAACAATAATGATAGAAAATTTACATTTTTAATAAGAGACAAGGCGAGTTGTCTCAGTAAAAGTACGCTGTATGTATTTAATAACTATTCATTACATATTGATTTTATTCAGATGAGAAGTGTGATCTTTTGAAGACTGAAATTTAGTCCACAGCTTACGAACAGTTCGCTGCTTGCGAACCATTCACAGCTACGAACCATCCACAGCTTACGAACCATCCACAGCTTACGAACCATTCACAGCTTACGAACCATTCACAGCTTGCGAACCATTCACAGCTTACGAAACGTTCATACCTTACGACCCGATCACAGATTATGAACCGTTCACAGTATACGAACTATTTACGGAGATTTTAAATATGGCTGGAAGATAACACTTGGACACTGAAACGAGGACGTCTTGACACAGGCAAATCAGTTGCTATGAATACGTATCTAATGAGAAGTCTGGGGACAAGTGTCTTGATACGTGATGCCAACTTCATTAAGTTAATGTGAAACCTGATCATGAGGGAGGCTTCACTACATGAAGAATCGTACCACTGGATTAAGTAAGTCTCTGAGACAGTTTTAGGGTGTACCTTCCCTCAAGGGGACGTACAACCCTCGCCTTGATGCAGGCATGGCACCCTTGATCAAAGGAATTGAACTTGCTCTCCCCTTTGATGGAATATGACTGCTTCCCATTTTCCAGGAGTTGTATGACTCTTACCAGTTAGCTCTCCATAATAATAATAATATAAAGAACTTTATATAAAGGAATTATTAACGAGAAAATGTTGGAAACGCCTTAAAACGAAAAAAAAATATTTGAAAAAAATAATTCAGGAAAATATGTGTAGTGAATGACACTGTAAAAAAAAGTGTTACACAAAATATTATACATTTTTTTTAATATATAATCATTAACTGAATTCTATATCATACAAAGTACGAGAATTGCCTATTGTTTTGCGTTGCCTTCAAATGGTGCCAATGTCAGCTTGTGCTGCGTAGTTAAAAAAAAAAGGTAGCTTGTTTTCGTGTTTTAACAAAAAAACGCATAAGTGTGTGCAAATCAAAACGAGCAAGTATTATGGAAAAACCACAAAGTTGTCTGAGTATATATATATATATATATATATATATATGCATCCCAGGACTTATTAAATATGCACTAAAGTTCTCATTGATCTACTACTTGTTATTCTTGGGGTCAGATGAGTTCCAACTGGAAATCAACTAGAGCAAGTACAGTGACTGTGAAAATCAGGCCAGGGAGAACTGTAAAATAAAAATGGAACAGAGTCGGGAAATAAAGATTGTGAAGTGACCACTAGTTTCTTACCTTAAAGGTAAGAAACTAGTGGTCAGTGACGTGCCTAGCATGTCACCGGATGTATATAAACCAATACTTGAACATGAATATGCAGACCAAAACGTTTTTGCACAATACCATGACTAGTCCAAGTGGGACCGAAACGTCACCATAAGTTTCTGTCTCGTGTGTGCGGGTTATTGTGTATGAATGTGCACTTTATATTGCTGCAAATATTTGTTTATGTAACAAAGTTTTTTAACTTCTCTTAACAATTTTTAAATTGTTTCTTAATTTTATTGCATTTATTACTTTATTTTGATAATATTTTGTGAATATATAGTTTTTGTTCTTTAATAGAATTGGTGATAGTAAATTGAATTCTTCGTAACAGCCGAATAAACATGGTAAATAAACTGTTTCTAGTAACTAATATTTAGGTTTGTAATTATATCTCGTTTAAATAAACTCTCTGTGTAATCTAAGGATGGATTTACAGGTGTAACAGTGCACTGAGATGAGTTGGTCAGTGGCACTCTAGATCACTACCTCAGTCCACAGAGTGCCAGATAACTAGGCTGTGATGGATATGGATTTATGGGCCCGCCCGCCCATATATCCATATCCATCACAGCAGCTGCAACAACCTTGTCCACCAGGCAATCAACAGGGAGGCCTGGCCCAGTGAAGGGCTGCGGGAGTGGGAAATCTCCAAAACAAGTCACAGGTAAATCACAGGTGGCGGCACCGTAGACACTGACTTCATAACAATGTTCAAAAGTAAATAAAGATAAATGGGTGCAATCAGTCAAAAGTTGGGACGTGGGTGCCAGAGCCCAGGACTGACTCAATCCACGCAAACCCACCATTGATGTTATAATTGACCGTCATTATTCTTAGCCTTTTCGATCCGTATCATAGTTTCTCTTGGATGACTCCCGACGGTGGGTCACTTATTGAAAATCTCCCAGCTTTTCTCGACAGAATTCATTACTTCAGATATTCATTCCATCTGTGGTTATGGAATATAATACCATTGATATACCTTTGAAGAGTTTCGAAAGTAATACCTTTCTGAGCCACGCTCACAGGGCCAGGCCCATACCTGGGCTTCCTGTCAAAGGCTGTTGCTGCTGGAGGCCATCGCTGTCCCACATATCATCATAGCCTGATTGATCTGGCACCTGGTGAAGATATTTTCAGATTTCCTCTTGAAGACTTCTACACTGGTTCCAGCCGTGTTTCGGATATCTTCTGGTAAGATGTTGATAGTCTGGCCACGGATGTTAATACAGTGCTCCGTATTGTCCCCACCGCACCCCTGCTCCTCACTGGGTTTATTTTACACTTTCTCCCATATCTCTCACTCCAGTATGTTGTTATGGCAGTGTGCAGATTTGGACCAGGCCCTCAAGTACTTTCCATGTATATAGTATATATTATCATGTACTCTCTCCTCCGCTCCAATGAGTACATGTTCAAGACTTGAAGGCGTTCCGGTGGGGTAACCCTCACACTTTTGGTGTACTAAATTTGTTTACTGAATATAAATAACCTTTGTGGCAATGCTTGAGCGACATTTGTTCCTGATTAACACTAGCAATCCAATTTTTTGGCCTAATACCTGGGACATTTTCCCTTTCGTCAAAATTTGCTATGACGTACTGCTTATGGCTTGAAATATGGATATGGCTTCAAATTCTTTTGATTATATTGTAGTTATAGTACCATCTAATATATCTAAATTAGTCATGATAGCAACTTACGATGCAGCTTCAAAGTGGCTTGTTTGTTTATAATTCACCCGATTCAACACTTAAAACTATTCAGTAGTGTGTGTGTGCGTGTGCGTGTGTGTGTGCGCGTGTGCGTGTGCGTGTCTTCGTTCGCGCATTATTTTCTTTTTAAACATCAATTTTATAGGCTAAGAGCTGTTGACATAACATAAGAATGGAGGAACACTGCAGTAGGCCTACTGGCCCATACAAGGCAGGTCTTTATCAAAACCACCCACTCCCACCCATGTATTTGTACACCTTTTACCAAAACTACTCAAGAATTTGCTTCAGTACTTCAGGTACTAATCAAACCCAGTCATTTTCACTCATATATTTGTCCATTCTCTTTAAAGTTATCCAAGGTCTTAGCCTCCATTACGCTACTCAGCAGATTGTTCCATGCATCGACAGCTGTGTGAAAACCAGTACTTACCTACGTTCTTTATAAATCTATATATTTATTTAATTTAAAATCGTTATTTCTGTTGTCGATTCGATATCCTCAGTAAATCTCAATAACATCTTTTCCGCTCCACGTCTCTCAAGAGAGCGAAGGTTGGTAAGACACATAGGAAACAGGTAGGCATCTTTATTCCAAAACGTTTTGCCACACAGTGGCTTCATCAGTCCAATACAAAGTAGAAAGGTGTAAGGAGAGTAGGAGTTTTGAGGTCGAGTACAGAAAGTAGGCAGGAGCAGTAGAGATGTGAAGACGATGTAACACTGGTCAACAATTTTTGAAAAATTGTATACTTCTTAAATGAGATTAGTTAATTCTCGTGTGTTTTCATGTCTGAATCCAAATATCACCTTGAAAAATGCTTATTGGCTATAGGTTTAAAGATACGAGACATGTAATATTTGATTATTTGATTATAACGTACAATATGTGTCAGTATGTTTTAAAATCTAACCCATACCTACTCTTTGCCTTTTTGCTTGACGCTTATAGTGGGCTGAAGAATCATCTCTTGCCAATATCCAGCAACCATTATTGTGCCCATTTGCCCTATTACCATTTTTCCATGGTTGAAATATCTTGGTGAAACCTTTCACCATGTTCGTCACTAACTGCCCCACCGTTCGCGGGGAAAAAAAAAGTCTAAATGTGTCCAAAAAGTGGATTTTACAGTGACATGTTTAACCTTTTTGTAAGCCTTGATGGTTTCCACAATTCTTCATTTTTCTTCTTTTTATAATAATATTGATAATAATGATAATAAATATGGAGTAATGATTCAGATTTGGGAGTGGACATGTCCGCCATGGTGAAAGAATGAGGTGAACATAGAATTGATGAGGGAAGGGTGAGTGGAGCACTTTTTGGTCAAAAACCTTGTCATGGAAGTAAAGGTATTAAGTTAATTATACCACGCTACATTATATGGGTGTGAAGCATGGGTAGATGTTTTCACGTTTAAAGGCTGGCTTATTCATGTCTGAGGTCAATGTGGATGAATATTCTCAAGAATCGGAGTTTGGAAATTAGGAGGAGGTGGGATTCCAAAACGATTGTCCAAAGTCTGTAGAGGTTTGAGGGTTGACATGTAGAAGTTATGGAACAAGGAGAATGATTGAAGAGTGTATAAATCTGTAGGGAACCGGGTGGGGGAATCGGCCTAGGTAAGTTGGAGAGGAAGGGTAAAAGTAATATAATTATAAGGGCTTGGACTTCCAGCAAGCATGTTGAGCGTATTTGATAGGAGGAATGGAGGCATATGCGTTTTAATACTTACCTGTTGTGTGACAAAGTAACATTTATGAAGGGATTCAAGGCAAACCTAGGCTCTGGACTTGAGGAGATGGAAGTTCATGCCGCACTTGAAGAGGTTTAATGTTCAGTCTATAATTTGTGTGTAAAGCCTGTGGAGAAATTGTGATGGATGAGATGTGAATTTTTTTTCGGCCACCCTGCCTTGGTGGAATCGGCCGATGTTTAAAAAAAAAAAATAAGTAAATAATCACATAATTCTCCCTTCTGTTCCGAGAATCCTTATCCGCAACTTTAAGCTTCCAATCAGCTTCACCCCTATGAAGGTCACCGTCCATCTTTTAACTTCCAATTGAGGACCATTGTTAATTCCTACTTGCGTCGCATCGTGAGGGAATTTTGATGTTAAATACTGAATCCTGACCGGATTTGTCCACAGCTTTTACAAAGTTTTTCATGGGCCCAGTTTTATGTGTAGTGGTGGTAGCAAAATTTTGTTTGGTTCAGTGAGAGGTGGATGTTGAACATTGTTCATCCCAGACTCCAATGATTGACGAGGTGGCCAGTCTCTCCTGATGTAGTGGCAACCTCTTGCACGGCTCTCCCATACACATAGAAAGCAGCAGTACTTGGTGTGTCCGCCCTGCAAGCCCATCACAAGAGCAACAACCTTTAAGTCACCACAGAGCTGCCATTGATGCTTTTTATATTTCATGCATTGCAACATATGCTTTATATTCTCGTAACTTTCTTTCACATGTGGTACATAGGTCACAGGAACTGATGGTTTACTATTGCCGTTATGCAACAAGACAACTTTCAGACTTGTTTTTGATGAATCTATGAACAGCCGCCAGTGACTGGGTTCGTAGTTGATGCCAAGTGCTTCCATCACACCATTAATATTGTTGCAGGTCACTAAATCACCTTCCATTACGAAGAAATCGATGAACTGCTGCTGACTGTCACGAAATTTTGAAATCTTCACATTAACTGCTAGAAGATTCCAATGTTGAAAACAAGAGCCTAGCAGTTCTGCCTTATTTTTGGGTAGTTGCAGATCCCTGACAAGGTCATGGAATTCCCCTTTTATTATGAGATGTGTCCTAGAGGAATGTGCTTCATCAAAGTTTCGGTCACTGTGTAATCCAGCAGTGTCATCCTTCTCTTCTTCCTCCTCACCACTTTCTTCATCTGACTCGAAGGATACCCAAGTTGATGCATCAGGAACAGGTAGACCTTCTCCATGTGGAACTGGGCGAATAGCTGATGGAATTTTTGGATATTCAATGGACCCCTATTTTTTTCTTTTTCAATCCCTTTTGTACTGGAGGTACCATGCAGAAATAACAATTGTTGGTATGGTCTGTTGGCTCCCACCATGTCATTGGCACAGCAAAAGGCATTCCTTTCCTCTTCCTGTTCAACCATTGGCGAAGGTTAGCACAATTGTTGCAGCATATGTGTGGAGCCCAGTTTTATCCTGGTCACCAATTTTACATCCAAAATATAGGTGCTATGCCTTTCTAACAATAGCAGTTATACGGCGCTTCTGTGATGCAAAGGTTATCTCACCACAAATGTAGCAGTTGTCTGCACTATTCACACAGGTACGAGGCATCTGAAAGATGTCTCACCTTTCACCTATCTTTCACCTCAAAATATAAACTTGTACAGCACAACCACCTTCTATGACTGCTGGAACAATAATGAAGGTCAGTGAGACTGTGAGTGTGGTAAGAAACACACTGCCGCAAGCCTGTTGCAACCTGTTGTGACACGTAGGTGTATTGAAAAGTAGAGCTAACAAACAATTTTAACCATGATATTCAGTATCAGTGACCTAAAATTAGTTGGAAATTGCTACTCTGGTGTCGGAAGCATTTTGGTTGTTCACCAGTGTATAATCAGTACATCGCCCTTGAAGACGTAGATTTGAGGTTGTCAGTCCCTCGGCTTGGAGAAGAGTTCTGTTCTATAATCTGAAACAATGTGAAGATCAAGCGACAGTGTGGAGACTTACATACTGTCGGAAGGAGAGGTGTAGAGTGGCAGAAGAAAGAATGTAATGACTGAGAGGTCACGTCCCTCTCAGATCCAACCATTCTCATTGAAAAAGTTGTCCAAGTTGTCTCTATACTGTCGCTTGATCTTCACATTGTTTCAGACTATGGAACAGAACTCTTCTCCAGGCTGAGGGACTGACAACCTCAAATCTACGTCTTCAAGGGTGATAGACTGATTACATCTGCCTACTTTCTGTACTCGACTGAAGAAGCCTGACCTCTCTGCTTGTTTTCGACGGTGTTTCTGCTTCCTTCATACTAATGGTCATTATAGCAGCCTTCTGCCCCACGCCTAGCTCAGCTGACTCACCTTGGTGGTGTAGCCTCCTTGTACTGGGGCTCCCACTATGTTACCCATGTGGTAGGCTGTACTGGAGATGATCTTGAAGCAAACGCTAAAAGAGGAATAACTCGGGATAATATGGGTCGCATATTTGGGCGGATGTGGCGCCACAATCGCTGCTGTGAGCAAACATTGAGTTAAACAGTCAGAAAAATAATCCTCGGTTTTTGCCGATATTTTGTGAGGAGATAAAAATGAAAAATGTTTTAATTTAATCGATAAAACTTTTCTATTTTTAATGAATAACAATTATTAAAATATTTTATTTAATGGATGAAAAGTATTTTATTTTTATTTTTAACGGATTAAAACTTATTATCATTGTATCAGAATGTGGATTTTATTCTCTATCTTTTATGGAACTGAGACCATAACTTTTTAGTTAAAAGTTATCTTTACGAGTTTACTACTACTACTACTACTACTACTACTACTACTACTACTACTACTACTACTGCTACTACTACTACTACTGCTCTTGCTGCTGCTGCTGCTCTGCTGCTGCTGCTGCTGCTGCTGCTTAAACTGCTGCTCTGCTGCTGCTGCTGCTGCTCTGCTGCTGCTGCTGCTGCTGCTGCTGCTGCTGCTGCTATCTGCTGGCTGCTGCTCTTCTGCTGCTGCTGCTGCTGCTGCTGCTGCTGCTGCTGCTGCTAGCTGCTGCTGCTGCTGCTGCTGCTGCTGCTGCTGCTGCTGCTCTGCTGCTGCTGCTGCTGCTACGCTGCTCTGCTGCTGCTGCTGCTGACTGCTACTATGCTGCTCTGCTGCTGCTGCTGCTGCTGCTGCTGCTGCTGCTGCTGCTGCATGCATGCTGCTGCTGCTGCTGCTGCTGTGCTGCTGTTGCTGCTGTTGCTGCTGCTGCTGCTGCTGCTAGCTGCTGCTGCTGCTGCTGCTGCTGCTGCTGCTGCTGCTGCTTGCTGCTGCTGCTGCATGCTGCTGCTGCTACTGCTGCTGCTGCTGCTGCTGCTGCTGCTGCTGCTGCTGCTGCTGCTGCTGCTGCTGCTGCTGCTGCTGCTGCTGCTGCTGTTGCTGTTGTTGCTGCTGCACTGCTGCTGCTGCTGCTGCTCTGCTGCTGCTGCTGCTGCTGCTGCTGCTGCTGCTGCTGCTGCTGCTGGCTGCTGCTGCTGCTGCTGCTGCTGCTGCTGCTGCTGCTGCTGCTGCTGCTGCTGCTGCTGCTGCTGCTGCTGCTGCTGCTGCTGCTGCTGCTGCTGCTCTGCTGCTCTGCTGCTGCTGCTGCTGCTGCTGCTGCTGCTGCTGCTGCTGCTGCTGCTGCTGCTGCTGCTGCTGCTGCTGCTGCTGACTGCTGCTGCTGCTGCTGCTGCTGCTACTCTCTACTACTGCTACTACTACTACTACTACTACTACTACTGTTACTACTACTGTTACTGCTACTACTACTACTACTACTACTACTACTGCTACTACTACTACTACTACTACTACTACTACTACTACTACTACAATAATAATAATAACCTGATCACATGCTTGTGATCAATTTCAACTTTTTTCAAGATTGAACATGTGCGTTACGTACAGGTTACCAATTGATGGTACCGGGAGTTATCTTCCCCTCGCCCTGGTACCAGCACAGACCTGGTTGTCTTACCTCAGTACATTTCACAGGCCAGCCCTATCTGAGGTATACTACCACCCCCTGGGATTCCACTTAAAACAGTCGACATGTTTGCATACAGTGCGCGTGTGTCTGTATGCCTGCGTACAGTGTGCGTGTGTATACTTGCGTAGTGTGCGTGTGTATGCTTGCGTACAGTGTGAGTGTGTATGCTTGCGTACAGTGTGCGTGTGTATGCTTGCGTACAGTGTGCGTGTATATGCTTGCGTAGTGTGCGTGTGTATGCCTGTGTACAGTGTGCGTGTGTATGCTTGCGTACAGTGTGCGTGTGTATGCGTGCGTGTGTATACGTTCTTAAGCACGTCTGCATTTGGATGGTTTTAAATCTTACGTGTCATTGTGTCTCCGTGACCCACTCTTAATATAAATGTCCGCCCTTCTCTTCTAACACTCTCATTGGACTTACCCTCATTACCAATATTTTCCTCTTTTCCTCCTTCCCCTTATCCTTTGTCTCTTATTAGAGTTTTATTCTCTGCTTCGTTTCCTCCCCCATTTCTTTCCCCTTCCACTGTATCGTCTTTAAGGCTTCCCCACCTCTCCCCGCCCTTCATTTCCTTGAGCAAGGCCTCTCATCATAGGTTTCCCTGACCCCCTCTGAGTCTTCCCTATCTACTGTTACCGTCTTCCTTCTCCCTCTATCTCAGTCCTTCCTTCCCTTCCCCTCTCCCTCTGTCGTTCTCCCAATTCCTTCCTTCCCTGCCTTCTTTATTTCTCCCTGCTTCCTTCCCTGCCTCCCTTGTTTCTCCCTGCTTCCTTCCTTCTCTCTCTGTGCTTCGTGTAATTTCTCCGACATATGTCATTGCCTCATGGACTCAACATTGTGTGGTGAAATATGACTGGATAAACAGTTAAGTTTTGTTCTCACGATGTAACTTACATAAAATAGTAATAATGGTATAATTACCGACAAAATGTTGCGTAAAAGGACACAGATGCAATTACAGTGACATTTTATTATGACATCGTTTCGCCCTGCAGGAGCTTTGACAAGCCGTTACATAACGTCTTGACAAGGGTACTAGAGAGCGAAACGTTGCCACAATAAAACGTCACATTAGTTGCATCTGTGTCCTTTTATTTAATATAAAATAGGGTGACTCGCTAAATCGTAATGACACGATTGCAAACAAACCCCATACCATGGGCGGGGATAGAACGCGGGTTCTATCCCCGCCCATGGTATGGTTTATAAAATAGGGTAGCTGCACGTTGCAGTTGTGCAAAATTTTGGTAAATAAAAGGAATGGAAACTCATCACATAACTCCATGATTCCTCCCTTTCATTATAACATCCATGGAAACAGTTTATCACAAGCGTCATCCCACAGTCGTTCAAAAATACGGATGTAACCTTCACGAAGGTGCGTGTAAAACAGTCGCGTATCTATAGAACAGTGCGTTTGTCTGTGCAAAATATTACTAGACCATTAATAACAAAGGGCTTTCTGTGAAGTAGTTTTTACATATTAATTACTCCATTGTCAATTCTGTACTGTACTCTATAGTAATAAAGTTGTTTGTATGGAGATGTCAGTGTGTATAGCGAACCCTACAGAAAATGGCAGATCACTTCATTGTTAATAATGAAATATCAGAAGTCTTGAGATTGTATCCACATTTTGAACTTTCTAGAGAATAAACTGTTAATTGATGAGATTATAACCTTATAATGACCATTGTTTTCAGTGGTAATAAGGTACTTAAATTAGGTGTTTGAAACCAGTACCACTACAGACTGTCAGTGCCACCCCAGACTGTCAGTAGGAGACTGTTACTACCACCCCAGATTGTCAGCACCACCACAGACTACTGTTGTGCTGTATAAATTAGGTGGTTGAAAAATTTATTAGTGTCTAATGTTTTTTAAGGATGTGACTCTGCTGTAATAACGATCCATTGCGACCTCCGTAATCATGTTCCTTTGCGCTAACGCACACATGATGCGCTTAGAGTGAACAATGAACTGGGTGCTCACGCTGCAGAAAGTAAGCAGAACAGTCTGCTCATGCCTCTTGCTGCTGCTGAAGCACTATTACTTAGTCTTGACCACACTGAACAAGAAAAATATCGACCATTAATATACACAGACTTTGAGAGAGCCTTCGCGAATATGACCACGATGTAATAGTGTACAAGAATGCGTGCCGAAGGAATACTAGGAAAACTGGGAAGATTGAGCTACGACTTTGTAACAAAGCGCAATTTAAAATTATAAAAGTAATATCAGAGGCCTACACAATAAAAAATCTCTTACTCAAGGCACGGTTACCTCTCTAGATTTATATTTTAATTTTCACATTTGACATAGACACAAATCACAACATTACCTTTTGAAATATTGTTCCATAAACAAGACACATGTGCAAAACTAGTTTTTTTTTTATTGACGAAACGGTTCGCGTGTGCTGCAGGCTTCATCAGTCGAATATGGAGATGAATTACACTCCTCGAGACATCAGCGTTGGTGAAAGACGAAGTAGAAGAAATGGAGAGGAAGTTCGACAGAGGATACTGCAACTTGTCTGAGAGTGAGAGCCTTCGAGGACTCAGCAAACACTCAAGTTGATGTATACAAAGGCTTCCAGTGGGTACAGAAACTAATGTGATGTTGTATTAATGTTGGTAGAATTACCGCCAATATGTTAGGTAAAAGGACACTAGTGCAACTAATGTGACATTTTATTGTGCCACAATAAAATGTCACATTTGCACTTGTGTCCTTTTACCCAGCATAATGTGATGTTCAAGATCAAATTTCAGCTACATCAACACTTCTCCAAATCCCACCTCCCCCACTTACATTATTACCCTGTGTCCTTGTTTTCCAGAACCGGTTCACTGGGCCTTTTCCCTCCATCCTATATTTCCCTCTATCTCTATCCCTCTCCCTCTGTCATCTCCTCTCATGTTTCCTCGTTCATCTTTGTCATCCGTGTAGACCTTCACTTCCCTTCTGCTGTCCCTGGCACACGTGTCATGGCTACAGTGAAAGTTAACTGCAACTAATGTACGTGTCACATGAGTTGACACGTCCGTATCCCATCCACCACCCCTCCCTCTCCCACCTACCCATCCGCCGCTCTTCCCCTCCATCATCCACCCCCTCCTAGCCTAAGGGCTGCCAGGGTTGTCTTGAGCTCTTCCCTATTGTCTGTTGGCTCACAGTTTGTGTGGTGAGTTTGTGTGTGTGTATGTGTCTGTTTGTCTGTCTGTGTGTTAGTTACCAGTTGTCAAAGACACTTGTCGATAGACGCTTGGGGTGTTGTGTTGTGTTTTTTATAAAAGGCAGCTGTGACGCCCCTAGGATGCTGCATCTTGAGGAGCTCTGAAGCAGATATCCGGCGATGGATCATTGCATACTGAACTCTTGAATTGGATATCCGGCGATGGATCGTTGGTTAATGAGGTTTAGACCCTGTATGGGAACGAGGGAGTATTGCATTCTGAGATTTGGATTAGATCCACAGCGATGGATCACCAGTTCCTTAGTTTTGGATGATGCTTCCCGATGGATCATTGGTAACTGAAAGTGTTGGATATTTTTTATTATTAAGAAAAATCCTCTTGTTATTTATCTTGAAAAAAAAAATCCTAGTAAAGAAACGTAATTTTGAGAGAACACCCTGTGGTATATTATTTCCCGGTGAGGAGGGCTGAGGTGCCTATATCCAACTGGTGCCGTTACTTCTTTTACGTCAAGTTCCTCTAACAGTTTCATTACTTCTGTTGTGTTGAAGTTTTCTAGCGCCTGTTGGAGTGTCTTGATTAATAATAATAATAGATTCCACAAGATAGTTGTTACAAGAATTGATGTCATTTAATATTGAACTTGGAAGGTTCCTAATTATGCTGTGCATAAGCAGGGAGCAAGAAGCAGCTGCCTGAATGATCGTGTCATCAACAGGGATGATACAAGTATTTTCTAGAACTGTTGTGCAGTCCGCGTTGCTTTAATTAAGAACGCCACGGGGGAAGAGCGGCATCCCCTCAGTAATTAATGGTTAAATTGCTTGTTATAGTCATCGGCGACAATGATGGACTGAAGTAATTCCAAGGTGAGAGGATGACGTCACAAAGATGATTGGCGTGCTCTATGTAGGTCAGGTGTGTATAGGACAGCTGCGATTGTGGAAGCGGCTGGTGCTTTTTTGGGGGGTGAGCGGTTCGTGTTTTAGGGCGGGTTGTATGCATGGAATATCTGGTATTTTAGGGCAGCTTGTATTTTGTGGCGAGTGGTGTTTTGGGGTTGCTGATATTTTGAGAGTCAGTATTTGGGGACAGCTGATGTTCATTGACAGCTAATATTCATTGACAACTTATGTTTATAACCATCAAGCTATCTTGATGGGAACGTTTGAAGTCCTTTGAGCAGTACTTCCTGGAACGCAGGCGAGGAAGATACATAATCTACACCTGAAAAATCCTAAAGGGACCGGTTCCAAATCTGCCTGCAAAAATCACTCCTATGAAAGCAAAAGACTAGGCAGATGGTGCAACATACCCCCAATGAAAAGCAGAGGTGCCATGAATACACTTGAGAGGAAACACAATAAGTGTCCGGGGATCAAGACTGTTCAGCAACCTCGCATCGTACATAAGGAACATTACCAGACAGCCAGGGGTGGCTGTCTTCAAGAGAGAACTGGACAGATACCTGAAGTCAGTGCCCGTCGTAGGTTGGTTAGGTTAGATCAGCCGTTGGATTGCGTGCGACCAACAGTAACAGCCTGCTTGATCAAGCCCTGATCCATTGGGAGGTCTGGTCTAAGACCGAGCAGCGGGAGCGTTGACCCTCGAAACAATTTCCAGGTAGACTTAAGGTAGGAAGACCCCCATCCATCCTTCCTTCCTCCTGCTGGCTTCCTGTACTCTACCTCCTTTCACACCTACCTTCATTCCTCTAGCATTATATCATGCGTGCTGTATATCTTCGTATATATCCTACCTGCTATATATCCTACCTATTATATATCCTACTTGCCGTATATCCTACCTGTCGTATATCCTACCTGTCGTATATCTTAGCGGGCATTGCATCGTGTACATTGATGCTTAGATATTTTTCAACAGTTGGCAATGTTACGGCTCTAAGGTGTGACCTGCTATTACCTCACCCCCTGATGCCTGTGAGGGGCTCTTGATACAAGAATTGGAGCTATCCTCCCTTTCCTTGGGAGGAATCTGAGTGTCTCCCATTCAACCCATGAATATCATGATAGTTATTCGTCCGCCTCATTTGGTTGGTCGGTCCTGTCCTGAGTGTAACTTTGATGAGTAACGAGAGGATGAGTCGTTAATGTATTCACTGGGTTGAAGTAGAACACAACTTCCTCCGCCTCACCTTTGTTACTAACCTAAGCACTTTCTCTTGTTACAGGGGATGGGTAGTAGAGTTGGAGGGGGGATGAGGGGGGATAGGAAAGAGGCTAGAGAAGGAGAGGTAGGAGTAAGAAGGGGAGGGGGAAGTGTAAGGTGGAGTAGATTATCCTAGGTAATTTACATTATGTATGATAATTGTATTTATGTTTACCTCTGTCTAAATAAACTTACTTATTTGCTTTAAACATAAGAACATAAGAAAGAAGGAACACTGCAGCAGGCCCAGGTCACCTACCGGCCTCAGCCACTGACCAAAGCTAGTCAGGCCCAGGTCACCTACCGGCCTCAGCCACTGACCAAAGCTAGTCAGGCCCAGGTCAAATCCACCCAAAAATGAAGGAGCACCGCACCAGACCCACTAGCACAAGCTAGTCAGGTCCGTGGAGAGGGAGACGATGGGTAGTAGTAGTAGTACTAATAGTAGGAGGAGGAAGGTTGGAAGTAGGACAGGAAAATTATTCAAGTGGAAGGTTATCATCATTATCAGAGGTATGGGGACGACGCCCCTCTTTATTGTACTTGTCAAGTGGTCCAGTAGATTCACCTCACCCGTGTGTGTGAGTCGTTGTGCGTCACGTGTGAAAGTTTGTGTTGACTCCCTCCACTATCCTTCCCATCCCTTGTTAGCCCACCACCGCTCCTTTCATGCCACGTTTTGTATTTTATCCCTAATTTGACTTCCTCTTCCCATCATTTGTTAGTCTCCCAGCCGTGCCATTCTTCCCATTTTAGCCTTTAGGTTCTAGTTTGACTTCCTCCCGTCACTACCTTGTCCAACTGCCCTTTCCTTTCTTTTTATTTTCACATTTTATCTCAATTTTCACTTCCTCCTTCCATTATTTGTTATCCCGGCAGCTGCTCTTTTGCTGCAATTTTTATGTTCGTCTCCCGTGACCTAAATTTATAACCCACACAGTCCAAAGTTACGATGAACTTACCAAGACTCCAGAGTAAGACACTTATTAACTCTTTTATTTATTAACTGGGAATCACAGTTACGACACTTTATATCCCTCTTAAATTCACGAGGTGTAAGCAATTTTTTTTTTAAATCCGTAAAAGTAAACATTTATAAACTTATTAGAGCAGATATGTTTTAGTACCCCTCTGTTCGGAAGGAATTTATCATTATTATTTTCATGTCTTGCGATTATTGATCCTGTTATTATTATTATTATTATTATTATTATTATTATTATTATTATTATTATTATTATTATTATTATTATTATTATAAAACGGTGAAACCTCGTTGGTCATTCAATGCAAGGAGTGCTTTAGGCTCTCTATCGTTCGTTAATGGCAGTACACGAACGCTACTTACATATCTTCTCTTAGTTTACAATTATACTTAGAGGAAGTTAAAAATCTTTGATTGTTTAGCAGGTGTTTACGTAGGCAGAAAAAATCATTTAAAGTTTAATTCTCTTTTCTTAAATCGTTGACATATCTGGGCGTGTGGCAGTGATTCACTCCTGAGAGAGAGAGAGAGTTGGAACCAGTGTATTGTGGAGAACATAAAATCAGTATATATCGTTTATATAGACATAAACATGCACACACAAACACGTACACACGCACGCACACTATATATATATATATATATATATATATATATATATATATATATATATATATATATATATATATATATATATATATATATTAATGTTGTGCCGAATTGGTAAAACTTGCGATTTTGGCTTAAATAGCAGCGCTCTTCTTGTCGACTAAGGCAAGCGAAAATTTGTGTGCTATAATTTCGCAAAAATCATTCTGAATCTAACGAAAAAAAAATATTTCATTGTGTTTGTTTATTATTAAATTATTGTAAACTTATCTAAAATATATTTAGTTGGATTAGGCTAAGTTAAATTGCGCTTGTTATAATAAGGTTAGGTAAGTTTTCTAAGGTTCTTTGGTACAAAATTATTAATTTTTACATTAACATAAGTGAAAATATATATCTTTAAACGTATGAGAGAAAATTTTAGAAAGGACTTAATTTTAAATGACTTCTTTTTAATTAACCAGTTTTACATATTCGGCACGACATATATATCATTTACAGAACTGCGGCTAGCCAGGATTCGACCCTGCGTCACCATGACCAGCCCTTTCCACTGGACCAGTGGTCCAGTGGATCGAGTGATGTGTACATTGTCCTTTTCTCACAGGGCTGGGCAAGGTGACGCAGGATCGAATCCTGGCTAACCGCAGCTATGTTAATGATTCAAAATCACTTCCTTCGTGATTTATATATATATATATATATATATATATATATATATATATATATATATATATAGACTGGCAGACACCAGCACACGGTCCTCGTATAACTGTATTAGTCACGTTTTATGTAGCACGACTTTTGATGTAGTTTGTGTGTGTCGTATGCGTCCTTACTCAGAATAAGGCGGGAGATGAACTCGTAAGAGAAGCGAAGGGAGATAAGCATCTCGCCATGTTTCCCTCTATCTTTATTCACTGTTCTCACTCTTTATCTCTCTTATGTATCTCTGCATCTTCATTCATTCTCGTGTGAGCTTTATTATATATCGTCTTGTGGTCTGTTGTAGTTCTTTGTTCCTCTATTTGCTCTGTTCTGTTTATTTTGTTTCTCTCTGTCAGTTGATTTGTTATCATTCTTCTCCCTTCTAAAATTATTATCCACTAGTTATGTTTATCTTTTAATTATTTCACGAGTATTTCTTAAAAGTTAAAACTTGTTCTTCCACTGATTCTAACTTTGTTCTTTCTCTGATCCTCGATTTATTCTTCCCCTAATCCTCGGTTTGTTCTTCCCCTGATCCTCGCATTGTTCTTCACCTGACCCTTGCTTCTCCGTTGTTCTAAGTTCTCCTCTCCGGTGTCCTGTTCTTTTTTTATCTTCTTTGAATCCTCTTCTTCCTTTGTGTTCTGCTCTCTTCTTTCGTTCGTCTCATTCCTTTATTCTCATCTTTCCCCTGGCCGTGTCCCCTTGAATTATATATTATCTTACTGACCCTCGCCATTCTCTCTCTCTCTCTCTCTCTCTCTCTCTCTCTCTTACACACACACACACACACACACACAACACACACACACTCACACACACACACACACACACACACACACACACTCACACACACAACAAGGGGACACAGATGGAAGTTGAAGACTCAGATGAATCACAGAGATGTTAGGAAGTATTTCTTCAGTCACAGAGTTGTCGGGAAGTGGAATAGTTTAGGAAGCGATGTAGTGGAGGCAGGCTCTATACATAGCTTTAAGCAGAGGTATGATAAAGCTCATGGCGCAGGGAGAGTGACCCAGTAGCGGCCAGTGAAGAGGCGGGGCCAGGAGCTTTGACTCGACCCCTGCAACCACAACTAGGTGAGTACAACTAGGTGAGTACACACACACACACACACGCCCCGATGGCATGGTGGGTAGCGCTCTTTCTTCACGCACGGAGGGCCCGGGTTCAATTCCCGGCGGGGCCGAAACATTTCGAAGTGTTTCGTTACACACACACACACATACATACAATAGGCCTAGTGTCTAATCGACATGTGCCTAGGACAAAATGGTAACTAACACACACACACACACACACACACACACACACACAAGGTATGATAAAGCTCATGGAGCAGGGAGAGCAGAGACCCAGTAGCAGACAGCGAAGAGGCGGGGTCAGGAGCTGAGTCTCGACCCCTGCAACCACAATTAGGTGAGTACAATTAGGTGAGTACACACACACACTTCCCTGCCCCCACATAGAGTAAAATCATTCCAGAACAATTGGAAATTTAAAAGCAAATATATGCTAAATTAATTGCTGAAGACGGAAGACCCCGAGCCTGGCTCTTGTAACAACAAATGGGTCATTACACTCAGTACACAGTAGGTGAGTGCATGAAGTGAGTACACATTCACTAGGTCATTACAACTAGATGATTACAAATAGGTAATTGCGTAATGTACTTGCGTACTCATTTAGGTGTCATTGTTGGGAGTGGAGAAGGTGGAAATGTTGGTAAGGTGTGTTGAGGTAGGTGGGTGTGTTGGTGTGGGTGTGGTTGTCTTTTTGGTGGTAGGGATGGTGGTTTTGGTGTGGGTGGTGGTGGTTCAGTGAGTGTGTGGTTGTGGGTGGCAATTTTGGCGCTGGTTTAGTCGTGGGTGGGTGTAGGTGTGGTGGGTGGGGGTGTGATGAGGGTTGTGGGTGTGGTGAGGGTGTAAATGTGGATTAGCCTTACGCAAAACTACAATCACGGAAGGTCAGTCTCTGGTACGCTACTGATGCTAACTTTTAGTCCGTGCGTTACTCAATGTTTATTGAATATTTATTGATTGTCGGCCCGACATCACTCACTCGTCTTTGATAAAGTTGCGTCGCAACATTTTGCAACTATATCTTCTCTTCTGAAGAGGACAACAGTTCAGTGTGGGAAGGTCAGTATACGTTCTACACCTCACAGTGTGGGAAGGTCAGTATACGCTCTACCTCTCAGTGTGGGAAGGTCAGTATACGCTCTACCTCTCAGTGTGGGAAGGTCAGTATACACTCTACGAATCACAGTATGGTAAGGTCAGTATACACACTACACCTCACAGTGTGGGAAGGTCAGTATACGCTCTACACATCACAGCGTGGGAAGGTCAGTATAAGCTCTACACCTCACAGTGTGGGAAGGTCAGTATACGCTCTACGCCTCACAGTGTGATAAGGTCAGTATACACACTACACCTCACAGTGTGGGAAGGTCAGTATACGCTCTACACATCACAGCGTGGGAAGGTCAGTATAAGCTCTACACCTCACAGTGTGGGAAGGTCAGTATACGCTCTACGCCTCACAGTGTGGGAAGGTCAGTATACACACTACACCTCACTGGGAAGGTCAATATACGCTCTACACCTCACAGTGTGGGAAGGTCAGTATACGCTCTACGCCTCACAGTGTGGGAAGGTCAGTATACACACTACACCTCACAGTGTGGGAAGGTCAGTATACGTTCTACACCTCACTGTGGGAAGGTCAGTATACGCTCTACACCTCACTGTGGAAAGGTCAGTATACACACTACACCTCACTGTGTGGGAAGGTCAGTATACACTACACCTCAGTGTGGGAAGGTCAGTATACGCTCTACACCTCAGTGTGGGAAGGTCAGTATACGCTCTACACATCATACAGCGTGGGAAGGTCAGTATAAGCTCTACACCTCACAGTGTGGGAAGGTCAGTATACGCTCTACGCCTCACAGTGTGGGAAGGTCAGTATACACACTACACCTCACTGGGAAGGTCAGTATACGCTCTACACCTCACAGTGTGGGAAGGTCAGTATACGCTCTACACCTCACAGTGTGGGAAGGTCAGTATACGCTCTACACCTCACAGTGTGGGAAGGTCAGTATACGCTCTACACCTCAGTGTTGGAAGGTCAGTATACATTCTACACCTCAGTGTTGGAAGGTCAGTATACATTCTACACCTCAGTGTTGGAAGGTCAGTATAAGCTCTACACCTCACAGTGTGGGAAGGTCAGTATACGCTCTACACCTCACAGTGTGGGAAGGTCAGTATACATTCTACACCTCAGTGTGGGAAGGTCAGTATACGCTCTACATCCCGTGCTACTTGATATTAGTGTTTGCACTCCAGTGCCTTTTTTAATATTTATTCAAACCTATTTTTTTACTAATATATAATTACTGATTTGGGGAGACAGCCCTTGAATATTATATATATATATATATATATATATATATATATATATATATATATATATATATATATATATATATATATATATATATATATATATAATGCAATTTTTAACAGCCTCTTTGGCAGCAGCAGTATATGCTGGGACGTCAACCCTAGCAGCAGCAGGCAGCAGCAGCAGCGGTGAAAGTGAGATTCAGTGCTGTTCTCTCATGTCTCCGGCCTTTCATCCCTGGTCACTGATTCCATGGTCTGGTTCTAATGTCTCGCTATGTTGATGTTGTAGCATCGGCGTTTATACTCCTGCGGCGCTGGTTCTTGTTTACTATTCTAGTACTGACTTGGTAATCTCTCCAGTTCAGGCTGTTTGCTCAGACTAAAGAGAGTGTACTAGCTCTGTTTACCCAAATTAGAACGACTATCATTAGCGTTTACCTTCTGGCTTTGCTTATAAACTAGACTTTGTACTGGTTCTGATTACTTAACCTGGAACTGTAACTGGCTCTTGTTTACTAAATCTAAAGTGATTACCAGGATTGTCTACTTAAACTAGAACGAGTACTAGCCCTGTTCATCCCAACTAGAACAAGTACGAGCTCTCTTCAACCGATCACTGTTAGTAAACAAAATCCATGCGATCACTGTTAACAACTCCTGTGTTCTCCCATTTACCATAGCCATACGAACGGTGTTAACCACACCTCTGCTCTTTCTGTTTACCAAAGCACAAGGAAATCTGGTTCTGTTCAACAAACATGTATATTATTTAATCCCATTACTACTTAGTTATTATCCCTGGTCCATATCGTAGCAACATTGTTCTGATCGCTTAGGTGTTTTACTCTCCCCTTCACCGCTGCCCGAGATCAGTTTCCTTGGTTTGAAGGGCATAACAGATATATGGACAAAGACACAGGTATGCAGAACCAGTCTCTATTTATTCTGCATGCTCGTGTCTTTGTTTGCGTATCAGTTTCCTTGTGTGCGTGCGCAGGAGAGAGAGCAAGCATTGGATGTCGTACGCTCTGTGACTGTTGGAGATCGTCAGTGGTCCCAAGAGAGAGAGAGAGAGAGGAGAAAGCCTGAATTGGATGTCGAACAGTGAAACCGTGGTTGAGAGCGTCACCAAACACCTCGCTGCCACCATTTCGTGAAAGTCGGTGAAAATATTGGGTTTCATTTGCAACACCTTTTACGTTTTTAAGGTTTTCCTTCTTCATTTTTTGAGGATTTTCCAGGAGGTTGTGAGCTATTTCTTTGTCTTGGTATGCTTTTTTAAACATGCTAAGTTAAACTTCCTTATTAACAAATTCATTGTTAACCTATAATTTAGCAATAATTCTACAGACGATGTTTCGGTCCGTTCTGTACCAATATCAAGTCACAAATCAAGCGATTTTTATAATGGTCGAAATGTCCAACCTGTGGGTTAGTTGTAGCTTGTTCCAGACATAGTATTGTGGCTTTTATTTTTTAATAAACAAACTTTGCCTCTTAGTGTAAAGTGACGTAACTGAAGCAATAATTATTATAATATTATAATAATTATTATAATATTTATGGGGAAGCGCTAAATTCAACGGGGACATCTAATTTCCTTTGATCAAGGAATTGGTTATCCACATGTTCAGCATAAGGGGAATTACCAGTAGACCCCTGGCTTCCTTCAAGAGAGAGCTGGACAGATACCTAAAGTCTGTACCCGATCAGCCGGGCTGTGGTTTATACGTTGGAGTACGTGCGGCCAGCAGTAACAGCCTGGTTGATCAGGCCCTGATTCACTGGGAGGCCTGGTCAAGAACTGGGCCGCGGGGGCGTTGACCCCAGGAACACCCTCCAGGTAAGGAATTTGTGGAATATGGCGTTCTATTCCCGGAGAATATATTGGGGTGCTGCATAGATAATTGGTCTAGGTGGAGAGAAAACTCTTTCGGAGGGAGTGGTTGTGGAGATATTGTGTCTCCAGCGAGGAGAGGACCTTTGATGGTTAGAGTACTTGGAGAAAACTGCTGGGGTGCGTTGTGGGGTTTCTTCTTCCTTGGCCCACACCTGCCTGGCCAGGTCAGGGCTACGCAGCCCTCGTTCTACTACTACTTTCTAGTGAGCGAGTACTCTACCGCTCTACCCCTGAGTGCTACTATAAATCCCGTGGTGTGTTTCCTTTCATACTACTTGTAACACCAACACACACGACACGTCAGGAAGTACGTTGTCTTAGTGAACGTAGTCAACGTTAAAACAGCAAGAATATCAACCGTGGTGTGAGAAGACAACGGATTGCTCTATTATGTGTCCATCAGAGTGGGGAATAATTTTTTTTTAGAACGCTGAACGATCCGTTGGTGGCAACACTATGCAGGATCAGCTTTTTTCTCTGTTGCTTCGTAACTCTATGGTCCCCAGTCTCTTAAGCGGTGTATTTAAATCAGTTTTATGGCATTTTTTTTTACACCGGCTCAGCATTGGCATGTAGTCAACTTATTAAATGTTATCGCAACTGCAAGAAAAATAATAGGTTGGATAACTAGATCCTTCAAAACAAGAGAGGCCAAGCCAGTAATGATACTCTTCAGGTCACTCGTTCTCAACAGGCTGGAATATTGCTGGGTACTAACAGCCCTCTTCAAGACAGGCGAAACTGCTGAGCTGGGAAATATTCAGAGCACCTTCACAGCTGGCATAAACTCAGTCAGGCACCTAAATTACTGAATGCAATTGAACTTTCTAGTACTGTACAAATTAGAACGTACGCGACAAACATATATCATGATATTGTGTATATGGACTTCAGTAAGGCTTTCGATAGAGTTCCACATCAAAGGCTATTGAGGAAACTTAAGGCACACGGAATAGGAGAATTTTTTCCTGGTTAGAGGCATGGTTGACAAATAGGCAGCAGAAAGTTTGCATAAATGGGGAGAAATCAGAGTGGGGGCACGTCACGAGTGGTGTTCCACAGGGGTCAGTGTTGGGCCCCTTGTTGTTCACAATTTACACAACGACATAGATGAAGGAATAAATAGCGACATAAGCAAATTTGCTAATGACACCAAAATAGACCGTCCAATTCATTCAAATGAGGACATTAGAACACTCCATGAGGATTTGAATAGACTGATGCAGTGGTCGGAGAAGTGGCAGATGCAGTTTAATATAGACAAATGCAAAGTTCAAAATGTTGGACAGGAAAATAACCATGCCACATATAAACTAAATAATGTAGATCTTAATATTACGGATTGCGAAAAGGATTTAGGAGTTCTGGTTAGCAGTAATCTGAAACCAAGACAACAGTGCATAAGTGTTCGCAATAGAGCTAACAGAATCCTTGGCTTCATATCAAGAAGTATAAATAATAGAAGTCCTCAGGTTGTTCTTCAAATCTATATATCTTTGGTTAGGCCTCATTTAGATTATGCTGCACAGTTTTGGTCACAGTATTACAGAATGGATATAAATGCTCTGGAATGATGACAAAGTTGATCCCATGTATCAGAAATCTTCCCTATGAGTATAGACTGAGGGCCCTGAATCTGCACTCTCTAGAAAGGCGTAGAATTAGGGGGGATATGATTGAGGTGTATAAATGGAAAACAGGAATTAATAAAGGGGATGTAAATAGCGTGCTAAAAATGTATTGACAGAACTCACAGCAATGGTTTTAAATTGGAAAAATTGAGATTCAGGAAGGATATAGGAAAGCACTGGTTTGGTAATAGAGTTGTGGATGAGTGGAACAAACTCCCGAGTACCGTCATAGAAGCTAAGACGTTGTGTAGTTTTAAAAATAGGTTGGATAAATACATGAGTGGGTGTGGGTGGATGTGAGTTGGACCTGACTAGCTTGTGCTACTAGGTCAGTGAATGTGACTGACCTGACCAGGTCAAGGCATTGGCTTAAGTCGGTGGGAGAATTGGACCTGCCTCGCATGGGCCAGTAGGCCTGTTGCAGTGTTCCTTCTCTCTTATGTTCTTATGAAGAAGATGAAAGAAAAGTCGAACGTTTGGATTGGCCCCACAATCGCCGGATCTAAATATTGTCGAGCACCTGTGGGGTCACTTGGAACACCAAGTCACGAACCGATTTCCTCCACCGTCGTCTTAGGAAGAGTTAGAGTTAAGTTTTCCTTGAGGAATTGCTCAAAATTTCCCTGGATACTGTTCAAATGTTATATGAATAAATTTATCGGCGAATGGTTGCCTTTTTAGCCGCAAATGGAGGACCAATTCCATATTGAAAATAAAAAAAAATGTTATAGAACAAGGTGTCTAACCTTTTTATAACACAGTGTGGTGGCTTAATTCGTCGAGAGGTAAACGCTCTTCGTGTATAATAACCAGACCTCCAAATAGGAAGTTCAGTGTCACATAACGTTAAGATGTATCAAATCCTGTACAGCCTTAATCAAGGCGAATATTTAATATTGACTCTACTGGATTAGATTAGGTTAGCTTACTATAGCCTAAGATAACCTAACCTAATCAACCCAAACCTAAGCTAAAGTAGGCTAACCTAATCTAACCTAACCTAATGTAATCTGATTTAGCCTAACCTAACCTAACCGTAGACTTAGTCTACGGTGGAACATCAAAGTGCCATGAACACTTGTTAATAAAGAAACCAACCGACATGGAGACAAAGACAGGTTAAAGTTGTTTTGTATAGTTTGACCTCCGCCAAGGGGTCCTCTTCAGTAGAACCTTTTCCCCTATCATTGTCTCCATGAAGGCTGATTCCTATATCTTAGAGTATATTTACGTGAAATTAACTGCCATTGAAGAAATTACACAAGCTGCCGGCTTCCGTCTGACATGGAGGAAGTCATCAATGTTTGGTAAGCCGGCATGGAATGTTTGCTATGCTCAGGCTCCGGCGTAGAATGTTTGGTAAGCCCACGCTCCGGCGTGCTATTTTGTTTTGTAAATTGGGTGAAGACTGAGGAGACGCTTGTCCTGTTTCCTGGCGGATTAATCACCACTACCAACCACTGTTTGTTTTAAGCTGGAGGACGAGTTGAATTAGTGACGACGTGAAGGAAAGGAAGAGGTTGAAGCTGGAGCTTGTATTGAAATAACCATGTATAGGTTAAATTCAGTCAATAAATGCAGCTCTCTGGCTATCATCAGTAGTTTCAGTCATTATAATCAATATTACATCAAAGCAGGACGAGCGAAAAGTTAAAGTTAAAAAACCTTTATAAAGATCTGCATAGGGCGAAACGTTGTCCCACTGGAAGATTGTTCTGTAGCTTGTGTTGTTTGTTGACTTATGTGGGATCTGAGGAGAAGGTGGCGAGGGGAGGATGCGTGGGCCTGCAGCGTCGAACCTTCTAGAGATCAATGGAGGGTTTACAGACACATCCGCATGTGAGGAAGAGACGAGGCGTGAGGGAGGGACCCCGAGCGCTGATTGTTACAGCCGTCAGCAGGAACCACCAAGGCCGTAGGGTACAGAACCCGCGGCTTGCCACACTCACTTCCGTATATAGCCCATCCTCCCCCACGCTGAAGCAGCCGCCGCCGCGCGGAAGTTACCTCACTGCTGTATACACCAATTTAAGATACCTTTATACACCAAGAAGCACTTATCTCTGTATATACACATGTATATATATATATATATATATATATATATATATATATATATATATATATATATATATATATATATATATATATATATACAAGACATCCACTATGAAAAAAATAGAGGGATTCCAAGCGCTTTCGCTTGTATCTGTACATATACTGACATACTGATAGGTGTATCTCAGTGAATATATGTATATACGGTGCATAAACAATGAGGTGTGCATATCTTATCGTTTGTAAACTGAGGTGTATAAACATGAAGATGTGTATATATCTTCGTGAGTCTGAGAGTTTAATTCCTATTTTAGGGATAAAAGTATTTTTGATGTTAGGTACTGCATAAGTTCCCTGCGGTAGCTACTTGTTGTTAGATACATCATTAGTTCCCAGCGGGACATACTCGTCGCTAGGTACCTTGCCACCACCTGGATTTGTCACTGCATTTGACCTTCACGGTCTGCAAGTCCACCATTGCAACCAATTGTTCACTGGTTCCTGTTTTTCGTCCTTGCCAGGCCTTCAGTGGCTCTAGTTCTTTGCCGGTTGGTGGTTATTATAGCTTCCAGTCAGGTACAAGGCGGAAGTCTCGTTGGGAGAGTAGGTTTTGTATTCTCGTACTTAGCGAAAGGAGGATCCAGCTTGTATATACTTCTAGAGCTGAATGATGAACACGGGTTCTGCTCTTCATATAATAATAATAATAATAATACTAATAATAATGTATTAGCTTAGTTATTATACTTATGATTCTTGGCTGTAACTAGCCTTCATCACGAGTACTTCCCTCTTTGCAACTTTCCCCTGCCTCTTAAAGCCCACCTTCTGCTAAACAATCACAGTTTTTCCCGTAGCTTCAGCCCTGTGGAAAGATACAATTCAACCTGTCGTAGTTTCTTAGTGGAATGTCTGACGATATCCTGATCCCTCTACTGGTCTCACTGCTCAGGCTGACTGATTATATTGCCAGACTTACGAAGTATTTTTGAGGGGTCAAAGGAAACTCTCAGGTTATATACACGCAGAAAGAAAAAGAGAGAGAGAAGAGAGGACCTTTCGGTGTATATCCATTCTCTTCGGCATTTTCCTTACTTTTAAACAGGAGACTTTCTTATACCGAAGGTTTGGTTGGTTAGGTGTTAATTAAAGGCTATCGGCTGTACGATATACCCTGTACACCACCAGGAGGGATTAAAACACTCTCATTTCATCTACACTGTAAGATACACTCCTCTCAGCGTATATAAACTGATATATACTCTTTTTCGTGTATATACTTTGATGCACACCTTGATGTATATACACTGACATGTGAACACCTCTCACTGAGATATATACCCCTTGGTGCATATATACTGAGTTATATACACTGAGACACCCATATTTCGGTGTATATACAATGAGAAACATCTCTGTGTATCTACATTAATACACACAAACTCTCGTTGTATATACATTCACATATACTCACGGTGTATACACACACTGACACCGATTGAAATTTCAGTTTGGTTAAATGTTTACTGTTATGAAAGTAAACACATTGTAACTGTTTACCTCAGGAATCAACCTACCTTTACGCCTTTAAAAAACATATGACTGGTTATATTTGAAGTAATACCTGGTGATAATCTTCGCCCAAGTCATATAATTAAAAGGATAATTACTCGGAAAAAAATTATTGTCAGGATCAGGATTTGCTTTTTCCCGGATATTAAAATGGGAAAAACATAATATGTATAAATATATGTATTATTTTAACTATTTTTGAATTTATTATACGATATTTGTTCATTTTGGGTGAATTGAAAGTTGTAATGTCGTAGCTCATCCTCCCATTTTTTTTATAGTACATAAGAAAATGCTCTATTGAGATTTTACAGTGTGCTTTCCGCTGCCAGACGTAAAGCACTTTGTTTTTGTGTGTATGTGTGTGTACTCACCTATTTGTGGTTGCAGGGGTCGAAACTCAGCTCCTGGCCCCGCCTCTTCACTGACCGCTACTAGGTCCTCTCCCTCCCTGCTCCATGAGCTTCATCATACCTCTTCTTAAAGCCATGTATGGTTCCTGCCTCCGCTACCTCACTTGTCAGACTATTCCACTTCCTGGCAACTCTGTGACTAAAGAAATACTTCCTAACATCCCTTTGACTCATCTGAGTCTTCAACTTCCAATTGTGACCCCTTGTTTCTGTGTCCCCTCTCTGGAACATCCTGTGTGTGTGTGTGTGTGTGTGTGTGTGTGTGTGTGTGTGTGTGTGTGGTAATTATACGTTAATGTAAACAAATCTAAGCTAACGTAACCGAAAATAACAAATATTAATATTTCTGAAGATATTGCAGCGTGTAGAAATACAGGAAGGACAGTTAGCCAGGTGATGGAGGCTTTAACCAGAGAAGACGATGAACGCCCACACATGAGTGGGAGTAGACATAAGTATGCAGAATAACTCTGTTTTTGTCACCTGGGGTGATATTAGATTTGGTTTAGCTGGAGTAAAATGTTAAATTATCTGTGAATGATTATGGAAAGTGGCACTCATTATGGGCAGTAGACTTGTGGGAAGGTTACTTTTTTCTCAGGGTAGTGGATACCACTGATATACCTTTCCATGGCAGTGGTTCTTTGGAAAATGACGTTCATTCATAGAGCAGTAAATTAATGGAAAAGTGACGCCGTTTACTGGATTGTTAAATGTATTGACATAATTATTTTTTTGCTAGCAGCGGACGGAGTCTTTCTCCGCAAGGTGAAGGCAAATTTCTCCCGTTTTGATTCATGGCAAAAAGCTTGACACGATTTTGTGTAAAAGTAACAATTACGTAGTTTCTCCCCTTGTGGTGCTTCCTGCCATTATTTTCACTCTCACATCAGCGCGTGTTTGTTCCCCGTGGCAGTGGTAACGCAGGTTTGTATTCCAAAGAAATAAGAACATGGTGAGTGGCTGCTTTATTTCACCTGATGTGATGACTAGTCTATTCTTAATATGAGAGCAAAGAAGCATTGCAGTAGGCTTAGGTTACGCACTTCCAGCCTATCCCACTTGTGTATCTGCTTAATCTGTTTCTAAAGCTGAATATTGAAAGTATTGGACCCTTCTGAGTTTCACTTATCTGAAGCTATTCAAGTGCATTCTTATCATTAAGAGAAAAAAATTTCAGTAGGTTAGTCCATTTTTGTCATCCTTCCACTTAGTTATACTGCTTTGCACCGATTTTTGTTTCGTTAAGCTGAGTATGTATTTGCTTCCCTGATATTACTTGGCAGTTTGTTCCACTTATCTGCAACTGTATTCCAAATCGTTGGTTTTCTATATCATTTATAGACTTTGAATTAATCCAGTTTTAATCCATTTTTTTTTAGTTTTGCCTTGGTTAGATATGTTTAGCACACCTCGTCATGCATTTGAAGTTATTTTTTCATTCTGCTCTGTGTGTTTTTCAGTGTATTTTTTTACTTCTGTAATATGGAGACTAGAATTAATGCATAAATTACACGAGGGCTTACCAACGATAGAGTTGTTTAATTTTTTTTTTTTTGGAAACTCGTGGATTTCTGCTGCTGCTGTGACCTTTGATTTCGGCTAAACATTCCGATAATTAGGTGTATATGTGATGCAATTATTTTCTTTAAATAGAGTGGAATATAAAAAAAGAAAGGCAGGAAGGGGTGTATATGTAGGTAATGTATATAATCTTAGACGGCTTAACAAGCAATGTGAGTTGAGAGTAATAAAAGAAAAGAGCAGTCACAGAGCTGAGTATCAGCAGTGGTAACAGATGCAATATTCCGAGGAAGACAGTCCATAATGAGGAAGAAAAGAAATGTAACAGGCAGAGGAAGTGGCCCTACTGACAGGACAACACTGCAGCTACAATGAACTGAGTCGTAAATTGGGAGAGAGGGATACAATATACGGTTGGGAAAATTACCTTCCCGAGCTCCCCCTTCCCCATCCTTCTTCCTTCCTCTCTCATCCCTCTTCCCATCCCACTCTCCCCTCCTTTCTTATACACCTTTTCATCCTCCTCACCCTTTTTCTCTTTCCTCCCTCCCCTTCCCTTCCACATTTTTTTGCTAAATATAAATTGTACAACTGTTCACGGTGTTATATATTTTCCTATCACTTTTAATAATATTTTAACGATATTTCCCCATTCCACATATATTTCACCGGACAAGTACACCATATTTCTCGAATCAATTTTTTAGAGGCTTTTTTCTTTTTATGTTTATCCAAGATTCTCTCTCTCTCTCTCTCTCTCTCTCTCTCTCTCTCTCTCTCTCTCTCCCTCACCATGTCTATGAATGAGCACCTTTCGGTGTTGGGGTTCATGTTTTAAACTTTTTAAGGAGCTTGTTGAAGTCTGCAACAGCTTCTGCTAAACCCTTCACTGTGAATTTTCTTTGGGGTTCTTCATTTTCTTCCCTGGCAGAGGCCATGATGAACAAAACACGATATTAAATCAAGCACACGATATTAAATCAAGAGACGCGGTAAACACGAGATGAATGAGGCTGCTGCCGGCGTAACACCCCGTACTGTTTTACAGTATTTTTTTTTATATAAGTTAAAAGAGTACACTCTATAATAACTATAAAAAGTACAGTATAGTAAATACATATACCAGTAGGTTTGTTGACACCACCGTCATATATACGGTCCGTCGTTGACCGAAACGTCGTTATGCGGTGCATGACTGTATATAAGAACATAAGAAAGAAGGAACACTGCAGCAGGCCTACTGGCCCATGCGAGGCAGGTTTAATTCTCCCACCGGCTTAAGCCTAGTCAAGTCAGTCACATTCACTTAAGGGAGGAGCACGGCATCCGACCTAGTAGCACAAGCTAGTCAGGTTCAACTCACACCCACCCACACCCACTCATGTATTTATCCAACCTATTTTTTAAACTACATAACGTCTTAGCTTCTATGACTGTACTCTGGAGTTTGTTCCACTCATCGACAACTCTATTACCAAACCAGTGCTTTCCTATATCCTTCCTGAATCTGAATTTTTCCAACTTAAAATCATTGCTGCGAGTCCTGTCTATGCTAGATATTTTTAGCACGCTATTTACATCCCCTTTTTTAATTCCTGTTTTCCATTTATACACCTCAATCATATCCCCCCTAATTCTACGTCTTTCTAGAGAGTGCAGATTCAGGGCCCTCAGTCTATCCTCATAGGGAAGATTTCTGATACATGGGATCAACTTTGTCATCCTCCTTTGTACGTTTTCCAGTGCATTTATATCCATTCTGTAATACGGTGACCATAACTGTGCATCATAATCTAAATGAGGCCTAACCAAAGATATATAGAGTTGAAGAACAACCTGAGGACTTCTATTATTTATTCTTCTTGATATGAAGCGATTTTGGCTTAAATAGCAAGCTCTTCTTGCCGAATAAGGCAAACGAAAATTTGTGTATGTAATAATTTCGCAAAAATCATTCTGAACGTAACAAAAAAAAAATATTTCATTGTGTTTATTATTAAATTATTGTAAACTTATCTAAAATATATTTAGTTGGACAAGGCTAAATTAAATTGCGTTTGTTATAATAAGGTTAGGTAAGTTTATAAGGTTCTTTTGTTACAAAATTGTTAGTTTTTACATTAACATAAATAAAAAAATATCTTTAAACGTGTAAAAGAATTTTTTTTTGTTAATTGATTAGTTTTACCTATTCAGGAAGAAATCCAAATATTCTTCTTTGAAGCCTTTTTATCCACTTCTCCGAGGCTAGGGTCCCACAATTTGAACCAGAGGTGGACCCCATCTTATATATATATATATATATATATATATATATATATATATATATATATATATATATATATATATATTAATGTTTTTTTTTTGGGCCACCTGCCTCGGTGGGATACGGCCGATTTGTTGAAAGAAATAATATATATATATATATATATATATATATATATATATATATATATATATATATATATAATATATATAATTGACTTTTGATTCTCTGTTTTGTATTCATTATCTCTTTCCCCTATTTTCCAAACCCCTTCCTGCTCCATTCATCCTCCCCATTCAACCTTCCTCCCATCCAACCTCTCCCATCCTTTCCCATTCTTCCCAACCCCTTTATCCGTTTCCCCAAGCTTCCCCATTTCCATGGTCTCAGCGCCAGGGAAATCAGGGGAGGGGGAGATGGTGGGTGGTGAAAGAAGCGTGACGGTCAGGAGAGGTGATTACAGGTAATTATCGCGGCGCAGCTGGTAATTAACCGGGATTGATTGTGTTTGGCTTAATTAGGGTCACCCAGCCAACCAGTCTGGTACGCGTCCCGTCTCCCTTATGAGTGCCGGAAGCTCTATTATCTTCATAAGGCTCTATATTATTTCTCTGGCAGAGTGGGGGTACCTAAAAATCTATTTTATTATATCCTTGGCTAAATAAGGTAAATATGAACCCATATTAGTCTCAGTAGGGTTCTCTTGCACCCTTATTCTCATCCTCCTGGATAAATAGGGTTCCAAGGACCTATTTTCTCTCTCTTGATCCCACCCATTGTCCTTTGGTGAAAATGTTGCAAATCAAAGAAACAGAGAGATCTGTTAAAATAATGTTTCGCTCATTGAAAGCTCTATCATTTACCACTACATTTCGCACAATAAGAACTATATCAAGTTACTACAACGGTTCACTCATTGAGAACTTTATCGAGCTCCCACTGAGCTTAATGAACATAACATAGAAAGAAGGAGCACTGCAGCAGGCGTACTGGCCCACGCGAGGTAGGTCCAACTCACATCCACCCACACCCACTCATGTATTTTTATTATTTATATTTTTATTAACACATCGGCCATGTCCCATCAAGGCAGGGTGGCCCGAAAAAGAAAAACTTCCATCATCGTTCACTTCATCACTGTCTTCCCAGAGGCGCGCTTACACTACAGTTATAAAACTGCAACATTAACACCCCTCCTTCAGAGTGCAGACACTGTACTTCCCATCTCCAGGACTCAAGTCCGGCCTGCCGGTTTCCCTGAATCCCTTCATGTTACCTTGCTTACACTCCAACAGCACGTCAAGTCCTAAAAACCATTTGTCTCCATTTGCTCCTGTCTTACACATTCACGCACGCTTGCTGGAAGTCCAAGCCCCTCGCACACAAAACCTTTACCCCCTCCCTCCAACCTTTAATAGGCTGATCTCTACCCCGCCTTCCCTCCACTACAGATTTATACACTTTCGAAGTCATTCTATTTCTTTCCATTCTCTCTACATGTCCAAACCATCTCAATAACCCCTCCTCAGCCCTCTGGATAATAGTTTTGGTAATCTCGCACCTCTTCCTAATCTCCAAACTACGGATTCTCTGCATTATATTCACACCACACATTGCCCTCAGACACGACATCTCCACTGTCTCCAGCCTTCTCCTTGTTGCAACATTCATCACCCATGCTTCACACCCATACAAGAGTGTTGGTATAACTATACTCTCATACATTCCCCTCTTTGCTTTCATGGATAAAGTTCTTGTCTCCACAAACTCCTCAGTACACCACTCACCCTTTTCCCCTCATCAATTCTATGATTCACCTCATCTTTCATAGACCCATCTGCTGACATGTCCACTCCTAAATGTCTGAATACATTCACCTCCTCCATACTCTCTCCCTCCAATCTGATATCCAATTTTCCGTTACCTATTTTTTTTATCTCATCATCTTACTCTTCTTTATTCACTTTTAATTTCCTTCTTTTTACATAGTCCACCAAACTCATCCATCAACCTCTGCAACTTCTCTTCAGAATCTCCCAAAAGCACAGTGTCATCAGCAAAGAGCAACTATGACAACTCCCACTTTGTGTTAGATTCTTTATCTTTTAACCCCACACCTCTTGCCAAGACCCTCGCATTCACTTCTCTTACAACTCCATCTATAAATATATTGAACAACCACGGTGACATCACACATCCCTGTCTAAGGCCTACTTTTACTGGGAAATAATCTTCCTCTCTCCTACATACTCTAACCTGAGCCTCACTATCCTCGTAAAGACTCTTCACTGCTTTCAATAACCTACCTCCTATTCTATACATTTGCAACATCTGCCACATTGATCCACTATCCATCCTATCATACGCCTTTTCCAAATCCATAAATGCCACAAAAACCTCTTTACCCTTATCTAAATACTGTTCACCTATATGTTGCACTGCAAACCTGAAGGACCTGCCAAGTATGCTGAAGGACCTGCCAATTATGGGTCAACAGGCCTACTGCAGTGTTCCTTCTTTCTTATGTCTTAAACACTTGGTCTACACCCCACTTCCCTTCTTAATTAAAGCCTCATTGTTCATCTGTCATCCTGCTCTCCGTCTTACTCTTAATTTTTCCAATAATAACTCTACCATACACTTTACCAGGTATACTCAACAGACTTATTCTCCTATAATTTTTACACTCTCTTTTGTCCCCTTTGCCTATATACACAGGAACTTAGGTACCCTTTAACATTTCTATCTTTATCTCATCAATCTCATGCATTTATCTAACCTATTTTTAAAATTACATAAGGTTTTGCTTCAATGACGCTACTTGGGAGTTTCTTCCACTCATCCACAACTCTATTACCAAACCAGTGCTTTCCTATACCTTTTCTGAATCTAAATTTTTCCAACTTGAAACCATTGCTGCGAGTCCTGTCTCGGTTAGTTATTTTTAGCCCATTATTTACATTCCCTTTATTTATTCTGTTTTCCATTTATACACCTCAATCATATCTCCCCTAATTCTACGACTTTCTTGAGTGCAGATTCAGGGCCTCAGTCTGATACATGTGAGGATTTATATCCGTTCTGTAATACGGCCACCAGAACTGTGCAGCATAATCTAACAATAACCTGCGGACTCCTGTTAGTTACACTTCTTGATATGAAGCCAAGAGAATTCTATTCGCTTAATTCGAATACTTACGCATTGTTGTCTGGGTTTTAGATTACTGCTAACCAGAACTCCCAAATTTTTTTCGCAATCAGAGATATTGACATCCACATTATTTAGTTTATAAGTATAATGGTTATTTACCTTTCCAACGCTTAGAACTTTGCATTTGTCTGTCAAACTACATCTGCCACTTCACCCACCAGTGCATCAGTCTATTCAGATCTTCCTGGAGCGCTCTAGTGTCCTCGTCAGAATGAGTTCGACGGCCTATTTTGGTGTCATCGGCAAACTTGCTTATGTCACTATTTATACCCTCATCTATTTTGTTTGTGTAATTTGTTAAAAACAAAGGGCCCAACACTGACTCCTGTGGAACATCGCTCGTGACGCTTCCCCACTCTGATTTCTCCCCGTTTATGCAAACTCTCTGTTGCCTATCTGTCAACCACGCCTCTATCCAGGAAAAAAATTCTCCTATTCCGTGTACCTCGACTTTCCTCATTAGTCTCCGATGTGGGACGACTCTGTTAAAAGCCTTACAGAAGTCCATATACACAACATCATATTCATTACCATGATCTACCTCCTCAAACACCCTAGCGAAAAAAGATAGCAAGTTCGTAAGGCAGGAATGCCCCTGTGTAAAACCGTGCCGAGATTCATTAATCAATTTATGTATTTCACGTTGGCTACAAACAGCCTCGGCAATTGTAAATTCCATCAATTTTCCCACCATGGAGGTCAGGCTTATTGATCTGTAGTTCGAAGCTAAGGACCTGTCACTAGCTTTGTAGATAGGTATCACATTTACTATTTTCCACCTATCTGGTACTATGCCAGTTAATAGAGATATGTTGAAAAGACAATGCCATGTTGAAATTTCTGTATATGAATAAAAAGCATCGTGGAAATAAATGGTATAAAATATCCACACGTTGGAAAAATATACACAAAAGCAGTATAATGTGATCCTTTATTGACAACGTTTCGCACACACAGTGGGCTTTATTAAGTCACAAACAGATCTGTTTGTGACTTGATAAAGTCCACTGTGTGGGCGAAACGTCAATAAAGGATCACATTATACTACTTTTGTGTTTATTTTTCCAAAAACCATGGTGGTAGTGGTGGTATTCGCCCGTGGCAGTGGCTGTGTTCGTCCTTGGCAGTGGCTGTGTTCGTCTGTGGCAGTGGCTGTGTTCGTCCCATGCAGTGGCTTTTTAATCTATGCTGCCGTTTTAAACCTCTCTTGTAATCCTCCAGTATTTCATTCTATTAATATATCATATAGTTTAAGTCTCATTCGTTGCACTAGTTGCTATTTTCCGTATGCCGTATATTGCGACAAGGACGTAAAAAGTTTTGATATACACAGCTGACCTACATTCGGGAGATTATAATGGTGAATATTATGTGAAACTGTTGTTGGTAAGATAATTTTCGCCGGCCGGGAGGGAAGGTCACACTGAAGATGTGAGAGTGAAATCAATTGTGACCTAAACTCTGAGATGTATCTCAGCAGATTGTCTCTAGACGGATATAGTTTTTTTGTCTGTGTGTTGGAAATGAATTAGGGGAGTGGATAAGTTTTTCATTTCTTATAATATATAATTATGTTGGTAGAATTATCGACAATATGTTAGGTAAAAAGGACACAAGAGCATTAGTTGCACGTGTGCCCCTTTACCCAAGATAATTTTAAAGTGTTTTGATATTACTCAATTGTCCTTAAAATACAGTTTAAGGAGGAAAGTGTGATTAAAAATTATGATAATTTGTGTTTCTACAAAATATAACACCACTTCTGTTATTTATTTAGCTTGTTAAACGTAAATAAGACACGCAAGTGACTTTATCAATTGAAAAAGTCCAACAGGGACTTTATCAGTTGATAAAGTCCCTGGTGGACGAAACGTCTTCACAATAAAATGCCATAACCCGCATTTTGTGTCTCATTTACATACTTTCTTCAACTCTACCAATGAATTGACGTAGTGTGATAGTTTTTAATAATATTTCTAGCGTGTTCACTTTCGTTGTTACTTAGTATAGTTAGCATGTGTCTGAGATATAGCAAACAGCACCAGGTGTACGCCACTTCTTGAGATGATTCATCAAGTCCACTTTACTTCTTCAACTATACTTCTTAGCACTGATATTTTTATTGTTTTGACTTTTATTGACCCAGGAAACTTTACTACTGCAAGAGGATAATTATATAGTGTTGTAAGTACTCGGTAATGAATTAAGAGTTAACATTGAATATGTAGGTTGAACAGTGAGGAGTCTCCAGCAGACTGTTCAAATATGGGTTGTAAACCATCCTGCCAGGCTTTTGAGGCATTTGTGGCCGAGTGGATAAAAGCATCACTTTGGGAACCTTGTCAGTCTCTCTGTAGTGGGTTCGACTCCTGCTGACTGCGATCTATCTCTGTATATACTCTCTTGTTTCTGCGTGGTGCAATGATAATATATATATATATATATATATATATATATATATAATAGGTAAAACTGGTCAATTAGCAAAAACTCTTTTACAATTTAGTCATATATTTTTCTCTTATACGTTTAAAGATATATTTTTTCTTTTATGTTAATGTAAAAATTAATAATTTTGTACCAAAAGAACCTGAGAAAACTCACCTAACCTTACTATAACAAACGCAATTTAATTTAGCCTCATCCAACTAAATATATTTTATATAAGTTTATAATAATTTAATAATAAACAAACACAATAAAATATATTTTTTCGTTAGGTTCAGAATGATTTTCCTATTTAAGCCAAAATCGCAAGTTTTACTTATTCGGCACGACATATAATATATATATATATATATATATATATATATATATATATATATATATATATATATATATATATATATATATTATGAAAAAGAAACACTATCATTCACACTATCAGTGTTTTGCCAGAGGCTCGCAGATACGACAGTTTAAGTCCGGCTAACAACCGGTTTCCCTGAATCCCTTAACAAAATATTACCATGCTGACACTGCAGTAGCTCGTCAAATCACTGCTAATACATTGATATTCTTTCTCAGGTACTTGTGGTGGTCGTGTTAGCCAGATGTGAAGAGTGGAGGTAAGGTAAGGCCGACTGCAAGGTATTAGGAAGTGTTGCGATGTTAGATGTAGTGTAACGAGAGGTGATAATCAACTGCAGCACGGGACACTGGTAAGGTATTCACGGGAATTAATTTGGTTACTTGTTAAAATGGGCACCTAAGTTATGTTACGGCCTCACCTGGCCTTGCTAAAATTTATATCATCCAGCAACGATTATCTCTGCATAACATAAGTAAAATCAGCCATAATTCACTTAGTATTATTTATCATCAACTAAATGTGTTGATTTCACGATGTACAAACTTATTTCAACGGAGTAATAAGAAAAATATAGCTTGGCTTCTCTGGCAGAACTGTCCTTGCCGAATTAACTAGGACGGCAACAAGCAGAGCAGAGATATATGAGAATATTCTAAAGATGGAATGTGGCCTATGACCTCCATTGGTTTTCTGAGCATGAATATAAGAAAGTGTCACACGCTTCAGTCACTGATACTACACAAGTCATGGAGTGATTTCTCTTTATTTGTTTCCGTGATTCTGTGACACTTTTAATACGATATAGATTGGACTAGACCACAACAAAAATACTTCGCAAATAAAACTGTGCTTGGCAAAGGCTTCCGATTCGACCCCACAATGCGCAATTGTTTAAAACATACATACATTTTCTTATATCCACAATACGTAACTGTTTAAAAACTACGTACAATTTCCTTTAATCAATCGATTGTTAGTATGGTCACATTCGTTTTCAGTACCATAAAAACTATAAGGTAAAATAAAAAAAAATTTACTCCAAAGCACAAAAATGTTCAATTTTTTTTAGACCAGTATGTGAAACCCAGAGTTGTTAAGTATGACTAGAGGACTGATGGATCACCAAGTGAAATAGATAAAAGTATTCTTTAAACTTACTTGATATCGAGCGTCTGGGTATAAGTTAAATACCTTACATTCAAGCCACTGACGTAGCAAAACGGGTCTAAAGTTGTAAATCATGTAACTCAAGTGCATCAGATGAGACGATAGTGTCGAATTTCATTTTGCATATTATCATTTTTCTTCTGTAAGAAATTTATTAATAAATCGGCACAACTGGAGGAAAAATTCATGTATCGCATATTTCAAACTCCCAGTGAAAGCAAGAGTTATTATTATTATTATTATTATTATTATTATTATTATTATTATTATTATTATTATTATTATTATTATTATTATTATTATTATTATTATTGTTGTATATTAGTTTAAGACAAAACGATGTCCCCTGCACTGAGTTTATATTTAATTTAACACTTAGAATTTATATTTCTTGCAGTTTTGGAATGTAAGTTTATCAAGTTATTAGTATGTGCATTTAGTGAATATTTTCAGATTATATGAAATATGTCTGTCTGTCTGTCTGGGATGTTTTTATAACCAAGTGTAATACATAGTAAATGTAATATATATATATATATATATATATATATATATATTTTACATTTACTATGTATTACACTTGGTTATTGTAGTTGTTCTCAGTGTTCCCCGATATCACCTCCGGATGGATCCATATATTGTGCTGCGACAATAGTGGAGAAAAGATACGCTTTCTTAAGCAAGCATTTATTGGAAAACATTTCGCTCAGTAAAGCTATCAAGTCAATTATTTGTAAAACTCCAAGCAGAGCGAAACGTTGACCTATTGAAAGATTATTCTTCATAGTGTGTCTTTTCTTCAATACATACTTCTAGAACTGTTATTTTCATCATCTCTAAATCTGGTTTGGATAATATCTCCTTCAATATTACTGTTGAGCCGTTTGATTTATATGCCAGATGTTCAGCTCATTATATTCTTTTCATAGTATTGTCACAAGTGTGTTGAATAGTTATGCAAGAGCGGCACAGTATATCCGTCCAGGTGGGGAGCGTGTAGACGTCGAGAAAGTAATCATAGCAGTATTCTTGGGTTGCAACGGCCCGCGCCAGAGAGGAGACCTTTCCTGCATTGTCCCACTGCAGTCCTAAGCCCTCGCCCACCCTCCGGCCCTCACTGGTCACCTTTTTTTTACCTTCCTTATTTGGTTATTGAGGAGAGAGATTTAATGCTTAGGGCAGCATGGCTGGCGTGCAGTGTACTGGGCACGCTGCCCTCTGAATGACCCTGGCCCACGTGTGGCCGGCCGGCCGCCCTCCTGCTCCTAGTGGTAAATAACTCTGCACGACTGGACCTTTATGGGCTCGTGTGCCCGGTCGTGGCCGACCTATTCGTCGGATGTAAATTAAGAACGCTAGATTGAGTCCGATAACCGTCCGGCATACGCCAAGGAGGGTGTTCTTACCCCCTTCAAAGAGACTAAAAACCCAGTTCGTTAATAATGTTCCACTCGAGGGTTTTATTCCCGTCGCCCTTTGCATGTAGAGAAAAGGCATCTCTTGCTGTCTTACCTGTTCTAACGCCTCTAGTACAGTACCCTTTTCATAATAGGATTTATAAAATTTTATTTTGTATAGTCGACACGATACTGCGGGTGGTCTTCAGAAGATTGGTTACATGTTGCCTACACGAGAGTGATCTGTACAATAATTTAGTCTTACAAAGATTATTTTGATATCTGTATCATGTACCAGTATAATTCGCTTGGAATGAGAGTTCTCTTTTCATTCAGTAACTTGAAATTTTTCAAAGCTGGCGTGTACACATATACAATGTCATCATTGTGTAAAGAATTCATTTAATCCTGCATTGAGTTAAACGCGATTAAAAAAGAAGTCAAACCCAGAAAGACGTTCGTTAACAGGTAGTGGTCTTGGCAAATTAATGTACAGCCAGACAAAGAAAGACTTTTGTTAATAGGTAACGATTATTATACCCCGGAATAAGCTATTGTTGCCCACTGGTCCACAGTGTCAGCACAGCTCTGCTGACCAGGCACTTACTGCAGAAAATGATGTTATCTTTTTATAAACTACCTCCAGGGAGGTAGTAGAGCACTAGCTAAAAATTACAGACCAGTAGCCCTCACTTCTCACATCATAAAAATCTTTGAAAGAGTGATGAGACGGCAGATTACAAAGTTCATGGACCAGCACAACCAACATAACCCGAACAAGCATGGCTTTAGAGCGGGTCGATCATGCCTGTCACAGCTGCTGAACCATTATGACAGAATTACGGAGGCATTGGAGGACGACCAAAACGCAGATGTGATTTACACAGATTTTGCCAAAGGCGTTTGACAAATGCGATCATGGAGTGATAGCGCACAAAATGAGGGCCATAGGCATTACGGGAAGGTAGGCAGATGGATTTTTGAGTTCCTAACACAAAGAACACAAAAAGTAGTAGTGAACAGGGCAAGATCCAGCATCAGCGAGGTCAAAAGCTCAGTGCCCCAAGGCACTGTCCTGGGACCTCTGCTGTTTCTCATCCTCATAGCAGACATAGATAAAAACACCTAGCACACTTTTGTATCATCATTTGCAGATGACACTAAAATAAGCATGAAAGTCACTACGGTAGAGGACACTGAAAATTACAGGAGGACATAAGCAGGGTCTTCCAATGGGCAGTGGAGAACAACATGACGTTCAATGGTGATAAGTTTCAGCTGCTTAGGTATGGAAAATGAAGAACTCAAAAGGAACACTATATACAAAACTCAAGAGGGTCACCACATAGAACGAAAGGAACACGTAAAGGACTTGGGAATAATTATGTCTGCTGATCTGTCGTTTAAAGACCATAACAAGACAAAGATCACAACAGCCAGGAAGATGACGGGGTGGGTATTGAGAACTATTCAAATCGCTAGTGCTCCCTCACTTAGAATACTGCTCAGTGCTGACGGCCCCGTTCAGGGCAGGAGAAATAGCAGAGCTGGAACAAATCCAGAGATCGTTTACGGCTCACATTGAGCCATTGAAACATCTAAATTATTGGGAACGCCTTCAAGTCTTGAACATGTACTCATTGGAGCGGAGGAGAGAGAGATACATGATAATATATACATGGAAAGTACTTGAGGGCCTGGTCCCAAATCTGCACACTGCCATAACAACATACTGGAGTGAGAGATATGGGAGAAAGTGTAAAATAAACCCAGTGAGGAGCAGGGGTGCGGTGGGGACAATACGGGAGCACTGTATTAACATCCGGGGTCCCAGACTATTCAACATCTTACCAGAAGATATCCGAAACACGGCTGGAACCAGTGTAGAAGCCTTCAAGAGGAAACTGGACAAATATCTTCACCAGGTGCCAGATCAACCAGGCTGTGATGGATATGTGGGGCAGCGGGCCTCCAGCAGCAACAGCCTGGTTGACCAGGCAAGCACCAGACGAGCCTGGCCCATGGCCGGGCTCAGAGAGTAGATACTCTCGAAACTCTTCAAAGGTATATCAAAGGTAAAGTAAGACAGTGATCTCGTCAGGAGACACTTTCCTGTTTTCTGACCAGCAAAACATCCTCTCCATAATATTTTTTCGGTAATATACTATTACCGAACGTCACACTGCTGATAAACAACAGCAGCCTCTTCGGCAGACCTTGGTATATGTTCTCCTTGGCTGGTGTTACTGCACGTTGTTACCTCCCTCACCAAGACCATCTTTCACTGGCTGGAGGGCGCACAGCAACACCCACACATGTATGGGCAAGAAGCTTTCATTTTAACACCGTTTCACTCAAGGTGGACTTTTTTTTCAATAAATGCTCTATTTAGAGGAAGGTGTTAATAAACACTGGTTCTGCGTAGTTGGGACTTTGTTCAATTCCACCTTTCATTACCGCTACGCAAGTTATCTTATGACCGTAATTCATTATCTAAATGATTTTTTTTTAAATCGTTTATGCCCAGTAACTTCCTGACGCACCAACTGCTATGTCTTTCATCATATAACATTCTTTTGTGGGTCTTCAGTTCCCAAAGTAATATCCTAACTTCAAACTTGAAAACTTTCTTTTAAATGCCTGCGTTCACTCCAGACGAAGGTGTTTATATACGGACTTAGCCTGCCCATCCGTTTACCAGGTCTCCAGTGTTTCTCATGTTCATTTTCACATCTCTTAGTGTAAGCCTCTACCCCTTTACCTCGAGTCTTCCACATTCTAAATCATTTTTCCACGTCAGTGCGTAGGTGAGGCTCTTTGAGCCGCACCTTCGTACCGTTGGTATCCCTTCTTGCCACCTCTGATGCACCTCTCCCCTACTCACCGGCTTCAACATCTGTTCTCTAATGTATGCAACCTTATCCACTCTCCTTCCTTGCAGTTCCTTTCTTATTTTAAATCTCAATTCCTTACAGTTACTTTTTCCTTCAGCTCCACTTTTTCTTACTTCTCAATCTCCTTTTCCTTCATCTCTCCTCCTTGTACACCATCTCATTTTCTTTCTTGTACTCATTTCTTTCCAGGTTTCCCAACGTCGTCTGTTCATTCTCTAAATCCCTCAGCCTTTACACACGTTGTTCTCCTTCCATAACGATTCTTTACTGTTCTAATTTTCTCGAGCCTGAGTCTCGCCTTGATCTCTTCTCATCGTAGAGCTCTTGTTCCCCAAGCTCCCAACTACTTATCTTTCACTCTCATCCACATGTTCCGCTGTTCACAATTCTTATCCATTTGTTCTGTTGATCACCAGCCTCTAACATATGTTCCGTTAAGCATCAGCCTCATCCATCTGTTCCACTGTTCTCCAATCTCATTCCTCTGTTCCTCTATTTATCACCCCTCATTTTTTTGTCCTCCGCTTATAGCCTTTGCATTTTCAGGCATGAAGCTTTTTCCTCTCTTCCTCGCACCATCATTTTCCTTACATCATCCTCGTCTTCTCTCCCTCACACCATCCTCTTCCTCTCTCTCACACCATCCTCTATCCTTCGCACCATCTACTTACCCTCTAACTTTCCCTTACACCATACACTTCTTTTCTTTTCCTGGCGCACCACCTGTGATCGTGATCACCTCCTCACCTTCCCAGCCACTTCCTCACATCACCTCATCCTGGTGCATTCTCCGGGCTCTTCACACGAGGAGCTTTAATGCGACTCGGCTCACTTTTTTGTGCAGCGTCTGCCGGTTCCTTTGAACCTGCCGGGACGGCTCAGAGGAGGAGACGGGAGGACCCCTTACCGGGGCGCCCCGCGGGCGGAGGGAGAGAGAGGAACCTTTACTGCAGAGGGTTTCAAGGACAGAAGCAGGAGCCAAAATGGAAATATGCACAGGGACTGGCGGGGGTCGTTGGGCGTACATAATTATACACAAACACCGCGTGCATTGTGAGGTAAAGCTCGTCCCGAGGTAACCTGCACGCTGCATTGCATTTATGTGAGAGGGCGACCTATGCCTTTGTGGAGCACCAGCCTCCGAGGGTCGTGGAGAATGGTACACCAGCCCCGCTGGGGACTGCTTCTACCTGTACACCCCTTGGGTCATGCAATGTGCTTCTTTATTTCACCTGGGCCATAATCGTTATCACCATAAATCTCATACTCCATATGGCGATACAGAACGTAGAAGGTGTTTTGCATATCATCTGTGAGAACGCAGTTGTAAAAATAACACTTTTCACATCTCGATATCCATATAGTCCTCTCTGTTCTCATTCTCTGCCTCATACCATCTTATCTCTCTTCATCCTCATCATTCTAGGCTTCCTCATCATCTGTTTTCATATTTTCTCCTACTTCCTCATCGTTCTTGTGTTCTTATCCTCGGGTTCTTCGTTCAGCTAGTTATTCCTTGCCTTCGTCTTCATGCCCCTCCTTTGGGCCCCCCTCCTCGCCTTCTTGAAAATGTAAGTAATCACTGCAAACTGATGGTTACTAAAATTTGTGTAGGTTAGCAGTCTCCACACGAGAATTTCCTTCAGCTTGACATTGTGCCCTTACCGAGAGACTGATACCAAAATATAATCCACATATATAAATAAGGTTTCTACTTCCTAATGGGAATATTTTTTTTTTTTGTCGTTGCGAGAAAATTGGAAGTAACATGTGTATTTCGTGTATTGTAAGGGAGACTTCTGCCTCGCAGTGACCTACCTTATGGGCCACGTATGTACAGTAGGTATGTGTATAGGAAATGACAGATCTGGTTGGCCCCATGGACGCCAGGACGTGGGTGTGTCCATTATCTTCTTTTTATTAAAATCGTCACTATGAAACAATTCTCTACGGATTGAGGAATTCAAACCTTCTCATATCCATGGTTACCTGCTTGTCGACGATCATCCTTTCTGCGCTGTTTGTGCCGTGTTGTTGACTGCTTCATGTTTTTCCTGTCTCTTTCGGCCTTGTTGAATTGTTCAGAACGTTACATTCACCGAGGAGCCTGTTGGAACCTCTTTGAACTTTAGAACCTCATTTTAATGTAATCCATTTGAGATTTTTAAGTGATGCAGAATATTTTAATGTTCATAAGTTTAAGTAAGTTTTTTTATTTGGTGGGGAGTTAGTTTTAATTGTTGAGTGAGTATGATTTAGCGTGCATGCGTGTGACTTTTTTTTTGTGTGTGTAGAGAGATGGAATATATTCTTTGGGCTTAACACTTTGTACATTTGTTACATTTTTGAGAGGAGTTATTTGATGAAAGCCTCGAGACTTTATACTATTTGTTTGTTTGATCCTCTGCTTATTGTACATGAACATCTGTTTCTAAGTACCATCTCTAGTCTACTTATCTTGATCGTGTTCTATTGTATGTTCTAATCTCGTCAGCTCTCTGTCTCTTGTGATTGTTTTAGCCATTCTCTTGATCTCTCGTGATTCTCTTAACTTTCACCTCTTGTGCTTCTGTCTTGGTGAAAACGCCGGAAGAGGCTGGGGATACGAACTTCAATCAGGTGAGTTCAAGCTGGGTTTGAACTTCTTTAGAGCCCAAAATTTTCTCGAGGGAGCAGTGATTGATCTTTTCATGTACATTGATCCATATTTTTCGTTAGAGTGAAGTGAAGCTGTCTTGTTTTCTTCATCTTTGGTCTCTCTACAAGAGGCATCTGGGGGGAGATTTGAACAATAGCTGATATTACTTTTGTTTTCCCCAATTTGGATGATACATTTACATAAATATGTTGGTTTTGTGATTATTTAGTTCTAAATTTTCGCAGTTCAAAAATACATTAATATGTGTTATACCTATTTGGCAAAACGATATCTGTAAATATGTTTTGTTGTTAAGCAAGCCTAACAGTCATGACGTGTTACAGTATTATGGTAAGACTGGCTGGAGCGTATCGTACACGTCTATGTTTTGAAGTCTTGCATTCCACCAAACCTAGTATGATTGAGGAGTGTTAGAATTTTTATTCGGACGTTTCGCAAATGTCAAGTGTTCATCATCAGAGTTTTAAAGAAACAAAAATAAATGCTACACGTTTTATTCACAATTTTGCAACTATATAAATTGTGCTCACGTTAATTACCAATATAATTTGTGTTTTCGTTAAAAAACAGAGTTTAATTACTAAGAAGCAGAAACAAACACACTCGTGGAAAACAAAACTAATTTTTGCAACTTAAGATGATTCTATATCACGTAAAAGTTATTCATCGATTAACTAATAAAACATACGTAAAATAGCAGTTTGTTTTGGTTGTATGAGAGGTGGAGCTCTCATCCGGCCAGTGTGTATACAATTGCATTGTTGAACTTGAATAATTGCACTGAATGATAAATATGGGTTTAGAGTTTTAGGAAATACAATACAGTGAAGGTGTATAATTATGTTGTAGTCTGATTTTCATTATGCACAACCTAATTTTCTTGAATATTGTGGATGATAAATCAAGTCACTTAATATACAGGTAGACCTATTGTTTTTGTTATTTGATTCCATACTAATTAAGCAACTTTGCTAACACTATACATAACCTATCTAACATATCTAATATTATTTATCGCCATTGAGTTACGGAGGTGAAATTTAACCCACTTTTCGCCGATATCCAGTATAACTTAATTGTAAACACTGAATGTTTCAAAAGAACCATACCTGCCGGCTTGGTTAAAAAAAGAATTGGATAGGAAGTGAAGCGTGGGATGGAAGGCAGTTGGTTGTTCAGTGCACATTCTAGCACACCTGCATTGCCAGCCCTTGAAAAAGGGTTAAATCCCTTCCATATGCCGAGGAAGGTGAGTTTTTTGCTCGTCAAGGGAAGTAAGGGGTGGAGGTGGTGGTTTTTGTCCCCCTTCAACAATGAAAGTATTCACTTGTGCGGCTAATGGTTCCAAAACATGAGCATCTGGGCGTGCATTAGCATGAAAGAGGCTGCATCTGTGCGACACAGAGGTGAGGAGAGGACGTGGCTGGTGGCTCCACTAGAGACGAGGGTGATGAAGGTAGCTGTTACGTCCTGAGTGTACGGCTGCACGAGGCACGTCTACTTGCTGATGCTCACTCACCAGTACCCTCAAGTGGCCCTCAAACCTCCCTTCCTCCCTCCTCTATCCTCCCTCCCCTTTGCTCTTATACATTCTTCCTATCTCATCCCTTCCGTTTCTTACCCCTTCCTCTCCTTTCTTTCTCACTGCTCTCCATCCTCTCCTTACTGTCTCTCATTGCCCTCTTTCTATTCCCTCTTTGCTCTCCCTCCCTTCCCCTTTCTCTCTATCCTCCCTCCCCTCCATTCCTCTCTCACAGCCCTCCCTTCCCCTCCTCCTGTCACTGCTTCCCTCTTCTCCATCCTGTCTCACTGCCTTCCCTCCCCTCCTCGCCTTCCTCTGTCACCCCCTCCGTCCTGATAGTAACTCCAGCTCTGCTTACCTGGAGGCTCTGGAGTCTACCTGGAGGCTATTCCGGGGATCAACGCTCCCGTATCTTCATTGCTCTGCTGAAGTCTCCCAGCTCAGACTGACACTACTGAAGTCTCCCAGCTCAGACTGACACTACTGAAGTCTCCCAGCTCAGACTGACACTACTGAAGTCTCCCAGCTCAGACTGACACTACTGAAGTCTCACAGCTCAGACTGACACTACTGAAGTCTCCCAGCTCAGACTGACACTACTGAAGTCTCCCAGCTCAGACTGACACTACTGAAGTCTCCCAGCTCAGACTGACACTACTGAAGTCTCCCAGCTCAGACTGACACTACTGAAGTCTCAGCTCAACTGACACTACTGAAGTCTCACAGCCAGACTGACACTACTGAAGGGTCAGACTGACACTACTGAAGGGTCAGACTGACACTACTGAAGGGTCAGACTGACACTACTGAAAGCTCAGACTGACACTACTGAAAGCTCAGACTGACACTACTGAAGTCTCCCAGCTCAGACTGACACTCTGAAGTCTCCAGCTCAGACTGACACTATTGAAGTCTCCCAGCTCAGACTGACACTACTGAAGTCTCCCAGCTCAGACTGACACTACTGAAAGCTCAGACTGACACTACTGAAAGGTCAGACTGACACTACTGAAGTCTCCCAGCTCAGACTGACACTACTGAAGTCTCCCAGCTCAGACTGACACTACTGAAGTCTCCCAGCTCAGACTGACACTACTGAAGTCTCCCAGCTCAGACTGACACTACTGAAGTCTCACAGCTCAGACTGACACTACTGAAGTCTCCCAGCTCAGACTGACACTACTGAAGTCTCCCAGCTCAGACTGACAGGTTTCAGCACCTTGTATGAGTACCATCCTGCGTGATGGAACATGACAGGGAAACATAGCTAGCTTTTCTTCCCACTACCTGGAGTCTACCTGGAGGGCATTCCGGGAATCAACGCCCACGCGGCCCGGTCCACGACCAGGCCTCCTGGTGGATCAGGGCCTGATCAACGAGGCTGTTACTGCTGGCCGCACGTAGTCCAACGTACGAACCACAGCCCGGCTGATCAGGCACTGACTTTAGGTATCTGTCCAGCTCCCTCTTGAAGACAACCAGCGGTCTACTGGTAATGCCCCTTATGGCTGGTGGGAGGCTGTTGAACAGTCTTGGGCCCCGGTCACTTATTGTGTTTTCTCTTAGTGTACCAGTGGCGCCCCTACTTTTCAAAATTATTAATTTTTACATTAACATAAATGAAAAAAATATATCTTTAAATGTATAAGAGAAAATTTTAGAAAGGATTTAATTTTATGGGGTATGTTACATCGCTTGCCAAGTCTTTTGCTTTCGTAGGGAGTGATTTCTGTGTGCATGTTAGGGACCAGTCCCTCAGATTCTTCCAGGTGTAGATTATTATATATATCTCTCGCCTGCGCTCCACTGAGTACAAATAAAGTGCTTCCAGGCGTTCCCAGTAGATAAGGTGTTTGATGGAACTTATACGTGCAGTAAAGGTTCTCTGTACATTGTCTAGATCTGCAATTTCACCTGCCTTGAATGGGGATGTTAATGTACAACATTATTCCAGCCTGGAGAGAACAAGTGATTTAAAAAGGATCATCATTGGCTTAGCATCTCTTGTCTTGAATGTTCTCATTATCCATCCTATCAGTTTCCTCGCAGATGTGATAGTGGCAGTGTTGTGATCCTTGAAGGTGAGATCGTCGGACATTAGCACTCCCAGGTCCTTCACATTACTTTTCCGCTCTATTGTGTGATTAGAGTTTGTAGTATACTCAGTTCTAGTTATTATTTCCTCCAGTTTTCCATAACGGAGTAGTTTGAATTTGTCTTCATTGAATATCATATTGTTCTCCGTTGCCCATTGGAAAACTTGGTTTATATCTTCTTGGAGATTAACCGTGTCCTCAATGGATGACACTCTCATGCTGATCCTAGTATCGTCTGTAAAGGATGATACGGTGCTATGGTTTACATCTCTGTCTATCTCTGATATGAGAATGAGGAACAGGATAGGTGCGAGTACTGTGCCTTGTGGAACAGAGCTCTTCACTGTGGCAGCTTCAGATTTAACTATGTTTACCATTACTCATTGTGTTCGATTGGTTAGAAAGTTGAAGATCCATCTGCTTACTTTGCCAGTTATCCCTTTAGCACGCATTTTGTGTGCTATTACACCATGATCGGTCTTGTCAAAGACTTTTGCAAAATCTGTGTATACTACATCTGCATTCTGTTTGTTTTCCAGTGTATCTAAGACCATATATTTGCGAGAGGCAGGAGCGACCTGCTCTGAAACCATGTTGCCCTGGATTGTGCAATTTTTGGTAGTTCAAGTGGTTTGCTATCCTGCTTCTTAGAACTCTTTCAACGATTTTTATGATGTGGGACGTTAAACCTATTGATCTATAGTTCTTAGCTACTGCTTTGCTGTCACCTTTATGGAGTGGGGCTATATCCGTTGCTTTTAGTGACTGTGGAATCTCGCCTGTGTCTAAGCTCCTTCTCCATAGTATACTTAGGGCCTGTGAGAGGGGTTTCTTGAAGTTCTTAATGAACACAGAGTTCACGAGTCTGGGCATGGGGCTGAGTGCATGGGCATGTCGTCGATGGCTTTTTCAAAGTCTAGTGGAGTTAGGGTTATGTCAGAAATTTGGCATACATTGGCAGGGTTTTGAGGCTCTTTCATGATTTTTTTTTTTTGGATTGTCTATCTTTAGACTGATTAGTGGTTCACTGAACACAGAGTCATGTTGAGATTTCAGTATCTCACTCATTTCTTTGTTGTCATCTGTGTAAGATCCGTCTTGTCTGAGCAGGGGCCCTGTACTAGAAGTGGTTTTTGCCTTGTTTTTAGCATATGAAAATAAATATTTCGAATTTCTTTCAATTTCACTAATCGCTTTTAGCTCCTCTTGACTCTCCTGGATCCTGTATGAATCCTTTAACTTTAGCTCAATATTTTCCACTTCCCTGGTTAGCGCTTCTTTCGTGTTTCAGATACTCTGACATTATTGAGGAGCTCGGTGATTCTTCGCCTTCTCCTGTAGAGGGAGCGTCTCTCTCCAGTTTACTTCTTCTCTTCTTTTCTTAGGGAAATATGCCTTGAACATACTTCAGCTACCAGGAAGTTGATCTTTTCAAGACACTGGTTAGGATCCATGTCATTTAAGATACCTGGTTCAAGTTGATGTTCTTGTTGTTGAAGTTGAATTTGGTAAAGGTACCCTCATAGCTATATGCATTTTGCTGATCAGGACCCCTGTGCATGCAGGTCTGGACTTCGATTAGATTGTGATCAGAATTAGTTGTTTTTATATTATGTTTCTTACCAGGTCCTCATTATTTGTGAAAATAAGGTCTAGTGTGTTCTCCAGTCTTGTTGGCTCCACTATCTGCTGACTTAGGTGTGTTTGTTGCAGAAATTCAGTAGCTCATGTGTGTGTGTGACTTTTCATCCAAGCTGCCTCCAGGGATTATTTCTACTACATTATTTGCTATATTCTTCCATTGTGTATGTCTTAGATTGAAGTCACCAAGCAGCAAGATGTTTGGGGATGGGGTGGAAGGTTTTCCAGACAGGAGTCAATTTTTGATAGTTGTTCTTTGAACTGTTGGGAAGTTGCATCTGGTGGCTTATATACAAGTACAATGACTAGGTTTTGGTTCTCGATTTTTATTGTCAGAACTTCAACTACATCATTTGTGGTGTTCAGTATCTCTGTGCAAATGAGCGACTCTTTGACATACAGGCTAACTCCCCCTTGCTGCCTGTTCTTTCTGTCGCATCTGAAAAGGTTGTTTCCATACCTTTGATATACCTTTGAAGAGTTTCAGGAGTTTCTCTACTCTCTGAGCCCGGCCATGGACCAGGCTCGTATCTGCACACTGTCATAACAACATACTGGAGTGAGAGATATGGGAGAAAGTGTAAAACAAACACAGTGAGGAGCAAGGGTGTGGTGGGGACAATATGGGAGCACTGTATTAACATCCGGGGTCCCAGACTATTCAACATCTTACCAGAAGATATCCGAAACACGGCTGGGACAAGTGTAGAAGAGTTCAAGAGGAAACTGGACAAAGTATCTTCACCGGGTGCCAGATCAACCAGGCTGTGATGGATATGTGGGGCAGCGGGCCTCCAGCAGCAACAGCCTGGTTGACCAGGCAAGCACCAGACGAGCCTGGCCCATGGCCGGGCTCAGAGAGTAGATACTCTCGAAACTCTTCAAGGTATATCAAAGGTATATCAAAGGTATATCAAAGGTCATCCAGGCTGTTGCTGTTGGAGGCCCACTGCCCCACATATCCATCACAGCCTGGTTGATCTGGCACCCGGTGAAGATACTTTGTCCAGTTTCCTCTTGAACTCTTCTACACTTGTCCCAGCAGTGTTTCGGATATCTTCTGGTAAGATGTTGAATAGTCTGGGACCCCGGATGTTGATACAGTGTTCCCTTATTGTCCCCACTGCACCCCTGCTCCTCACTGGGTTTATTTTACACTTCCTCTCATATCTCTCACTCCAGTATGTTGTTATGGCAGTGTGCAGATTTGGGACCAAGCCCTCAAGTACTTTCCAGGTATATATTAGCATGTATCTCTCTCTCCTCCGCTCCAATGAGTACATGTCCATATTTCACTGTCAAAGTAATCTTTTGCGTGGGTCTCTGTGAAGGCTGCAAACATTGCATTTGACTCCTCTAGAAGCCCACTAATGAAAGGGATTTTGTTGTTGGTGGATGGCTTAAATCCCTACCTGGAGTCTACCTGGAGGGCATTCCGGGGATCGACGTCCCCGCGGCCCTGTCCATGACCAGGCTTCCTGGTGGATCAGGGCCTGATCAACGAGGCAGTTACTGCTGGCTGCACGTAGTCCAACGTACGAACCACAGCCCGGCTGATCTGGCACTGACTTTAGGTATCTGTCCAGCTCTCTCTTGAAGGCAACCAGAGGTCTACTGGTAATGCCCCTTATGGCTGGTGGGAGGCTGTTGAACAGTCTTGGGCCCCGGACACTTATTGTGTTTTCTCTTAGTGTACCAGTGGCGCCCCTACTTTTCACTGGGGGTACGTTGCACCGTCTGCCAAGTCTTTTGCTTTCGTATGGAGTGATTTCTGTGTGCATATTACTGACCAGTCCCTCCAGAATCTTCCAGGTGTAGATTATGATATATCTTTCTCGCCTGCGCTCCAGTGAATATAAGTCTAGTGCTTCCAGGCGTTCCCAGTAGTTAAGGTGTTTGATGGAACTTATACGTGCAGTAAAGGTTCTCTGTACATTCTCTAGATCTGCAATTTCACCTGCCTTGAATGGGGATGTTAATGTACAGCAGTATTCTAGCCTAGAGAGAACAAGTGATTTAAAAAGGATCATCATGTTTGTTGGGAGGATTTCGTTGTTATCATCAGTAGTTGTGAGTCCGGAGGGGCCACTGGCTGTGCCTCTAATCTAACAAGGCTCCAAGGTGATGGACTATTTTGGTTATATCTTTCTTCGTTTCCTACCACTAAAAAATCACTTGGAACGGCGTTGTCATAACTACCATAACTACTATGATTTGTTGAACGGGGCGTGTGTCTCCTGGTCCCTTTTAGGTGGTATCCGGGGCAGTTGGTATTGTAACATTGTTTTTCGGGGACTGAAGAATGACACATCTCAGGGTGGAAGAATTTGCAAGAGGTAGAACGACACACTCCTTTAGACAGTAAGTCTAAGTTGAATGTCCCATTTGTTTTCTCTGATATTCCATGTTTACAGATGCCCCAAACATAGAATTTGCACAATTTTGCTTTTGGTTGGATACAATTTGTAGTGGATGTATTCCTAATCTGTGCAGACCCTAGAACTGCACTACAGTCCTCCATATCCAAACCAGAGATACCACCATCTGTTTTCATGAGGCCAACATTTTTCCCGGATTAGGACTCCTCTACTACATCTGTACTATGGGCTATGGCTGTGGTGGCTGTAGAAAAGTCTTTAATCGAATCCGGATTTGCACTATGGCTGGGGGCTGGGTCTAGGTCTGCCCTAGGGCTAGGAACTGAGCTAGCTGATTTTTTTTTTTTCATGTTTTTTCCAGTGGGTGTCTGTTTATTTTTGTGTCAATTGTTGTAGACTGGGCATTTGTGTGCTAAACTTTACTCCTCTCCTATCCTCCCATGCTCTATATATTCGGGTAGACTATCCAATAGTTCCTCTTTATTTTCATGCTTATTGTTTATTAACCTCCTGAGTTTTTTCCTGATATCTGTCCATAGTTCCACATCCTTATTGCAGATCCCGAAACACCTTTCTAGATGGATGACGTTTTTGGTTGCAGTGTTTATTCTTGCACAGGTGACAAGTTTTTTTTGAAGGGCAAAGTTTGCATGTGATTCTGGATTTTTTCCCAAGAGCCTTTTCACATGTCCCACAGGTATACTGCACTGCCATCCGGCCTACCTACCTGGAGTCTACCTGGAGGGCATTCCGGGGATCGAAGTCCCTGCGGCCGGTCTATGACCAGACCTCCCAGTAGATCAGGGCCTGTATCCTATTTGTAAACTGGGTACCACAAGAACCTGATTTTCACTTTACTTTTCTGCTCTGCACTCAGGTGTGGGTGTGTTAGAGGGTCAATACATGGGTATGTGGGATGTAATGATTATGGAGACTTACTACACATTAAAAACTTTTATGGTGTATAACAACATGCATCATACATCCTACAACAGATTTTATTTCTGCCATGATCACTGCCATTTATCTTATACTGGGCAGTTGTATGTGGTGGTGGTGGGTTGTTTTGGGTGGTGGCTGGGTTTGTGGGTGATGAGAGGTGGATCCGTGGACAGAGGGTATGGGTGCCAGCGGGAGGAGGGGGAGACTATCCCTGCTAGTTTGGGTGGTCGGAGGAGAGAGGCTTGGGTGAGTGCAGGGGGCCCTTCCCGCTGGGTTGGTGGATCGGTGGTAGGAGGTTGCGGAAAAGACACTTCACATTTGGCTTATGCCTCAGTTTATGTTTACTGTGTTTCCCTGCACATCAATGCCAACCATCACATGTTTTATTACTTATGACTGTAGTAAATACTCATCCGTTATTTCCACTTCTATGGACATCTGGCAATAGTTCGCTAGTGCCAGTCGATTGTAATATATTCCCATATGCTACACCATATATTTAACGTTATACCATGGATTAATTAAGATTATTCTTAGCTACAAATTTAGTTCACTGCACATACATATCCTTGTCACTCGCTATATTACTTATACGATAGTTCAATATCTGTTTGTTTATTTCCACTTCCGTCGACACCTGGCAATAATTTGCTAGTGCTGGCTATAAACATACATACATTATACTCTATGCACTGGGAATTTGCAAGGTTTTGTAATCTACAATTTAAGGTCACTATATCACTGAACATTTTTTACCCTCATCACTCGCTATATTACTTTGTCGATGTGAGTAGCAATCCTTCGGTATACAATGGCGTGACCCACTTAGGCCTATTCCCACAGTACCAACCGTTATTCTAGGCCGGCACTCTCCACTTGACCCATATTTTTCTCTTCAGTGTTCACTGATATTCATTTTATGTTGGTTTAAATGAGTATATGCACTTTATGGTTGCATACGCTTATTTTCCGCACTCTGTCTCCTCTGGGACTGTCAAGGAAACGCAATTTAGACGGAGGTCAACCACGCGTGACTTCCCCTCCTCGCTTTTTCCTCCCTGCTCTTATCCCTTCCTTCTATCTCACCTACCTTCTCTCGCCCCCTCTCTTTCTCATCGTCTCCCGCCTCTTAGTTCCCTCCTCTCTAATCCCTTCCTAACCTAACTTTATGATAATAAATATTAACCCATTAGAGATACAGTGGGTTTTATTTTCATGGAAGTATTTATTTGATATACTGTACATGCAATATGAATGGAAAAGTCAATGCTTCTGCAGTCTGTCAACACTATATTCCTTAAGTTGCAACTTTTTAAAGTGTTCATGTGTAAACTATGGTTAAACCACACACTGTGTCAAGTATCAGTCACAGAGGCATCACTGGTAGAAAAGACAAGCATGTGGTTTGTCGAGTGATTAGGTTTTACGGTTATTTACGGTTTTATGCTGGTTTTACTACGGTTTATCCGTTTTATTCCCCCTAGTTTTATAAAGTCACAAATCGATACCTCGGTAAAACCTTGTAAAACGGTCAGAAGGTTTTGCTTAAACCAGAACCATAGCCGGGTCGAGATAGTCTCTGTTTATCGGAATCCATAGGTTGGAACCTATAGGTTCGCACACGTACTGAGCTGTGCTCAGGAGTGTGCATTACTCGCCCTGGGGACACATCCCTGACTGTGGTTTGAACTCTCCACCGCAGACTGTAAGTATACACCATGCAACTCTCCATTACACTCAACCACCACCACAGTTCTCACTATCTCACCTGACCCAAATTCTGATTGGTATCAGTTAAGCTGAGGAGTCTGCATAAGTAGTTGACCTGGGATCAGCTTTTGTCATCTTTTATTTGCGATTGAACTGTGAAAATCAGGCTTTTTTTTATTGTCGTTGTTAAATTAGACACATATGAAACACTTGGGTATCTTTATTGAGGAAAACGTTTCGCCACACAGTGGCTTCATCAGTCCAATACAAAGTAGAAAGTTGAAAGGAGAGGAGGAGTTTGAGGTAATCAGTCCCTCGGCCTGGAGTCGATGTGTTCAGTCCATCAATCTTGAAGCAAGTACAGCATAGGGCAAATAGAAGTTGCTTATATATTGTAGACAGGTGAGACGAAGCAGGAGGAGGCGGGGTCATAGTGGTACCATCCACTAGTCGAAGTAGGTCTTCGTCCAAAGGTTGGACAAGTGTTGAAGAATCCGTTTGTATCAAGATCCCAAGATGTTGCTGTGTCAGACAGGATGTAGATGAATGGTTCAAAGAACCGACAAGTTGTTAAATTAGACACATACATGTTATTATTATTATTATTATTATTATTATTATTTGTGATTATAATCGTATTAGTTTTACTAAGTTTATAATAATTGGTTTAAAAAAGACAGGTGAAGAAACACTAGGACTTGTAAATATGTCCTAGTCACCTAGTGGGAGGCGTGGTCGTGGACCTGGCCGCGGGGGCGTTGATCCCCGGAATGCCCTCCAGGTAGGTAGGTAGTGTTTGCTCACATGCTTTTTTAAACTATTTTTTTCGGTATCACTCACCAAGGTTTATACCATTTAACAATAATAATAATAATAATTTTATGATTATTATTATTTACAAATATGTAATCACAAAGATGTAATATCTACCACATTAAAAATGGTCTGTTGTGTCATGAAATGCGGCGCAATTTGGAAAAACAAACTGTAGTTAAAAATATCCATTTTTTTATTATTTTAATGTTTCATAGTGCGACATTATTAACACTTGTTTCAAAAATGTGGTATAACAGACACGTCAGTTGATGTTAGGGGAGCGTCAGAAACGTTGATTCACGGAGGCTAAAATTATTCTTTTGACGACCCTACTTTGAAGGGGAGGAAGACGCCTTGATGATGCTGAAGAGTTCCGGATCCAGGGAATTGGAGCTAACCTCTTTCCCTTCCCCGGCCTAGACTGGAACCTGATAACGTGGCATTCTTCATTCCCGTACCGGTTCGGGTTTAGCGCTTCTCTTGGACCCGGTATGACGATTACTGTTGATGTGAAGTGTTTTCAAGTCATAGACAAGTGTTACCAGAGTTTGGGTAGTATTTAGTTTTGATGTTTTGAGTTGCGTTACTGCACAGTTTAACATCAACTTCTGTTATTTCTTTGTATATTGTAGTTGACCTCGAAAATATTTCACGAGTTTCATACCGCTCCGAAACGTCGATATATGCGATAAAAACTGCGATCATTTCTTGACACAGTGTCTCTGGAATGAGATATAAAGCGTGTAGGACAAACCTAATTAGAGAACATTGGTGAGCAAGACATGTGCAGCAGTTGGGTGTCTTTATCGTTGAAACGTTTCGCCTACACGGTAGGCTTCTTCAGTCAAATGCAAAGTATAGGCTGAAGGCAGCAGAAGGACAAATTAATGATGATGTAATCAGTCCATCAACCTTGTAGAAATAGTTAAGAGGTTGTGAGTCCCTCAGTCTGGAGAAGAGTTCAGCTCCATGGTCTGGTAAATCTTGCGAACCATATATGTGTTTTGAAGGATACAAAGTCACAGTACCGTAGCTGCAACAATTCACTAAAAACTCGTACTTAGGAGAGGAACTTATAACGACGTTTCGCTCTTTTCTGGACCATTATCAAGTCGCCGATTGATAATAGTCCAGGACTTACCGAAAAGTCGTTTAAATTTCATTTGCAATTTGTGGTCTGGCTGTCAGTATCGTATATAATTACATTTGTAATGTTCACAATGCTCGCGGTGTTACGGCTTATCTGTACAGGATTATATGTGTGTTAATGTATTGTGTTGGTGAGTGTGAGAAGGATATGTTTAGTGTCTGTTTAGTTTGACGCCTCGTTAAATTGAGTTTTATAGTTATAATGTTATTGCTTTTGAAGGGGTGAGTGTTAGCTTAAGTTAAGAGGACAAGTGAACAGTATCATATTTGTCCAGTATCTTATTGTTTGGCGATGAGTGGCCTTTGTGTTGGTCTGCGCATATATGGGCATTCTTAATTAAGATTGTGATGCAGTGAACTCAATTTTGTGTTTGCAGAATTTTTTTTTATAACAAATGACCTTACTTAGAGACCTTGGTCAGAGGACTTCATTAAAAGACCAGTGCATCTACTCATAGAACTTGTTCCCAACATCTTACTCAGGGATCTCAGAGATCAGAGATTTTATTGCTTAGATGGACCTCATCTTGACTGTCTTGGGACACTAAAAAAGTGATTGTTTATGTTTTATGTAGTTTGAAGAAACTTGAAGATCACATCTTATTATTTGTAATTTTGTATGGAGTGGACTGGTAACCCACAGGGAAAACGGTTCTTCATATGACTTAAATTCCAAGTCAGGAGGAATGTTCCCGTTTCTCCTGACAAAATACCACCACCATCACCTTCCCTTGAGTGGAATAACTGAACTCTAAAACCATAACCTCGAGAGGGAGGAATAACATAGTTACCTTCTCTTGGAATATCTCTGGTTGATAAACTGTCAGTTCGACGAGAAGACTTGTTCACACGCCTCTTGATCGATGTAGGGATCGCTATTACATTGTTAGGAAAGTAAATAACTGGAATCAATTAGGGCACGGTAAACCTGACACCATATAGGTTTCAAAAACAAATACAATAAATATCTAGAGCATGTCATCGAACTAAAATTGTTTGGCCAAGTGCTGGAGCTCAACACCTGCATATACACATGCGCGCAAATGTGCGAAGACGTATGCGCATACACCTACTTCAGTACAACCATGATCTAGTTATGTTGTAATTGCTTTTGAGACCTTGTATGGATTCAAATGGTTGCTGTGTTTATATATATATATATATATATATATATATATATATATATATATATATATATATAATATATATATATATATATATATATATATATATATATATATATATATATATATATACTGGTCAATTAGCAGGAACTCATTTAAAATTAAGTCCTTTCTAAACTTTTCTCTAATGCGTGTTTAAAGATATACATTTTTTCATTTATGTTAATGTAAAAATGAATTATTTTGTACCAAAAGAACCTTAGAAAACTTACCTAACCTTATTATAACAAGCGCAATTTAATTTAGCCTAATCCAACTAAATATATTTTAGATAAGTTTACAATAATTTAATAAACACAATGAAATATATTTTTCGTTAGGTTCAGAATGATTTTTGCAAAATTATTGCATACACAAATTTTCGCTTCCTTATTCTGCAAGAAGAGCGTTGTAATTTAACCCAAAATAGCAAGTTTTACCTATTCGGCACGACATATATATATATATATATATATATATATATATATATATATATATAATATATATATTATATATACGTATATATATATATATATATATATATATATATATATATATATATATATATATATATATATATTCAATAACAACACTGCGACTAACCGGGGATCGAAACCGTCTAGTCAAGTGTGTATATGTATATATATATATATATACATCCTGATTATGATGTCCCTGGTGATCACTGAAGGCCAGTGGGTCAATTAGAGGTTCCTGGAAGAGTGCGTGAGAAAAGGCAGTCAATCAGTCCACCTTTGTGTCATCCCCTGTCCCCCGGGATGCTGTGCGTGTGTCATCTGTTTCACGTGATGCTGTGACTCGTATAGAGACGTGTGTCGTCATCTGCTGTGGCTCTGATGTAGAGACGTGTGTCATCTTCCCTCGTGATGCTATGACTCATTGAAACATATGTCATATACCCTCATGATATGACTCCTCTGCCCTCGTGATGATATGACTCACTGAAACGTGTGTCGTCTGCCTTCGCTATCAGACCAGCTCTTAGTTGCTTTTTATAGCTCACAAACCATCTCCCACCGAGGTATGATAACCCATGAAAGGGAAAACACAGTCACCAATATTCATTCAATAGCTGTCTTGCCAGACGTGTTCAGAGATCACATCATCCCTACCCCTTTTTCAGAGTACAGGCACTATACTCCCCGCCAGCGGACTGTTAGCAGCAATAGCCTGGTTGACCTGGCCCAGGACCGGGCTGCGGAAGTAGATAAACTCTCGAAACCCATCAAAGGTATATCGAAGGTAATCTGTGCCCCTGAATCCCTTCATAAAAGTTACCTTACACTCCAACAGCACGTCAAGCCAAAATAATCACTTGTCTCTATTCTGATCTAACTCGAACTCACAAGCCTCCTGGATGTTCTTAACATTCTTGGGGCGACCCCTACCCCTCTGTCCTTTCACCCTTGACTTGTACACAATTTTTAGTCATCATATTCTTCTCCATCCTTTCAACATGGCCAAACCACCTTCCCTTCTCAGCCCTCTGAATTACTGTATACCAGTGGTAGCCCCACACTGTCTTCTAGTTTCTGCTCTCGGAATTCTTTGCAAAATATTAATACCACACATTGGTGTCAGATATGACATTTCCACTGCTTTCAGTCTCCTCCTCGTTGCCACGTTTAGAGTCCATGCCTCACACTTATTATTTTCTGGTACATATCCCTTTTTAGTCCCACAGTGGAGCTTATTTCCATGGTTGCTTCAGTACATCACTTACCTTTATCCTCGTCTACTCTGGTTTACCTCTCCAAATTCTAAGTATATTCACTTCTCCATACTCCCTCCAATCTAATATCCACTTTTTGTTATCTAAACTTTTGTTACTATCATTAGCTTCCTCCCTTCTATATTTGATTTTAAATTCCTTCTTTTTACATAACCTCCCATATTTTTACACCAATCTTTGCATATACTTTTCAGAATCTTCCCCATAAAATGTGTCATCGGCGAAAAGCAACTTATGTATCACCCAAAATCTACCAGCAACTTAATTATAGTTATTGTCTTAGGTCAGGTTAAATACCTTTATTCCAGCCATTGGTTAATCACTGTTCTGGTTCACCACTATCCACACATCACAGAGTCAACCGCTTTTCCACGCTAGTGTAATAATAATCTTATTATAATAAGGTGACAAGATAAGGTAAGTGGGGATCAAGGGGAGAAGGATAAGGAAAACATTATGAAGTTTACCGCTAAATGAACACCTCAACTGTTACAAGATTGTATCCTCTCTCTCTCTCTCTCTCTCTCTCTCTCTCTCTCTCTCTCTCTCTCTCTCTCTCTCTCACACACACACACACACACACACGTGACGAGGTGTCAGAGTGGGCGTCTGTGACGAGCGGAGTTCCACAAAGGTCAGTCCTAGGACCGATGCTGTTCCTGGTACGTATTTGTGAAATGTCCCTGTTTGCAGATGATGTGAAATTGATGAGAAGCATTCAGTCGGACGAGGACCAGGAAGAACTACAAATGGATCTGGACAGGCTGCAGGCCTCGTCCAGAAACTGGCTCGTGGAGTTCAACTCCACCAAGTGCAAAGTCATGAAGATTGGGTAAGGACAAAGAGGACCGCAGACGGAGTACAGTCTAGGGGGCCAGAGACTACAAATCTCACTCAAAGAAAAGGATCTTGGGGTGAGTATAACACTGGGTACATCTCCTGAGGCGCACATCAACCAAATAACTGCTGCAGCATACGGGCGCCTAGCAAACCTGAGAATAGCATTCCGACATCTCAGTAAAGAATCGTTCAGGACCCTGTACACCGTTTATGTCAGGCCTATATTGGAGTATGCAGCACCAGTTTGGAACCCACACCTAACTAAACACGTAAGGAAATTAGAAAAAGTGCCAAGGTTTGCAACAAGACTAGTCCCGGAGCTAAGGGGCATGTCCAGCGAGGAGAGGTTAAGGGAAATCGACCTGAAGACACTGGAGGACAGGAGAGATAGGGGGGACATGATAACGACATATAAAATACTGAGAGGAATTGACAAGGTGGACAAAAACAGAATGTTCCAGTGATGGGACACAGCAACAAGTGGACACAGTTGGAAGTTGAAGACTCAGATGAATCACAGGGATGTTAGGAAGTATTTCTTCAGTCACAGAGTTGTCAGGAAGTGGAATAGTCTGGAAAGTGATGTAGTGGCGGCAGGATCCATGCATAGCTTTAAGAACAGGTATGATAAAGCTCATGGAGCAGGAAGAGTGACCTAGAAGCGACCAGTGAAGAGGCGAGGCCAAGAGCTGTGAATCGACCCCTGCAAGCACAACTAGGTGAGTACACACACACACACACACACACACACACACACATTTTGCAAGTGAGATTCTTCAACATGTTACTATAAAGGAATGGGTCAATGTTACTGGGTGTAAGGTGGTGTCAGTGGGCAAACTGGACAAGTACTCGCAATAAGACTCCTAGTCTCTTGTTATGTTGCAGACCATGAGATCCCTTCCCGCCTCTCGAACGCTCTCCAACCTGTTTTTTCTCTTGCCATTTCTAGCTTTCCTAAAAACTTGTTACTCCACATGAACTCAAAATAACTAATCAAATATGCCCTGGTACTTACATCAGAGTTTTAGGCCGATAAGATTTGCCTTAGGGCAAGCCTACTATAAATCAAGATCAGCACTCTTAAATAGTGGAGGAGATAAGACCAACACTTAAAAACAGCTGGACCCTACTCCATTAGCCCAGTAGATAAAATGAGATATGTAAATTGAGTTGCACCCTATACAAATAAAGCCCATGCCCTCATATTCCATTTCAAGTGAATGATTGGGCTGCAACAGCAGCATCTTGTGATGCTGTATCTAATTGACTGTGTGTGTTGTGTCCTGCCCTAATGATGATATGACTGGCTTTAAATCATGGGATGAAAAAATAAACTAATAGTTATAACTGGTAGTAAACAGTATGTCCGTATATTTCTTTGATCATAAGTAATTAAATTACACTTTGTCTTAAAGATAATTGTATTTGAATGTGTTGTTCCTTGTGTGAAGGTGTCTGACGTTGTGTGAAGGTGTCTGACGTTGTTGTGTGAAGGTGTCTGACGTTGTTGTGTGAAGGTGTCTGACGTTGTTGTGTGAGGGTGTCTGACGTTGTTGTGTGAAGGTGTCTGACGTTGTGTGAAGGTGTCTGACGTTGTTGTGTGAAGGTGTCTGACGTTGTTGTGTGAAGGTGTCTGACGTTGTTGTGTGAGGGTGTCTGACGTTGTGTGAAGGTGTCTGACGTTGTTGTGTGAAGGTGTCTGACGTTGTTGTGTGAAGGTGTCTGACGTTGTTGTGTGAAGGTGTCTGACGTTGTTGTGTGAAGGTGTCTGACGTTGTTGTGTGAAGGTGTCTGACGTTGTTGTGTGAAGGTGTCTGACGTTGTTGTGAAGGTGTCTGACCTTGTTGTGTGAAGGTGTCTGACGTTGTTGTGTGAAGGTGTCTGACGTTGTTGTGTGAAGGTGTCTGACGTTGTTGTGTGAAGGTGTTGACGTTGTTGTGTGAAGGTGTCTGACGTTGTTGTGTGAAGGTGTCTGACGTTGTTGTGTGAAGGTGTCTGACGTTGTTGTGTGAAGGTGTCTGACGTTGTTGTGTGAAGGTGTCTGACGTTGTTGTGTGAAGGTGTCTGACGTTGTTGTGTGAAGGTGTCTGACGTTGTTGTGTGAAGGTGTCTGACGTTGTTGTGTGAAGGTGTCTGACGTTGTTGTGTGAAGGTGTCTGACGTTGTGTGAAGGTGTATGACGTTGTTGTGTGAAGGTGTCTGACGTGTTGTGTGAAGGTGTCTGACGTTGTGTGAAGGTGTATGACGTTGTTGTGTGAAGGTGTCTGACGTGTAAGGTGTTGAGTTGTTGAGGTGTCTGACGTTGTGTGAAGGTGTCTGACGTTGTTGTTGAGGGTGTTGACGTTGTGTGAAGGTGTCTGACGTTGTTGTGTGAAGGTGTCTGACGTTGTTGTGTGAAGGTGTCTGACGTTGTTGTGTGAAGGTGTCTGACGTTGTTGTGTGAGGGTGTCTGACGTTGTTGTGTGAAGGTGTCTGACGTTGTGTGAAGGTGTATGACGTTGTTGTGTGAAGGTGTCTGACGTTGTTGTGTGAAGGTGTCTGACGTTGTGTGAAGGTGTATGACGTTGTTGTGTGAAGGTGTCTGACGTTGTGTGAAGGTGTATGACGTTGTTGTGTGAGGGTGTCTGACGTTGTTGTGTGAAGGTGTCTGACGTTGTTGTGTGAGGGTGTCTGACGTTGTTGTGTGAAGGTGTCTGACGTTGTTGTGTGAAGGTGTCTGACGTTGTGAGAAGGTGTATGACGTTGTTGTGTGAGGGTGTCTGACGTTGTTATGTGAAGGTGTCTGACGTTGTGTGAGGGTGTATGACGTTGTGTGAGGGTGTATGACGTTGTGTGAAGGTGTCTGACGTTGTGTGAAGGTGTCTGACGTTGTTGTTTGAGGGTGTCTGACGTTGTGTGAAGGTGTTTGACGTTGTTGTGTGAAGGTGTCTGACGTTGTTGTGTGAAGGTGTCTGACGTTGTTGTGTGAAGGTGTCTGACGTTGTTGTGTGAAGGTGTCTGACGTTGTTGTGTGAAGGTGTCTGACGTTGTTGTGTGAAGGTGTCTGACGTTGTTGTGTGAAGGTGTCTGACGTTGTTGTGTGAAGGTGTCTGACGTTGTTGTGTGAAGGTGTCTGACGTTGTGTGAAGGTGTTTGACGTTGTTGTGTGAACCCTGTATTCCGTTCTTGTGTGAACCTGTCTGCCGTTGTTGCTGGAATATTCCCTGAGTGAACCTGTCTTCCCGTCTGGGTGGTTGTCAAGGTCGCGTGTTTTCTGTCTCACCAGCTCTTGTCTCACGAAAAACGAGTTTTTATTTCCTGTTTTGTATATAGGAGCTGCTCGTCGGAACTCAGAAAAACTAGTTTGGACTAACTTTACTGGACTTAGAACTAATGTTTGTTATATATATATATATATATATATATATATATATATATATATATATATATATATATAGATATATATATATATATATATATTAATTGCCAACACAATGCTCACCAACGCTTCAGGAAAGGACAAAGCTCGTCTCCTGGCGGTGAAGGCACCACACTCAGGAGATTTCCTTCTAGCTGTTCCCAATTCCTCTCTGGGTACTCGACTCGACCCACAGGCCATTCGGATTGGTGTTGCTCTTCGCCTAGCCGCCCCCATACTCACCGAACATAGGTGTATTTGCGGCAGGGCGACGGCTGATCACTTCGGACTTCATGGTCTAGTGTGTCACACATCACAAGGGAAGTATGCTAGACATGAGGAGGTCAATGACATCATAAAGAGAAGCCTCGCCACAGCCCGTTGCCCAGTTCAACGGGAACCCCAAGTACAGAGGTCTGATGGAAGTCAAAAGCGTCCTGATGGAGCCACTATGCTACCCTGGAAGGATGGTAAGCAGATTGCTTGGGACTACACCTGTGGTGCCACAATGGCAGACACCTACTTGCCATACTCCGTAGCCGAAGGGGGTGGAGCTGCCAGCCACAAGGAGACCCAATAGACTCGCAAATATGAAGGCCTTCCCCCTTGCTATAACTTCATCCCAATAGGGTCGGAGACCCATGGAGCATGGGGCAAGTGTGCTTTAAAGTTTCTCAAAGAGCTGGGTGAAAAACTCATCATAGAAACCATTGACCACAGGGCGACCAGCTTCCTCTTTCAGAGACTCAGTGTTGCGATCCAGAGGGAAAATGCCTGCAGCATTCTGGGCACGCGGCCCACTGCCGGGGAGCTGGACGAAGTATTTGACACGTAGCTCTGAGTTGTTATCTATGTTGTTTTACTCCCTATTGTATTCTCGTCAATGTATTTTGTCTTGAAATAAATTGTATATATATTCAAAAGATGGGGTGGTAGGGTAAGTGGAATATTCAAATGGCTTCAGAAAGAAATCTAAATATTCTTCCTTGAAGCCTTTTATCCACTTCTCCGAGGCTTTGGGACCCACAATTTACACCAGAGGTGGACCCCATCCTTATATATATATATATATATATATATATATATATATATATATATATATATATATATATATATATATATATATATATATATATATATATGTATATATATATATATTATACACATTTACTGGAAAAGTAGCTTTAGTGTTACAGTTAATTTTGATGGCATAGAATTGGTCACAACAAATTTTAATAGGTCAAGGCAAGTTGGAAGCTGAGCACTCAGAAATGTACGGATTGAAATTTTGCCGCGAGGCTGTTAGGCAACGCTCATGCTTCCTTAAGGCACCTGTTCATGTTCACATATCAGTAAAATAGGTACCTAGGTATTAGTCGACTGGTGTGAGTCGCATCCTGGGGACAAAATTGACCTAATTTGCTCGAAATGCTCTGTATAACAAAGGGCTTTCTATATAGTAGTATATCATTGAAGGCAGCGAGACATGTATATCTTGTACACGTACTTATAGAAATAAAGATTATTATTATTATTATTATTATTATTATTATTATTATTATTATTATCAAGTACTGTATTGTTCCACGAAGTAGGTGGGGAATGGAAGTCTTTTTAACAGAATCGCAATATTTGTGTGATAGTGCCAAGTTGATTCCGGTGATGAGATGCAAATATTGTAATGCCGAGGGCACTTTTATGTAAAATAATGCGGAACTTGAATTAATTTTTTATTGTCCACTCTCGAAAACTCGCGAACTGGGAAGAGACTGAAGAGTTACTCAGTTTCTGTTATTAGAATAAAATCAAGGCAGTTTTCCAGAACTGATGGTAGAAGTCTCTTTGACATGCGAGAAGCAAAGACGAGAAAACATAGATAGTAACTAAGACAAAAATGAGGACTTGGAATTTAGAAATATTTCTGGAGGAAAATGGAATGCTGTGGATTAGGAGGTAGTGGAAGAGAAATCCCTAGACAGTTTCAAGAGTAGGTGAGACAAGGCTCATGACGCCACAAACCAGAAATGTTAATTGACGATGGCTAAGAGGCGGTACCCAGAGTCAAGACTCGGTCTATATACATGAGTAAATATATAATCTCTAATCTTTGAACCAAAGTTAGGACCAAGAGACAGAGATACGTCACACACACACACACACACACACACACACACAGACACTCACACACACACAGCTATGTCTCGACCCCTCCAACCACAACTAGGTGAGTGTACACACACACATACCTGGAGTTTACCTGGAGAGGGTTTCGGGAGTCAACGCCCCCGCGGCTCGGTCTGAGACCAGACCTCATGGTGGATCAGGGTCTGATCAACCAGGCTGTTACTGCCGGCCGCACGCAAACTGACGTACGAACCACAGCCCGGTTGGTCAGGTACTGACTTTAGATGCTTGTCCAGTGCCTTCTTGAAGACAGCCAGGGTCTATTGGCAATCCCCTAATGTATGCTGGGAGGCAGTTGGAATAGTCTTGGGCCCCGGATACTTACGGTGTTGTCTCTCAGTGTACTCGTGGCGCCCCTGCTTTTCATCGGGGAATGTTGCATCTCCTGCCGAGTCTTTTGCTTTCATAGGGAGTGATAGAAGAGTGATTTTCGTGTGCAGGTTTGGCACCAATCCCTCCAGGACCTTCCAAGTGTATATTATCATGTATCTCTCTCTCAGCCTGCATTCCAGGAAATACAGATCAAGGACCTTCAACCGTTCCCAGTAATTTAGGTGCTTTATTTTACTTATGTGTGCTGTGAAAGTTCTTTGTACACTCTCCAGGTCTGCAATGTCGCCTGCCTTGAAGGGGGCCGTTAGTGTACAGCAGTATTCCAGCCTAGAGAGAACAAGTGATTTGAAGAGTGTCATCATGGGCTTGGCGTCCCTAGTTTTGAAGGTTCTCATTATCCATCCTATCATTTTTCTAGCCGATGAGGTAGATACATTGTTGTGGTCTTTAAAGGCGAGACCCTCTGACATTATCACTCCCAAGTCCTTCACATTTCTTTTTCGCTCTTTTGTATTGTTAGAATTTGTCGTATACTTTGATAATTTTTTTATTTCCACAAGTTTTCCATATCTGAGTAGTTGAAATTTCTCCTCATTGAACTTCATATTGTTTTGAGTGGCCCATTTGAAGATTTGGTTGATGTTCGCTTGGAATTTTGCGGTGTCTTCAATGGAGGACACTGCCATGACAATCCGGGTGTCATCTGCAAAGGAAGACACGGAGCTATAGCTTACATCTCTGTTTATGTCAGAAATGAGGATGATTAATAGAATGGGAGCGAGTACTGTGCCTTGTGGAACAGAGCTTGTCACCGTGGCTGCCTGGGACTTTACTCTGTTTACTATTACTCTTTGTGTTCTATTTGTCAGGAAGTTATAGATCCATCTACCAACTTTTCCTGTTATTCTTTTATCACGCATTTAGTGCGCTATTACACCATGGTCACACTTGTCGGAAGCTTTTGCAAAGTCTGTGTATACTACATCTGTATTTTGATTTATCGTTTATCCTCAACAGCATCCAACCCTATCATAGTGGTCCAGGAGTTGAGACAGGCAGGAGCGACCTGCTCTAAACCCGTGTTGCCCTGGGTTGTGTAATTGATGGGTATCTAGGTGGTTGGCGATCTTGCTTCTTAGAACCCTCTCAAAGATTTTTAGGATATGGGATGTTAGTTCTATCGGTCTGTAGTTCTTTGCAATTGCTTTACTGCCACCCTTGCGGAGTGGGGCTATGTCTGTTGTTTTTAGTGTGTGTGGGATGACCCCTGTGTTACTAGGTATGGGTGATTTCAATCACAGAGAGATTGACTGGGAAAACCTGGAGCCACATGGGGGTCCCGAAACATGGAGAGCCAAGATGATGGATGTGATACTGGAAAGTCTCATGCATCAACATGTTAGAGACACTACCAGAGAGAGAGAGAGGTGAGGATGATCCAGCAAGACTGGACCTAGTCTTGAGAAGTTCGAACATTGAGGATATAAAGTACGAAAGACCCCTTGGAGCTAGTGATCATGTGGTACTGTGCTTTGATTATATAGTTGAGCTACAAGTGGAGAGGGGAGCAGGAATAGGACGGGAAAACCAAACTACAAAAGGGTGGACTACACAGGCATGAGGAACTTCCTGCAAGACGTTCAGTGGGAGAGAGAATTGGCAGGAAAACCAGAAAAAGAAATGGACTATGTGACAACAAAATGCAAGGAGGAGAGGTTTGTTCCCAAGGGAAACAGAAATAACGGGAAGACCAGAACGAGTCCTTGGTTCACCCAAAGGTGTAGGGAGGCAAAAATTAAGTCCACTAGAGAATGGAAAAAGTACAGAAGACAAAGGAAACTAATATGCACAGATAAGAAGGTAGGCTCAGCGACAATACGAAAATGACATAGCATCGAAAGTCAAGTCTGACCCGAAGCTATTGTATATTCACATCAGGAGGAAAACAATAGTCAAGGACCAGGTAATCAGGCTGAGAAAGGAAGGTGGGGAGTTCACAAGAAACGACCAAGAGGTATGTGAGGAGCTCAACATGAGATTTAAAGAAATATTTACAGTGGAGACAAGAAGGACTCCAGGAATTCAGAATAGGGAGGTATACCAACAAGTGCTGGATGAAATACACAAAACCGAGGAGGAGGTGAAGAAGCTGCTATGTGAACTCGATACCTCAAAGGCGGTGGGACGAGACAACATCTTTCCGTGGGTCCTTAGAGAGGGAGCAGAGATGCTGTGTGTGGCACTAACAAAAATCTTCAACACATCCATTGAAACGGGGCAACTACCTGAGGCGTGGAATATGGCAAATGTAGTCCATTTTTTTAAGAAAGGACACAGACACGAGGCATTAAACTACAGACCTGTGTCACTGACGTGTATAGTATGCAAAGTCATGGAGAAGATCATCAGGAGGAGAGTGGTGGAGCACCTAGAAAGACAAACTTATAAAGTGATGTAGTGGAGGCAAGATCCATTCATAGCTTTAAGAAGAGGTATAATAGAGCTCATGGCGCAGGGAGAGTGACCCAGTAGCGGCCAGTGAAGAGGCGGGGCCAGGAGCTATGAATCGACCCCTGCAACCACAACTAGGTGAGTACAACTAGGTGAGTACACACACGCGCACACACACACACACACACACACCACAGGGATGTTAGGAAGTATTTCTTCAGTCACAGAGTTGTCAGGAAGTGGACTAGTCTGGGAAGTGATGTAGTGGAGGCAGGATCCATACATAGCTTTAAGGAGAGGTATGATAAAGCTCATGGAGCGGGTAGAGTGACCGCGTATCGGCCAGTGAAGAGGCGGGGCCAGGAGCTATGACTCGACCCCTGCAACCACAACTAGGTGAGTACACACACACACGGGTGGTGGTGTCGTGAGTATGCGTGTCAAACCTGCTTCACTAGTGTCACATAATGCAGGTGAACATGTTGCGAGCAGAGGTTGTTATCTGAGTGCACCACACAAGGACTCAGCCTCCTCCTCCCACCGTGGAATCCACCTTCATCACACCTTAACTCCTCCTCAATCATCTGCATTGTATGTATCTTCATTTTCAGTTTTTCTTACTAACATTTTCATTTCCTTAATCATTTCCTTCTTGTGATGATATGAAATCATTTAGGAACGAGTCTAATTTATCTTCTGTCTTATACAATAATCTGTTCAGTATTATAATTTTTGGGGGATGTCTCCTGAGAAATATGACCAATTAAATATGCACGTCAAATTTTCTTTGGCTTTAGTAAGAGCTTCAGTTATCCCATAGGTGATACCATCATCGCCAGGGGCTGTTGCCGGACCTTTTTTAATAGTATTAAATATTTACCGGTCACAAATTGGCATATCAGCTTTATCTTCCCTGAAAGTATTCTCGAGGGTTGCTTCCCAGACCTATACACGGAAATTAATACTGAAGAACACAGGAGGCATGGCAGACAGTGCGGGATACCTCCTGTGAACAGCAGGGAAGCAGCGAATACACTGAGAGAGGACTTAATAAGTGTTATGGGACCACGACTCTTCAACGCCCTTCATACATAAGAGGTAACTTGAAAGATTCCTTAAAACAGTTCCCGATATGCCGAGTTGTGGCGCATACGTTTGACTGCGGGTGGCGGACACTAACAGCTTGATCGATCAGGCCACCAGCTAAGAGACCTGGTCTGGGACCGGGGCGCAGGGCGGCGACCTCTGGAAGCTACTCCAGGTAAACTATCATTTCCTCTCACTCCTTACATTCTCCCCTCTTCTCATTCCTTTCCCCCCTTGAACTCTTTTTTTCTCACTCCCTCTCCTCTGTTCTGTTCTCACTCTCCTCTCTTCACACTTCTTTGTACTCACCTTGCTTCTTACTCCCAGTCTCTCGTCATCTTCCCTCTTCTTTTATTATCCTTCCTCTGTCTCCTCCTCCTCATACTTTTTTTCCTATCTTCCCTTCAGTTCTTTTTTTTTTGTCCCCGCATGGCTTCACTCTCCTTTCACTTGCTCTCTCACTTCCTCGTGTTCCCTCTTGTGTGTTGATGCATCTCCCTCCACCCGTGTCTCATCTCTCGTCTTTGTTTCGCCTCTTCCTTCTCCCTCCACTCTTTCCTCTCTTCCTCTTAAATCTTTGTGCTATTTCCCCTCTCTGCTTCCTTCCCCTCTCTTGCTTCTCTTGTTCATAATTTGTATCAGCGTCTTTGTCAGGGTGGGGAGCAGTGGAGCTTATATTTGCGTATTAACGTCCTTAAAACTCTAATGCCCTTCGTTGTTGTGTATGTCTCTGTCAGGGTGAGAAACACAATATTACTTATATATGCTTCTTTATGGTTGTTACTTGAAACTCTGGTGCTTAAAAAGTCCTCAAAACTGCACTCCTTAGAACGTAAGCGAGAAAGATGCATCGTAATCGACAACCTGGAACATACTGCAGGGATTATTCCCAAACCTGCATACTGAAGTTACTACTTACGAACACATGAGGCTTAGCTGGTAGGATACCTCCAATTAAGAGTAGGGAAGTGATAAGTACATTGAGAGAGAACTCAATAAGTGTTAAGGGACCAACGACTCTTCAACACCTTCCCTTCATGCATTAGGGATATTACCAGCAAACCCCTAGTTGTCTTCAAGAGGGAACTCCACAGATTCCTCAAGCAGTTCCTGATGAGCCGAGTTGTTGTCCATACGTTGGACTGAGGGCGTCGGACACTAACAGCTTGATCGATCAGGCCAGCAACCAGGAGGCCTAGTCTGGAACCGGGCCGCCGGGGTGGTGGCCTCCGGAAGCGACTCCAGGTAAATTCCACTTAATTAAGCGAACACAAAAAGGCAGGCAGTGACATTCGTGCGCATTCTATTGGCTCTTCTGCACCTCAGGCTCCGCTGAAAGAGCTTACAACATCTCTTGAAACTATATATATATATATATATATATATATATATATATATATATATATATATATATATATATATAAGTCAGGAGTATCTGAGAGAGTTAGAGCTAAGGAAGGGGTAGCAATAATGTTGAAGGATCAGTTATGGAAGGAAAAGAGGGAATATAAATGTGTAAATTCAAGGATTATGTGGATTAAAATAAGGGTCGGATGCGAAAAGTGGGTCATAATAAGCGTGTATGCACCTGGAGAAGAGAGGAGTGTAGAGGAGAGAGAGAGATTTTGGGAGATGTTAAGCGAATGTATAGGAACTTTTGAACCAAATGAGAGAGTAATTGTGGTAGGGGACCTAAATGCTAAAGTGGGAGAAACATGCAGAGAGGGTGTAGTAGGTAAGTTTGGGGTGCCAGGTGTAAATGATAATGGGAGCCCTTTGATTGAACTTTGTATAGAAAGGGGTTTAGTTATAGGTAATACATATTTTAAGAAAAAGAGGATAAATAAGTATACAAGATATGATGTAGGGCGTAATGACAGTAGTTTGTTGGACTATGTATTGGTAGATAAAAGACTGTTGAGTAGACTTCAGGATGTACATGTTTATAGAGGGGCTACAGATATATCAGATCACTTTTTAGTTATAGCTACAGTGGGAGTAAAAGGTAGATGGGATACAAGGAAAATAGAATTAGTAAGTAAAAGAGAGGTGAAGGTTTATAAACTAAAAGAGGAGGCAGTTAGGGTAAGATATAAACAACTATTGGAGGATAGATGGGCTAGTGAGAGTGTAGGTAATGGGGTCGAAAATGTATGGGGTAGATTTAAAAATGTAGTGTTAGAGTGTTCAGCAGAAGTTTGTGGTTACAGGCGAGTGGGTGCGGAGGGAAGAGGAGCGATTGGTGGAATGATGATGTAAAGAGAGTAGTAAGGGAGAAAAAGTTAGCATATGAGAGGTTTTTACAAAGTAGAAGTGATGCAAGGAGGGAAGAGTATATGGAGAGAAAAAGAGAGGTTAAAAGAGTGGTGAAGCAATGTAAAAAGAGAGCAGATGAGAGAGTGGGTGAGATGTTATCAGCAAATTTTGTTGAAAATAAGAAAAAGTTTTGGAATGAGATTAATAAGTTGAGGAAGCCTAGAGAACAAATGGATTTGACAGTTAAAAATAGGAGAGGAGAGTTATTAAATGGAGAGTTAGAGGTATCGGGAAGATGGGGAGAATATTTTGAGGATTTGTTAAATGTTGATGAAGACAGGGAAGCTGTGATTTCGTGTGTAGGGCAAGGAGGAATAACATCTTGTAGGAGTGTGGAAGAGCCAGTTGTGGGTGTAGGGAAGTTCGTGAGGCAGTGGGTAGAATGAAAGGGGGTAAGGCAGCTGGGATTGATGGGATAAAGATAGAAATGTTAAAAGCAGGTGGGGATATAATTTTGGAGTGGTTGGTGCTATTATTTAATAAATGTATGGAAGAGGGTAAGGTACCTAGGGATTGGCAGAGAGCGTGTATTGTTCCTTTGTATAAAGGCAAAGGGGACAAAAGAGAGTGCAAAAATTATAGGGAATAAGTCTGTTGAGTGTACCTGGTAAAGTGTATGGTAGAGTTATTATTGAAAGAATTAAGAGTAAAACAGAAAGCAGGATAGCAGATGAACAAGGGGCTTTAGGAAAGGTAGGGGGTGTGTAGACCAAGTGTTTACAGTGAAACATATAGGTGAACAGTATTTGGATAAGGGTAAAGATGTTTTTGTGGCATTTATGGATTTGGAAAAGGCGTATGATAGGGTAGATAGGGGGGCAATGTGGCAGATGTTGCAGGTGTATGGAATAGGAGGAAGGTTACTGAAAGCAGTGAAGAGTTTTTATGAGGATAGTGAGGCTCAGGTTAGAGTGTGTAGGAGGGAAGGGGACTATTTCCAGTAAAAGTGGGCCTTAGACAAGGATGTGTGATGTCACCGTGGTTGTTCAATATATTTATAGATGGGGTTGTAAGAGAAGTGAATGCGAGGGTCTTGGCAAGAGGTGTTGGGCTAAAAGATAAAGAAGCAAATACAAAGTGGGAGTTGTCACAGTTGCTTTTTGCTGATGACACTGTGCTTTTGGGAGATTCTGAAGAGAAGCTGCAGAGGTTGGTGGATGAATTTGGTAGGGTGTGTAAAAGAAGAAAATTGAAAGTGAATATAGGAAAGAGTAAGGTGATGAGGATAACAAAAGAATAGGTGACGAAAGATTGGATATCAGATTGGAGGGAGAGAGTATGGAGGAGGTGAATGTATTCAGATATTTGGGAGTGGACATGTCGGCGGATGGGTCTATGAAGGATGAGGTGAATCATAGAATTGATGAGGGAAAAGGGTGAGTGGAGCACTTCGGAGTCTGTGGAGACAAAGAACCTTGTCCATGGAAGTAAAGAGGGAATGTATGAGAGTATAGTTATACCAACGCTCTTATATGGGTGTGAAGCATGGGTGATGAATGTTGCAACGAGGAGAAGGCTGGAGGCAGTGGAGATGTCATGTCTGAGGTCAATGTGTGGTGTGAATATAATGCAGAGAATTCGAGTTTGGAAATTAGGAGGAGGTGCGGGATTACCAAAACGATTGTCCAGAGAGCTGAGGAGGGTTGTTGAGGTGGTTTGGACATGTAGAGAGAATGGAACGAGACAGAGTGACTTCGAGAGTGTATAAATCTGTAGTGGAGGGAAGGCGGGTAGGGGTCGGCCTAGGAAAGGTTGGAGGGAGGGGTAAAGGAAGTTTTGTGTGCGAGGGGCTTGGACTTCCAGCAAGCATGTGTGAGCGTATTTGATAGGAGTGAATGGAGGCATATGGTTTTAATACTTGACGTGCTGTTGGAGTGTGAGCAAAGTAACATTTATGAAGGGATTCAGGAAACCGGCAGGCCGGACTTGAGTTCTGGAGATGGGAAGTACAGTGCCGGCACTCTAAAGGAGGGTGTTAATGTTGCCTTGGTGGGAATCGGCCGATGTGTTAATAAAAAAAAAAAATATATATATATATATATATATATATATATATATATATATATATATATATATATATATATATATTATATATATATATATATATATATATACACACATATATGTATATACATACACCTATATGCTTTTCTCTGTCACTGTCTAAAACTGAAAGACTTTATTGGGTTGGCCCATGGCCAGGCTGCGGGAGTAGGAAGACCTCGAAACATATCACAGGTAAATCACAGGTGTGTGAACCATCCTTCGTGACAGGCAAACCATCATGTGTGACGGAGTATAACAGGAAAATTATCATGTGTGGAAGAGCACAGCAAAAAAAAACAAATCATCCTTTTGGATGAAATTATAACAGGCAAACAATCATGTTTGATGGAATGTAAGAGAAAAATCATTGTTAGGAATGATGGAGTAAAGTAGAAAAATCATCCCGTGTGAAGGAATATGACAGTCATTAACATGTAATGATAATAACATTGCGCATAAAGTACTGCCGCTTTTATTGTCCACTCTGTGCTGACCAGTTACTTTTAATAAGAAAAGAGATAGAAATTGTTCACTGACAGACCCGTCTCAAAATGTGCTGGATAGCGCTTTATCTAAAGTATACCTCTCACTTGTCTAGGTCAGGGGCGGGGAACGTTTTAGGTCGGGAAGCCGCATCGCATTAAAGTTAACTAATCTAATAAGGCCACATTCGAGAAATTTTGATTAGATATGTTGCTAAATGTCGGTTATTTTGTAAAAAGTAAATTACTGTATAATAACTTCAAGAAAAAATCTAATTCTGATTCATTCAGAAGGCCGCAGGTTCCCCACCCCTGGTCTAGGCTCCATGATCGTTGGTTGACAGTCTCCATTGTTGAGAAGAATTAACCACCGAGGGAACGTTCCCTGTCACTCCAGGGCGGTAGGAATGAAACCTAGCAAGAGTTGTCTTAAGTTTTGTGCTTGTTATTACTGTTTATTATTTCTTAGCCAGGTCTTGTGTTAGTCTTGTGCGGATATGTAGTCAACTGACTAGATGAAATCTCTGTCCCTGGTTTCCTGTTTGTATGTCGTAATAAAGATAACGTTGCGAAAGACTTTTAAACGAGTCGAGGTGCCTTGTGCCGTCTTGGCACTACCAGATCATCGCGAGGTACGATACCTTATGATCTTAGATCTCTTGCACAGTGTTGACAAAAGCTAGAAGAAAAATACTCATTTTAAATATCAGATAAATTGTGTTATGTATATTTTATAAGAAATTAACGATTGCAGTATGTGGCATATCAGATGTATTTAAAGTTTTAAATTCACGTTGTCCTCAGTTTCTTCATGACTGATCCCGTCTAACGTTAATGTCGGAGGTAAACATTGTTATTACTATATAAAAGATGTAATTAAAGATAACACGTTGAGCCTAAATCATTGCTAACGTAGATTTTTAATCATAGATAACTGAGCTCTAATCATTGATAGAATACAGCCAATTTCACTTGACAGTACAGCCCTAATTATAGTATAGAGCTCTAATATAAAATAACAGGCTTAATCATAGATAGCACACAGAGCCTTAATTAGTTATCACACAAAGTCCTCCTTGTCTGCCTCACACCTCAACTAACAACCAGACCTCTGCCGTTACTAATCTCATCCTCCACGCTCTCTGGACCTCCTGTATAGCACATTGTGTGGTCCAGCAAGGAAACCCAGGGGAAAGCGAATGTGAATCATGTACCGAGAGTCCAGCTTATTGGGCGTGTCGCTCAACCTGTGAGTGAACATACCGCCACGGTGACTCTTTAGGACAACATCACCTAACGTGAGAGCCAACACATGGCCATAATGTCAAAGTGTGTGTGTGTGTGTGTGGTAACCTTGTGAAGTGAGCCATAGTTGCTTAAAAAGGTTTGGGGCGGTGTTTACCACCTTACGCTTCCCACAAATCGAGAGCCCTTGAACATTTAGAGACTGAAATGTATATTTCATTAAGCACCTGGCTACATGCCACGACCGCGCGCGAAGTTTTGTGCAAGTAAAGTATGCTCTGGTTAATACCGCAGGCTTCCAGACAGACCTCTTTAACAGGAGCAAGTTAAAAGTAAACACGAGAAAAGAGCATAGTGATGAGAGTAAGTGGAAGTTTAAGGAACGAAAGGTTGGAGGTGATGTTTGTTGTAAATGAATATTTCTAGGTAAGTGGCAGCGAACTTTTAGGCAGTTCAGTATATAAGGGATTAGGTAAATGAAAGAATCCATAATTGAAGGCTCAGCCTTCAATCATATATCCGACATTAGCACAAATCATGAAGACTTACATGCACTCGGCACCTGTGCCCGATTCGTGGAGTGACGTATTTACAAATATCACAAGTACGAGCACTCAGTAGCACTAACATCACACATCATAAAAGTCTTTGAAAGAGTGCTAAGACATCAACTTACTGATTTTATTGTAAAACTGCATAGCTCTAGTTAACATGGCTTTGTAGCAGGAAGATCTTGCCTCTCACAGCTATTTTACCGTTGAAGAATGAGACACTTGGGTAACATTTGGGAACCTTTATTGAGGAAACGTTTCGCCAGCCAGTGGCGGCTTCAGTCCAATACAGAGAAGAACGGTGGAAGATGAGGAGGAGTTTGAGGTAATCAGTCCCTCAGCCTGATTACCTCAAACTCCTCCTCATTTTCCACCATTCTTCTCTGTATTGGACTGAAGAAGCCGCTGGTTGGCGAAACGTTTCCTCAATAAAGATTCCCAAATGTTGCACAAGTGTCTAAGTCTTCAACTTGCAGGTTTTCTCGACCATTTACATCCCATATTTTACCGTTATAAGAAAATCGTTGAAGCGTTGGAATTAACACAAAAGATAAAAATGGTCTACAAGAATTTTGCAAAATCCTTTGACAAATGCCACAACAGGAGTGATAGTCCATAAAATAATGGCAAAGGGTACCAGGAAACTAAATGAAATGCAGTCATAGCAAAGTAATATGTTCAGTATCCAAAGTACGGTCCTCACAGCATGCAAGTAAAAATATAAGCTCAGCCTGAATAGGAGACACAAAAAACTGCAAACGGATATCAAAGTTTTCCAGTGGACAGAGGAAAATGATCTGCAGTGACAAGATTTCAATTGTTTTTACATGGAAAAATATCTCAAAACGCTTACAAGATACAAAACACAGGAGGATCAAATCTGAGAACAAAGAGAACATGTGAAAGAATTAGGAATAATGATAGACAGATGGCCTGTCAGGAGATGATAAAACACGACAAAAGCAACAAAGGTCAGGACAATAGTAAGTTGTGTAATGAAAACTTTAGAAACAAAACAAAAAAGTAACATCAGCGATGGTACTGTTTAAATTGCTTGTGCTTTCACGTCTTGAATATTGTGCATTCATAGTGCCTTTCAGGGCATGAGAGTTATTGCAGCTGCAAATGTACAGAGATCATTTACTGCCAGCTTAAGAATAAAGCATCTTAACTACTGGGAACACATTACAGCACTCGGAATGTACTCTTTAGAGGGCATAAGTAAATAAATCTCTAAAATATACTCATATACACACTGTGGTGAGAGTAGTGTGGTGGCGCTAGTGTGGAGAAGGGGCGTTGCTGAAGCCATTGAAAAATCCATAGTAGGGAAGCCGTGTGACAGAGGTCAGTGCCGCTGACCTGTCACCCTGAATCCCTATAAGCACCATTTTTTAATTAACATTGTTAGGTCCACGGATACTTTGTACCACTTTTCTTACTCATGTTTCCCTGGATGTAACCCATAACAGTCCGCTAACACGCAGGTATCTCCTTATTGCTAGGTAGGAAGGGGCAGCAGGAATGTAAAGGAAATTTATCCATACGATACTCCAGTGTCAAGGAATCGAATCCATGATCTTGCGATTGTGAATCAGTGATGAGGCTTATAGGAGAGGGGAAATGGGATTAATCAGGTTTAATTTGCGGAAAAGGAGAGGTCCGATTCCTTGAATCAAGTGCCCATCACTAGCCTTAAGGCTCTTCCTTGAAGGGAGGCGCAAAGGCGCTCCCTGTGAGAGAGGGAGAGGGAAGGGGAAGGGGTAAGCCAGTGGATGGCCTCGGTCATGTGACCGAAGCCCTCAGTTAGCGGGTCATCATATGACAAAGACCAGTTTCGGAAACCATTTGTCCTGTTTCCTGACAAATCGGCTGTATAACCCTTGTGGTTTAGCGCTTCTTTGATTATAATAATAATAATTCTGACGAATCGATTACCACCATGATAAAAGAGGAAGAAGAAAACTCAAAACTAGTTACATTGATAGGGATGGATGTGTCAGTAGCGAGAATGATTACATTCCACAGCAGGGCGGATGAGTGACAATAACATGAATGGCAGTAGTGTACATTGACGTCACTACCAAATATGTGTGTAAACGATTTGACAGCGTCCTGCCTGGTTAGTAATTCAGGAAAGTCTTATTTAGCACTTGAAACCCAACATTGTGTGGTGATGACCAGTGTGTGTGGTGAACAGATGATAGCTGTGATCTGTGAACGTGGTGATTAGTGCGTAGTGGTGGTGAGTATGTGGTGATGCTGTGTGGTGATGCTGAGTTTGTGGTAATGCTGAGTATGTGGTGATTCTTGGCGTTTTGATGATGGGTGTGATGTTGAGTGTTTGTAACGTATACGGTGATGCTGAGTGTGTGTGGTGAGGAAGTGGTAGGTGGTGATCATTGTGGTAGTGATTACTTCCAAGATACAACGTCATAACCTTGTGTGTGCGGAAATTCCTTCCCTCTAATAAATTTTGCGAAAATTGTGCAGCGTCTCCAGTATTTTTGTGTGAAAATATATTGCCAAATGTTAATACTTTTTCTATGAAGATTCATCATTCTGTAATCATCATTTGTTCTGAAAATGTAAGGTGACTTTTATTATACAAAATACAGTATTCTGTTTATTCGTTAAAAAATAATGGGATGATCATAGTGTCTTTATGACTTAAGTGGTAACAGCAGATTACTTGGGTATATCCTCTTATTATATTTACCTGAAATATGCTCTGTTATATTTACTCGAAATATAATTGAGCCGTTCCATTAGTAAGCTGTATTTTGAAGACTCTTGTACTACTATGCCGGTGAAGGGCTCTTGATTCAAGAAACTGGAGCTACCCCGCACCTTCCATTCTCCAGGCGTTGTATGAGCCCGTAAGATTAGCGCTATCTCATGTGTATAGTAGTAGTAGTAGTATAATAATAATAATCTATTGACACCTTTAATTTATTTTTTCTGTAATGTTTGAAATTCTTAGTTAAATATAAGTAGGTTAAAGGAACTTAGGAAATCAGTCACGGGTTTGTCACAAGTTAGACATTAGAGTTTATGTCAGTACTGAGTGATATTTTAGTTCTCAATAGTATTGTCTCGCACTGTGTCTTCTCTCATTTCATTCCATCCATCTACTACCATTTGTGAAGAAATATTTGCCAGTATCCCTTTTACACCGCTTCTTACGTACCTTAAAGTTGTGTTCATTTTTCTCTACATATTAAATCCTTCCTTGAATTTGCAGGTTTTCATATCCTTTATTCTTACTATAAATGTCGGTGCACGTTAATGTAGTGTATCCGGAGGAAGGAAAGAGAGCCTTCCGTTATACTATTTCTGTTCCTGGGTTACCCTGGCAGGCTGGATGATAATGACGCACTGCCAACAATAGTCAGTAAAAGACATTTTGTAGAACATGCTGTTATTGGGACAGTGTTTCGTTCTGTACAACTAAAGCAAGTCATGACTTGAAGCTCTATATAGAGCGAAATGTTGTCTCTATAAAGCTTGTTATTAGTAAGTTTATTTAGGCACAGGTACACATGAGGACAATGAACATACATGGTGTAAATTATCTAGGATAACCAAAAAAGTCAAAGTGACTTATTTTCACTGGTGTCCTTGTGTTTACTATCCTGAGAGAAGTGGAGGTATCTATTATAATCTACACCTGAAAACCCTAGAGGGGCTGATCCCAGGTCTGCACACACAAAATCGCTCCCTACGAAACAAAAAACTGGGCAGACGGTGCAAGATAACCCCAATGAAAAGTAGGGACGCCATTAGTATACCTTTACCTTTGATGAGTTTCGAGAGTCTTGCTACTCTCGGAGCCCGGCCATAGGCCAGGCTCGTTTGGTGCTAGCCTGATCAACCAGGCTGTTGCTGCTGGAGGCCCGCTACCCCACATATCCACCACAGCTTGGTTGATCTGGCACCTGGTGAAGATACTTGTCTAGTTTTCTCTTGAAGACTTCTACACTTGTTCCAGCCGTGTTTCTGATATCTTTTGGTAAGATCTTAAATAAGCTGGGGCCACGAATGTTGATACAGTGTTCCCTTATTGTGCCCACCGCACCTCAAGGAGTTTGTTGGGTTTATTTTGCACTTCCTCTCATATCTCTCGCTCCAGTATGTTGTTATGACAGTGTGAAGATTTGGGACCAGGCCTTCGAGTAATTTCCAGGCATATATTATCATGTATCTCTCTCTCCTCTGCTCCATTGAGTACATGTTCAAGACTTTAAGGCGTTCTCAGTAATTTAAATGCTTACTGACTCACTAAGAGAAAACACAATAAGTGTCCGGGGCCCAAGACTGTTCAACAACCTCCCACCAGGCTTAAGGGAAATTACCAATAGACCCATGGCTGCCTTCAAGAGGAAGCTGGACAGATACCTAAAGTCAGTGCCAGATCAGCCGGGCAGTGGTTCGTACGTTGGACTACGTGCCACCAGCAGTAACAGCCTAGTTGATCAAGCCCTGATCCACCGGGAGGCCTGGTCAAGGACTGGGCCACGGGAGCATTGAACCATTGAACACCCTCCAGGTAGACTGGAGTTAGGCCTAAAAATGTTCTGTTATCTGTTTTCCTAAGTACTCCCATAATCATTTTATGAATTATCTCTAACATACACAATGGTCTTATTTTCTCCATTTTGCTGTGAAAGTTGGCATGAAACATTCAGAATATTTATGTTTTTTTGACTGGACCTCTGTGTACAGCCATGATATTATGCATATATTACAGCGTGCGATTGTGTTGCTGGGTTAATTAAGCTAGTCTCGCTACGCTTACCGGGTTCCTGGGTGGGCGTGACACAGGCAGGGGCAAAAACAATGCTAAACCTTACCAGAAAAAATCAAGACACGCCCACTTCCTCTCAGTCAGGACCCCACTGGGACACTAATTGGCTATGATCCTTTTCCCTTCCTTTCTCACTGTCCCTGAAAACCCCACCGCCCACTAACTCACCCACCAACCTACAAATCACCACCCTCCCCTCCACCACCCAATGCCCCGCTCATGTACTTTCATGAGTAAGTTTATTTAGGCACAATTATACATAGTGTAAATTAACTAGGATAATCCAAAAAAGTCAGACAAAGTGACTTATTTTATTAAAATTCCACCTCAACAGTGGAGTCCAGTGTTGAATTCAGTAGTTTGTGGCGTAAAAATAACGCCAAACATCCTCCAGTGTACCCTGATACGGACAGCATGTTCCTTGGTACGTTGTGTCTGAGCTACTTGATACCCACCCTCCGGCCTCCGCACTCTGGGCGTTGCTGCCTAAGTTACAGTCGACGGAGAGATAATTACCAACAGTAAGTTTCAACGGAGGTGCGTGAAGCCGTGTAACAAAAAAATCAGACAGACCTGAAGGCTTTGGTATTCCCACCAACAGCAGGAGTACCACCAGCAGTAGGACCTGCGGAAACAGCAGCAGCATAAGTAACACGAGCGTGAGTGAACCCTGGAACACGAGCAGCAGCAGCAGTAGAAGAAAAGGTAATATGAACATCAGAAACAGCAGTGTCATGAACATTAGTGGCAACTAAGCAACACCAACAGAACGAGAAGCAACAGCAGTACAGTAGGAGTCAACATCAGCATCAGTAGCAACTGCAGAAACAGCAACAGTACTAACGGCAGAGACAGCAACATAAGCAACAGTACCAACGGCAGAAACAGCGACATTAGCAGCAGAAGCAATACAAGTCTGAATAGCAAGAACAGCAGCAATGGTATGAGCAACAGCAACAGCAGCAGCAACAACAGCAAGGGGAGGAGGAGGAGAAGGAGGGTGTTGGAGGTCTGATGATGACCTTGTGTTGAGGGTATTAATGTAGAGTGTAGAGGCCACATTGTGGGAGCGGCAATGAAGGTAGTGTGTTGTTGGTCAACACCAAGATGGCGGCGATGGTGGTAGTGTGTTGTTAGTCAACAGGACAGCACCTACCTACCTGGAGTCTACCTGGAGGGTATTCCGGGGATCAACGCCCCCGCGGCCCGGTTCACGACCAGGCCTCCCAGTGGATCAGGGCCTGATCAACGAGGCTGTTACTGCTGGCCGCACGCAGTCCAACGTACGAACCACAGCCCGGCTGATCCGGCACCGACTTTAGGTATCTGTCCAGCTCCCTTTTGAAGACAACCAGGGTCTACTGGTAATGCCCTTATGGCTGGTGGGAGGCTGTTGAACAGTCTTGGGCCCCTGGGTTTCATTCCCGAGTGAGCCGAGACTAGGGTGTTCCTTACACGTGCTGTTCCTGTTTATCTAGCAGTGAACCTGCTGTTTTGAGTCTCATCCTGGGCCTCATGTTGTGAGTTGCATCCTAGGAAAGGGACAGTAGGGACCCAAGGGAGTTAAACTACACTGGCTTCTTAAACTATACTGGCTTTCTGGCTAGTCTGGGTTAGTAACTCTCCAGGATTATTAATACGAAGAAATTTGTTCTTCCTCACTATTGAAAATAATTGATCACATACGTGCAGTGGCGCAGACATGAATCCAGTCTTCGAGGAGACTAAGCCAGGATTTCAATCTGGAAAGGGATTAAGCCAGGATTTTAATCTGGGAGGGGATTAAGCCAGGATTTCAATCTTGAAAGGGATTAAGCCAGGATTTCAATCTGTGGAGGAACTTAAAACGCTTAAGATGATGAATAAATCAAGAAATAATTTTTAAAGACATGCATTTCAGTATGTATGTGAAATTTCTTAATCAATTGTGCGTTCCTGGCTGTATAACCCTTGTGGTTTAGCGCTTCTTTTGATTATAATAATAATGTGCGTTCCTGGTCACCCGTAGCTCGATCGCTAGCGCACTCAACTCACACTCTGAGGTCCGGAGTTCAAATCACCGGTACGGCTGGAAAACATTAGGGACGTGTTACCATAAGACCCCTACTGTCCTTGTTCACCCATCAGTATAAAATGGGCACCTGGGTGTTAGTCGACTGGTGTGGGTCGCATCCTGGGACAAAACTGACCTAATTTTCCCGAATTGCTCAGCATAAGCGGCTTTCTATATATTAGTATGTCATTAATGTCAGCTAGGCCTGTATACCTTGTACATGTACTTGTAGAATAAAGATGATATTATTATTATTATTATTATTATTATTATTATTATTATTATTATTATTATTATAATGCAGTGAAAATTAGCCATTATTGAAAAAAATATTTGCATCTGGGAGTTTGTGCCTTATTAGCTCTCCCCTCTCTCTCCCCAGTGGCTCCACCACTACACATGTGAAGACATATGTGGTGGTGGACAACGTTTCGCTTTGTGTAGAGCTGTATCAGAGGGAAACTTTTTCCTAATAAAAGTTTATTCTGTAACTGCTCATTTCAGTACGACATTTGGATCTAGATCAAATGAGTGTTGTATAGGGAGTGTGTGAGGTGTTGGGAGGGAGCTTTGTGTGTGTGTTGGTGGTTGTGGTGGGGTGGGAGGAATGACAAGGAAGGTACCCACGAGCCAGAGAACACGAGAGGACGCTCAGGGTCAAGTGCCACCAAGCATACTGCCACCTGACACGCCGCTGCCGCTGCTTTGCCGCTCCTGTCGTCGCCGCCGCCGCCACTCCCGCTACTTTTGCTGTTACTATCGCTTTTGCCGCCGCCGCATCTGCCGCCACTGCCACCGTCATATAATTTCTGGCGCACTCTGTTGGGTAGAGGGGAGTGCAGCCTCGCCCCCAAAAAAAAAAAAAAAAAAATCCTTCCGCTCTCGTAGCTTTGTGTGTCGGGATATTTTTACCATTGATGAAAGTGAAAGAGAGCAGAGCGCAACTATTTATTTTAGAGAAGCACACTTCCTGATCAGGATTTAATAGATGTAAAGATATTAAATGCTACATGAGATCATTGAGTGTTAAAGATTAAGATTACAAATTATACGCTGAGAGAGCTGACAGTTGATGGAGTGGTAATGTGAGAGGGTTGAGGATTGAACATCCTGAACACCACCTCCAACACTGACTACGTTACTGCGCTCTGAGCCCCAAGGCGCTCTCACACATGCACTTGCCTAAGATTATATGTATTTTTAGAGATTATCTTCATGGTGAGTCAGAGAGTTTAGATGAAGTTTTATTAGTTTGATGTGAAAGGTCATGTGTGTGGAGAGGAAGGGGGGGTGTATATGTGTGGTATGGGTGTACTCACCTATTTGTGGTTGCAGGGCTCGGGTCACAACTCCTGGCCCCGTCTCTAATTTGATCGCTACTAGGGCCATTCTCCATGAGCTTTATCGTATCTCCTAAAACTGTGTATGGATCCTGTCTCCACTACATCACTCTCTAGATTGTTCCACTTCCTGAGAACTTTGTAACTGAAGAAATACTTCCTAACATCACTGTGACTCATCTGAGTTTTCAACTTCCAGTTGTGACCCCTTGTTGCTGTGTCCCATCTCTGGAACATTTTGTCCCTATCCACCTTGTCAATTCCTCTCAATATGTTATGTCGTTATCATGTCCTCGCTATCCATCCTGTCATCCAGTGTCGTCAGGTTAATTTCCCTTAATCTCTCTTCGTAGGACATACCCTTTAGCTCCGGGACTAGTCTTGTTGCAAACCTTTCCACTTTCTCCAATTTCTTGACGTGCTTGACCAAGTGTGGGTTCCATACTGGTACTGCATATATGTGTACTCACTTATATGTACTCACCTATATGTGGTTGCAGGGGTCGAGTTACAGCTTCTGTGTGTGTGTGTAGGGGGTTACTTACCCAGTTTTGCTTGCAGGGGTCAAGTATCTGTTTTTCTTCTCACCTCTGGTATTAATTGACTAACATGGCTAGTTCCTAGCGTCTTGGGAGCTGTTGCAGACTTTCCTCATATCTCATTTCCTCTCAGTAGAAAGACTTTAAACTTCTCGAGCTTCTTATGTGGCTGGTTGGAGGTAGATTCCGCACTGATGTTGTATACTCGATGATTCATTTGACTGGTTTGTTTATACTCTCATGATCCACATGTTTATGTTCCTGAAAACGGTTTTCTTGTTTACCAGTTTTATATTCGCTGATTATGTAATATGGTTTGTATGAATCTGCAGAGGGAGGTTTAGTATGATACCCAGGTCCATGTGCTGCTTTCCTGCTGCTACTATCAAAAGTTAGCTTCTGACAGTCCCCACCAGCCTCAGTGATATGCCACATGTTGGGGTTGAAACCAGCAGCCACTTAATGGACCATCCTTACTCTCCAGACTTTTAATTCACGTGCCTGCTAAAACTTGTTACTTATTCCCAGTTGCAGTGTTCTTATCTCAGTGTTATACTGCATTTTAGATTCTTCGGCCACTGAATTGCTAATCTTCTCAGTCCTACTTGTGGGTCAGTATCTGGTAAGGTACCACTTCAGTTATAGTAGGAGTTGAAAGTAGCTTCTTGACGCAGTTTGTGTTATCTCTAAGCTCATGTTGACTGTTCCCTGACAAATCCCCTTCTCTCCAGGTATTCAACCATTGCCATTTTAATTATGTTTTCCATTACTTTATACAATATGTATGTCAGGGGTACTGGTTTGTGTCGTGTGTGTGTGTGTGTGTGTGTGTGTACAGTATGCATATATTGTGTGCGAGCGTGAGCAAACCTTCTTTCTTGACTCCACTAGTCACTAATGTTAAAATATGATATTCCTCTTGTTTGTTCATGTCTTGATTATCAAAAATACTAAGCTTGTCATTCCTCAGCGTCCTGTTCGTTTCATTGTTTTTTCCAGTTTGTTTCATTCCTCAATTCTCAGTTTGTTTTGTTCGTCAGTTTCTAGTTTCTTTCGTTGATGTTTCCAGTTTATGTCGCTGTTTCTCAGTTTTCAGTTTATTTCATTACTCAGTTTTCACTTTGCTTCATCATTCGGCTTGCAGTTTATTTCACTTCTCAGTTTTCAGTTTGTTGTTTGCTTTGCCATTGACGTTTGCTGTGTATGTGAGTGAGAGCGGCGGGGTTTCCGCTGTATAACCCGGCAGGCAGATTCTCCACGGTATAAACACGGGCCTGCTTCGCCTCCCAGCTTATCCCCTGTTCCTCTTGTCACACTCTCATGCCTCCCGCGTCCCTTCAGCTCATATTGCACTGGATTACTCCAGGCTTTCTGCTCTTACTGTCAGTTTTTTCTTTCAAGAATTAATATATTTTATTTCTATTTTCATTTCATGTAAAGATAAATCCGTGTGTATCATTGTGTGAGGTTATGAAAAGGCTGAAATATCAATGAAAAATAAGCTTGCATGAAGATATGATACTATTTGATTATTTATATACTCAGTATTCACAAAAATATAATTCAGCGTGGTCATAATACGTGAAGAATTGTTGCAGCAGAGTTACAGTTGATCCTTATCACCGGATAGACTAATGTATGTTGAAAGTTGATCGTAATTACGGGGTAGACTAATGTGTGGCAAGGTAAGTGTGGTGTAGAATACCCAATTATAACTTAAGTACTGTTATACACGTCACGGAACACTGTGTAAATGTGCCACCTGAGAACTGAATACTTATAACTCTTTAAATTTGGGGCATTAAGGTTTATAAGACAGTTTTAACTGAGACGAATATAATACTCCCCATAATGGTTCGCTTAACTTCAATACGTGGTGACATTTTGTTGCCAGAATGGAACAAAAATCGTCTGATGTTGCAATCAGTGGAGGTTTTGGTCAGTTGGCCGAGACCTGTGATGTCTCAGCACTCTGTATAGTCTTAGGAAAGTATTGGTTTGGAAGTAGAGTAGTCGGTGAGTGGCGCAGACTGCCTAGTAGGCAGTAGGTGTAGTAGTAAAATGAAGATGATATAATCAGTCCTTTAGCCTTGGAAAAATAGTGTTGAAAGTGGTCAGCCTTTAGAAGAGTTTAACTCTATGGTCTGGAACGATATGAAGCATGAGAATTGGGTCTTAAATACTGTCAAAAGTGATGGACTGATTACATCATCTTCATTTCACTACTACGCCTACTGCCTCTGTATTTGACTGAAGAAGCCTAGGCGAAACATTTCATCGGAAAAGATACCCAAGTGTTGCACATGTGTCTTAATCATAAACTTGTCGGTATTTTATACCATTTTGAACATAACTGTCAGACACTGCAACACAACAATGTCTTGGTACAGAGCACACGTTCCACACTTCATGAAGTTACTACTAGTTATGAGTGAGAAGGGTTGGATTCCCTGCTGACCTGCCTGCTTGATATTGACAAGCTAACATCCCCCACCCATCTGTTTGCAGGGTAAAAACATTAGCTACGCTAAATCTTACCTTGGTGTAGACGCACCCTTCAGTAAATCCACCATACCGCAACTCAATAAAAAACACAAAGATAGGCTAAATGTTCTCAAAGCTGTTGCTGGTTACAATCCCAACTATGATGCTAATGTGAAAATAGTGAGATTGATGTACATAGCCTATATGAGGTACTTAATTGATTATGCTGCTCCCATGTTGATATTAGCTAGGAGAACGTTCTCTCCGACCCTTGGAGTTAATGCAAAATGAAGCCCTCAGAATTACTTTTGGCAGTCTTAAATCTACCAAGGTTGTTAATATAGGGAAGGAGCTTGGTGTCTCTAGTATCAGTGATAGGATTATTGAGATTAACATTGTACTTGGCATTACAATGTTAAGAAATGAACCAGACACTGTCACTATGAATCTTACTAAATATCTAGAAGTAAATACACATAGATCTAAATGGGTTGTGAAAATATGCAATTATATTAAGTTTTATAACTTGCACTAACTGTATCACTGTAGACAACAGCATTTCAACCCTCCATGGAAGATGTGTTCATTTAATATCACATACCTGCAAGCCCCTCCCAAGAAGCTCATCACTAGTAATCTTAAGTTAAATCACTTGTAACAGCAACTGCTCAGGAAGAAATTTCTCGCCTAACTAGTAGTAATAATTTATCACAAGTTACACTGATGGATTTAAGCAGGAGTCTACTGGCAGGGCTGCATCTGCTCATGTTGCCACCTCCCTAGTTGGTAAATTAGACACATATACAACACTTGGGTATCTTTATTGAGGAAACGTTTCGCCACACAGTGGCTTCATCAGTCCATACAAAGGAGAATCATGAAGAACAGGAGGAGTGTGAGGTTGTCAGTCCAAAAATCTTGAGTCGATGTTGTCAGTCCATCAATCTTGAATAGAATAACAGCATATGAGCAGAGGAAGCTTATATACTGTAGACAGGAGAGGTGCAGCAGTTGTAGGAGGTGTCACATTTGTTCAATGTGGAAGTAGGTCGTGCCCAAGGAATAGGCAAGCGAAGAAATCCCTGTATTAAGATACCAAGATGTTGCAGGGATTTCTTCGCTTTCCTGGCGACTCTCCACTTATGTGACACCTCACTGCTCCTCTCCTGTCTACGTATAAGCTCTCTGTCATATGCTGTATTATTCAGATTGATGACTGACCATCGACTCAGTGAGGACTGACAACCTCACACTCCTCTGTTCTCACGATTCTCTTGTATGGACTGATCAACCTGTGTGGCAAAGCTTTCCTCAATAAGATACAAGTGTTCATATGTCTAATTTACCAACTCGTCGGTTCTCTGAACCATTCATTCACAACCTCCCTAGTTAAGAACAATTGGAACTTTGTTCAGTTAGGCATAAGAATTAACAACTGGGCGTCTACACTACAAACTTAATTGTTTGCTATCCTAATGGCGCTAAAGCTGACTTATGGCACAGAGCTTGACTCTATAATTATAACTGATTCTGTGTCATCACTGAATGCTCTTGACTCACATAATGACTCCAATAACATGCTCATTGGAGAAGCCATGGATAGATACTCAGAAATCGGAAAAAAGAATTAATGTACAGTTGTTATGGATTCCATCACACACTGGATTACTGCTTCATGATAAAGTTGACACGCTAGCCATGAAAAGTACCCTGAAGGAGAATGTAGGATATAACTTTGGTGTATCTGTGTCTAGTATTAGGAATAATATACGTTTATGGGGCAACTTGCAATGTGAACTGACTGACTGATGTTGTAGTGGCCAGGCTTAGGCTTGGCTACAAGTACTTCTGGCAGTTTGGCAGACACACAGATGATCAAACCAAATGCAAATGGTCACTATCTTGAACACTATGTGCTTAATTGTCCACTTAATTGAGGAATATAGAGGTAGACAGTATAATAACCTATGTGACATGTCAAGATATCTTATTAATGAAAATAGGATACCAGATATATTAAGCAAATTTCTTAAATTTCCTTGTAACAGATAAGTGAATTGTAGATATAAATCCAAATGTGCTCCTGTTAACCCTTTTAGGGCCTAGTTCCTAGGTCTTTTGTGTATGCATATGCTCTTGCGCTACCGTCCACAGGATGGATATGGCATGCACAATAAACTAGCCACTTTGGTGGAAAATCTTCCTTCTTGCTTTTACTAGTGAATCCCGTCTGCTGTAGCATCTTCGAGATGTACCACCTCACCCTTGACGGTATTTAAGACTTCATTCTCATGCTTCATCTTCATATCGTTCCAGACCATGGAGCTGAACTCTTCTCCAGACTGAGGGACTGACCACCTCAATACTGTTTCTCCAAGGTTGATGGACTGATTACATCTTCATTTCACTACTACACCTACTGCCTCTGTATTTGACTGAAGAAGCTTACTGTGTGGGCGAAACGTTTTAACAATAAAGATACTCAGCCGTTGCACATGTGTCTTAATCATTAACTTATGTTCTTATATAAATCCGATACGTATAAAAACATAAGAAATGGTCTGGTGATACCAGGCAAGATGTGTAAAAGACACTTATGTACAGTTCAGGACATTTACTATAGGAAACGTTTCGCCACGAGTGTCTTCAGTCATTATGAAGAAACAACTCGTGGTGAAACGTTTCCTATAATAAATGTCCTCAACTGTGCATAAATATCTTTTTCCACATAACATAAGAATGGAGGAATACTGCAGCAGGTCTACTAGCCCTTACAAGGAAGGTCCTTATCAAAACCTCCCACTTCCACACACGCGTCCACCCAACCCTTTCCCGAAGCTACCCAAGAATTTGGTTCAGTACCTCGGGTAGTAATCACACCCAGCCCTTTTCGCTAATATAATTGTCAAAATCTATTTTTAAAGTTACCTATTAGCCTCTATTACGCTATTCGACAGATTGTTCCACGCATCGACACCTCTGAAAACCAATACTTACCTACATCCTTTCTAAATCTAATTTTATTTAATTTAAAACCTTTATTTCTGGTTCTTACTTGATTCGACACCCTCAGTACTTTATTTATATCGCCTTTGTTTATGCCCATCATCCACTTAAAACTTTAATGATATCTCCTCTCATTCTACGTCTCTCACATGGGAGATTCCTTATACAGTGGATTAATGTTGTCATTCTTCTCTGAATATTCTCCAGTGAATTTATATCCATTCCGTAGCATGACGATCAAAACTAAGGAGCATAATCTAAGTGAGGTTTTACTAGTGATGTATAGAGCTGTAAGTTTTTGGACTCCTGTTATTTATACTTCTTGATATAAATCCAAGTAATGTGTTAGCATCTATTAGTTATTGCGCACACTTAGGCACTGTTGTCTTGGCTTCAGATCTTTGCTTACCATGACTGATGATAAGTAAGACACATGTTCAACAGTTAGGTATCTTTATTCCAAATAAAGATGCCTATTCGGAATAAAGATACCTAACTGTTGCACATGTGTCTTACTTATCAACATGTTGGTATTGTATACCATTTACCATGACTCCCAAGTCTTTTTCACATTCTGTATAATTGAGTTCTACATTACCTAGTTTATCACTGAGGGTTATTTTCGTTGCCAAGGACTAGGACTTTACACTTGTGCACATTAAAATGCATCTTCCACTTTTCACACCATGACTTTAATTTGTCTAAATCCTGCTGAAGTTCATTGTTGTCCTCAGAATTTATTATTCGGCCTATTTTTGTGTCATCAGCGAATTTACTCGCGTCGCTCGTTATTCCTTCATCAAGGTCAATACTGTAAGTTATGAACAACAATGGACCCAAAACTGATCCTTGTGGAGCGCCGCTAGTGACGGGACCCTATTGGTCCTCCAGCCTCGATCATTGTTAGATCTTTACCTCCTATACCAGTTCACACTAGAAGAAGTCGACAACACTCTTCCTTCCTTGATGTTCTTCTCTGCAAAGCTGACCATGAACTTCATTTTAAAGTCTATCGAAAACCTACCAACCAACACGATCTTCTCAACTTCTACTCTCACCACGACACCAAAACTAAACTTGGTGTAATTATAGGCTTTTTCCTGCGGCACTCAGAATCTGCAGCTGTGAGTTCCTTGAGGAAGAATTCTCTCTAATTGAACAAGTATTTTCTAAACTTCACTATCCTCGTCACTTCATTAGAGACTGCAGACGACGGGCATTAAACATCTTCAACACACCCAGAGAAGACACTGCCGAGAAGAGATACATAGTCCTCCCCACCAACTCCATTGCCAAACACGTTTCCAACATCTTTTCCAATACCTCATTCCAAGTACAAGTATCTACCTCCACATCCACCACCATCAAAGACATTACAAGTAATAGACAGGACAAGCTTCAGTCCTCTGCAGGGCTATACATAATCCCTTGTAATGACTGCAGCAAATTATACGTGGGCGAAACATCCAGAGACCTCCAAACACGTATTTCAGAACACCAGTACGCAGGCAGATCTGACTTGTCGCCAGAGAAGAAAACACTCAATACCGAAGAATCCTGGAATCATCACTTATCTGTATATCCAACAACCTCAACCAGAACAGCTTCTATAACATAGCTGAACCCCTTGCCAAGAAATTTCTTCATCGTTATCCCACATAAGGACATAAGAATGGAGGAACACTGCAGAAAGTCTACTCATATACTTGTTCGATCTCTTTTTAAAGCTACCCAAGGTCCTAGACTCTATCACCCTACTCGGAAGATTGTCACATGCAGGTTCAGATCCAACCTACCCAGCATTCTCCACCTGACTCCATCCTATAAATACTCACATACCTCTTTGTGACTTGATAAAGCCCCCTGTGTGGGCGAAACGTTGTCAGTAAAGGATCACATTATACTGCTTATGTGTTTATTTTTCCAAGCTGTCCAGACCTAGTTTTAAGTGGTCCCATTTTTTCCCTGACCTTTGTCCTATACATTTGAAAGAACCCCTTGGATTTGTCTTTGATTCTCTAGCTACTTTAATTTCATAGTTTCATTTAGCCTTCCTAAACTTCTTTTTTTACCTCTTTTAGAATGAACTTTTTTTTTATCACACTGGCCGTTTCCCACCAAGGCAGGGTGCCCTGAAAAAGAAAAACTTTCACCATCATTCACTCCATCACTGTCTTGCCAGAGGCGCGCTTACACTACAGTTATAAAATAGTTATAAAACTGCAACATTAACACCCCTTCTTCAGAGTGCAGGCACTGTACTTCCCATCTCTAGGAATCAAGTCCGGCCTGCCGGTTTCCCTGAATCCCTTCATAAATGTTACCTGCTCACACTCCAACAGCACGTCAAGTCCTAAAAACCATTTGTTTCCGTTTGCTCCTATCTAACATGCTCACACACACTTGCTGGAAGTCCAAGCCCCTCGCACACAAAACAACCTTTACCCCCTCCTCTCTACATGTCCAAACCATCTCAATAATCCCTCAGCCCTCTGGATAATAGTTTTGGTAATTCGGCACCTCCTTCTAATCTCCAAACTACAGATTCTCTGCATTATATTCACACCACACATTGCCCTCAGACATGACATCTCCACTGCCTCCAGCCATTATATCAGCTATAATGGACTCTAGTAATTTGCCTACAATTGAGATCAGGTTTATTGGGCGGTAATTTGACATAGTCATCTTCCACGTATCAGTCACTACACCTGTTTGAAGAGATAAATTAAAAAGGTTAGTTAATATTCACAAAGTTCCATTTTGCACTCGTTAAGAACCCTTTGAAAAAGTTCATCAGAGACCGAGATTTATATTCCTTTAATCTGTGAACCTGTTTGATTACTATGTCCCTAGTGACTGATATTACATAATTTTCTTCAGGTCCACTATAAAAATTAATTACTGAAATATCGTTATTGTCTTCTTGTGTGAAAACCGAGAGGAAATAATTATTAAAACTCGAGCGCATTTCATTCATGTCAGTAAGCTCTCTAGAAGACCTAACTTTACTCTAACCTTTCTTTTGTATGACGCTACATTTCCTAACACACATCCATTTTTATTATAATTAAATTCACTCCGAAATGAGTTTTAAGGGAGAAATTTCAAGGCTCTGTACATAGTCATGAACCGGTGGGTTCACCCCCGGAACACCCTCCAAGTATACTCCTCCAGGTAATATATGCAAGAGTAAGAAATTAAATATATGTATGTTGTGCTTAGAACTTGCGATCTTGCATGGTAAAGCAACTACTTTTTGACACCAAGCCAGTCAAGGCCAGGCTCACAGAGTAGAGAAACTCTCGAAACTCCTTCAAAGGTAATACTAACAAATTTTAAGCTTACCTAAGATAGGTGGGGGAAGAATTAAGCTAAATTATGTTATGTTAGTTGAGACTGTTAGTTTTTCTGTAAAATAAACGCTGTATACCACGTTAATTAGCAAAAATAAACCAGTGAATGCATGAAAAACCTTTTTTTTTGTGTGTGGCAGACTTAAAAACTCAACATGTATACTGAATGGCAAAAATCCTCTTGTGTTGTTGAGGTGAATGTTTGAAGGTACAAAATCTTGGGCGCTAAAAATGCTTGGCAGTACAAAGTGCTTGCTTTGGCGATACATGTATGCCACGGGATCAACAGGTTATTATATGGTCATGGCACTCAAGATTTAATCTTTGTTGTCACACTGAAGAAGTAAGCATCTTGAAGGTGGTAATGCCGTCACATCCACATTGTGTGTTAAATTACTTTATTCGCCATGTGTTTCATCTGACAGGTAATTTGACCTGTCAAATATATGAGTGAGATGGAATGAATTTGAGAAGGACCTTCCTAGCATAGTCCAGTAGGCCTGTTGCTGTTTCTCCAATTTTATGTTCTTGTATGTTTTACTAGACTATGAGTCAGTCTCATCCCGGTGTTGAGTTACATTGTGTGTGTCTCTCTGGGTGCATTATCAGGTTAACTTCCTGGAAACTAGATCTTGTGTGCACAAATTTGCGTCTTTAACACCCTCTTCCACGAGAATATCAAGGCGTCCTTTCTCCTCACCCAAAATAACAAGGCTTCCTCCTTACCCAGGATACCAAGGTTTCCTTCCTCCCCACCCAGGATACCAAGGCTTCTTCATACCCCCAAGATCCCAAGATATATATAATATATGCTCCCCGGCAGTGGACCGCGTGCCCAGAATGCTGCAGGCATTTCCCTCTGGATTGCAACACTGAGTCTCTGAAAGAGGAAGTTGGCCGCCCTGTGGTCCTTGGTTTCTATGATGAGTTTTTCACCCAGCTCTTTGAGAAACTTTAGAGCACACTTGCCCCATGCTCCAAGGGTCTCCGATCCCTATTGGGATGAAGTTATAGCAAGGGGAAGGCCTTCATTTTGCGAGTCTTCTGGGTCTCCCTGTGGCTGGCAGCTCCACCCCTTCAGCTACGGAGTATGGCAAGTAGGTGTCTGCCATTGTGGCAGCACAGGTGTAGTCCCAAGCAATCTGCTTTTTTTTTTTTATATATATATATATATATATATATATATATATATATATATATATATATATAATTTTAAGAAAAAGAGGATAAATAAGTATACAAGATATGATATAGGGCGTAATGACAGTAGTTTCTTGGACTACGTATTGGTAGATAAAAGACTGTTGGGTAGACTTCAGGATGTACATGTTTATAGAGGGGCCACAGCTATATCAGATCACTTTTTAGTTGTAGCTACAGTGAGAGTAAAAGGTAGATGGGATACAAGGAAAATGAAGGCAGCAAGTAAGAGAGAGGTGAAGGTTTATAAACTAAAGGAGGAGGGTAAGATATAAATAACTGTTAGAGGACAGATGGGCTAGTGTGAGTATAGGCAATAGAGTAGAAGTATGGGGTAAGTTTAAGAATATAGTGTTAGAGTGTTCAGCAGAAGTTTGTGGTTTTAGGAAAGTGGGTGCGGGAGGGAAGAAGAGCGATTGGTGGAATGATGATGTAAAGAGAGTAGTAAGAGAGAAAAAATTAGCATATGAGAGGTTTTTACAAAGAAGTGATGCAAAGAGGGAGGAGTATATGGAGAGAAAAATAGAGGTTAAGATAAAGGTGAAGCAATGTAAAAAGAGAGCAAATGTGGGGCAGCGGGCCTCCAGCAGCAACAGCCTGGTTGACCAGGCAAGCACCAGACGAGCCTGGCCCATGGCCGGGCTCAGAGAGTAGATACTCTCGAAACTCTTCAAAGATATCAAAGATATCAGAGAGAGTGGGTGAGATGTTATCAACAAATTTTGTTGAAAATAAGAAAAAGTTTTGGAGTGAGATTAATAAATTGAGAAAGCCTAGGGAACGAATGAATTTTTTAGTGAAAAATAGGAGAGGAGAGTTATTCAACAGAGAGAGGTATCGGGAAGATGGAGGGAATATTTTGAGGAATTGTTAAATGTTGATGAAGATAGGAAAGCTGTGATTTTTTGTATAGGGCAAGGAGGAATAACATCTTATAGGAATGAGGAAAAACCAGTTGTGAGTGTGGGGGAAGTGCGTGGGGCAGTGGGTAGAATGAAAGGGGGTAAAGCAGCTGGGATTGATGGGATAAAGATAGAAATGTTAAAAGCAGGTGGGGATATAGTTTTGGAGTGGAGTGTTTAATAAATGTATGGAAGTGGGTAAGTTACCTAGGGATTGGCGCTCTTTTATATAAAGGCAAAGGGGACAAGAGAGAGTGTAAAAATTATAGGGGAATAAGTCTGTTAAGCATACCTGGTAAAGTGTATGGTAGAGTTATTATTAATAATAATAATAAAAATCTTTATTTACTACAAGTACATGTACATGGTATACAGGCCTAGCTGACATCAGTGACATACTACTATATAGAAGTCCTTGTTATGCTGAGCATTTCGGGCAGATTAGGTCAGTGTCCTAGGATGCGACTCACACCAGTCGACTAACCCCAGGTACCCATTTTACTGATGGGGAAATAGACAACAGGTGTAAAGAAACACGCCCAATGTTTCTGCCCTGGCTGGGAATCGAACCCAGGCCCTCGCCGTGTGAAGCGAGAGCTTTAGCCACCAGACCACCAGAGCCCCTTGAAAGAATTAAGAGTAAGACGGAGAGCAGGATAGCAGATGAACAATGAGGCTTTTAAGAAGGGAAGGGGGTGTGTAAACCAAGTGTTTGCAGTTAAACATATAGGTGAACAGTATTTAGATAAGGATAAAGAGGTTTTTGTGACATTTATGGATTTGGAAAAGGCGTATGATAGGGTGGATAGGAGGGCAATGTGGCAGATGTTGCAAATGTATGGAGTAGGAGGTAGGTTATTGAAAGAACATAAGAACATATGAAAGAAGGAACACTGCAGCAGGCCTATTGGCCCATGCGAGACAGGTCCAATGCAGAGAATTCGTAGTTTGGAGATTAGGAGGAGGTGCAGGATTGCCAAAACTATTATCCAGAGGGCTGAGGAGGAGATATTGAAATTTTTTGGACATGTAGAGAGATGGAACGAAATAGAATGACTTCAAGAGTGTATAAATCTGTAGTGGAGGGAAGGCAGGGTAGGGGTCGGCCTAGGAAAAGTTGGAGGGAGGGGGTAAAGGATGTTTTGTGTGCGAGGGGCTTGGACTTCCAGCAAGGGTGCGTGAGCGTGTTAGATAGGAGCAAATGGAGATAAATGGTTTTTAGGACTTGACGTGCTGTTGGAGTGTGAGCAGGTAACATTTATGAAGGGATTCAGGGAAACAGGCAGGCCGGACTTGAGTCCTGGAGATGGGAAGTACAGTGCTAGCACTCTGAAGGAGGGGTGTTAATATTGCAGTTTAATAACTTTAATGTAAGCATGCCTTTGGCAAGACAGTGGAGTGAATGATGTTGAATTTTTTTTTTTTTGGGCCACCCTGCCTTGGTGGGAAACGGCCGATGTGTTAATAAAAGAATATAATGTCGTGCCGAATAGGTAAAACTTTAAGCAATTTTTGCTTAAATAGCAATGCTCTTCTTGCTGAATAAGGCAAGCGAAAATTTGTATACAATAATTTCGCAAAAATCATTCTGAAACTAACCTTTACCTTTGATATACCTTTGAAGAGTTTCGAGAGTTTATCTACTCTCTGAGCCCGGCCATGGGCCAGGCTCGTCTGGTGCTTGCCTGGTCAACCAGGCTGTTGCTGCTGGAGGCCCGCTGCCCCACATATCCATGACAGCCTGGTTGATCTGGCACCCGGTGAAGATACTTGTCCAGTTTTCTCTTGAAGACTTCTACACTGGTTCCAGCCGTGTTTCGGATATCTTCTGGTAAGATGTTGAATAGTCTGGTTCCCCGGATGTTAATACAGTGCTCCCGTATTGTCCCCACCGCACCCCTGCTCCTCACTGGGTTTATTTTACACTTTCTCCCATATCTCTCACTCCATTATGTTGTTATGGCAGTGTGCAGATTTGGGACCAGGCCCTCAAGTACTTTCCAAGTATATATTATCATGTATCTCTCTCTCCTCCGCTCCAATGAGTACATGTTCAAGACTTGAAGGCGTTCCCAATAATTTAGATGTTTCAATGGCTCAATGTGAGCCGTAAACGATCTCTGAATTTGTTCCAGCTCTGATATTTCTCCTGCCCTGAACGGGGCTGTCAGCACAGAGCAGTATTCTATGTGAGGGAGCACTAGCGATTTAAAGAGCGTCACCATCGGCATTATTTCCCTTGTTTTGAAAGTTCTCAATACCCACCCCGTCATCTTCCTGGCTGTTGTGATCTTTGTCTTGTTATGGTCTTTAAAAGACAGATCAGCAGACATAATTATTCCCAAGTCCTTTACGTGTTCCTTTCGTTCTATGTGGTGACCCTCTTCGCGTTTTGTATATAGTGTTCCTTTGAGTTCTTCATTTTTCCATACCTAAGCAGCTGAAACTTATCACCATTGAACGTCATGTTGTTCTCCACTGCCCACTGGAAGACCCTGCTTATGTCCTCCTGTAATTTTTCAGTGTCCTCTACCGTAGTGACTTTCATGCTTATTTTAGTGTCATCTGCAAATGATGATACAAAAGTGTGCTGGGTGTTTTTATCTATGTCTGCTATGAGGATGAGAAACAGCAGAGGTGCCAGGGCAGTGCCTTGGGCACTGAGCTTTGACCTCGCTGATGCTGGATCTTGCCCTGTTCACTACTACTTTTTGTGTTCTTGTGTTAGGAACTCAAAATCCATCTGCCTACCTTCCCCGTAATGCCTATGGCCCTAATTTTGTGCGTTATCACTCCATGATCGCATTTGTGAAACGCCTTTGCAAAATCTGTGTAAATCACATCTGCGTTATGGTCGTCCTCCAATGCCTCAGTAATTCTGTCATAATGGTTCAGCAGCTGTGACAGGCATGATCGTCCCGCTCTAAAGCCATGCTGGTTCGGGTTATGTTGGTTGTGCTGGTCCGTGAATTTTGTAATCTACCGTCTCATCACTCTTTCAAATATTTTTATGATGTGAGAAGGGCTACTGGTCTGTAATTTTTAGCTAGTGCTCTACTACCTCCCTTATGCAAAGGAGCTATGTCTGCACTCTTTAAGGCCTCCAGTATTTCACCTAGATCTAAGCTCTTTCTCCAAAGAATACTAAGGGCTCTTGCTAATGGTACTTTGCACTGCTTTATAAATAAAGCATTCCATGAATCTGGTCCAGGTGCTGAGTGAGTGAGCATGTTGGCCATTTCTTTTCGAAATCTATGGGATTTGTACTAATGTCGGTTAGGTGGTCTGCGCGCCTTCTGCTGGAGTGAAAATATTTCTGCATTTTCTACCTTGCTGTCATTTAGTGGGTTGCTGAACACTGACTCATACTGTTCTTTTAGGATTTCACTCATTTCCTGTTCATCGTCAGTATACGAATCTCCTCTCAATAATGGTCCAATTCTACAGGTGTCTTTGTTGTTTTCATAAGAATAATTTTTGGGTTCGCATTCCTGTAGGCTTTCTTCTTCTCTGTCAGGTATGACATCTTAAGTTTTGCTCTAATTCAGTGATCTCTCTGTTAAGGCTATCTCTCCTCTGTTGCAACATAACTGTGTTTTTCACAATTCAGTAACCCGTTTTCTTCTCCTGTACCATCTCCTACGCTCTCTCTATATCTGATCTTCTTCTGGGTTTCCTCAATGGTACGTGCTTCATACATACCTTGTATGCTTCTCGTATCGCTTCTCTAGGCACTGTGGGGATTTAGGGTGCTCATGTCTGATTCCCATGATATGTCTGTATAGCTCTTGGTTTATTCTTTCTTGTAAATTTATCTAAAATATATTTAGTTGGATTAGGCTAAATTAAATTACGCTTGTTGTAAGTTAGTCAAGTTTTTCTAGGGCTCTTTTGGTACAAATTATTAATTTACATTAACATAAATGAAAAAAATTTTAAACGTATAAGAGTAAATGAGTTCTTGCTAATTGACCAATTTTATCTATTCGGCACGACATATATATATATATATATATATATATTATTATATATTATATATATATATATATATATATATATTCGCAATCGCAAACAGGCGAGCTTAACAATGCAAAACAAACCAAATAGTTGTATTGGAGTTTACTGTCGAAAGTTTGTCCAAGCAGCAGGGCGGTGGGATATTCTTGTAGGCTCTTTAAACCGGCCAGCCCCTCCTAAAGACCACAAGCAGTCCCATTGGAACAGCTCTATTGTAGAAAAAAATAGCCTCAACGATGCTGAACAATGCCTCGAGAAAGAACAAAGCTCGTCTCCTAGTGTTGAGGACATCCACTGCTGAGGATTTCTTCGTTGCTATCCGTAATTCCTCCTTGTTCACTCGCCTCGACCCTCAAGCCATTTGCATTGGCCTAGCTAACCCCCTTTCTCACCTAACAGGATATCTGCGGCAGCACAACTGCATACTTACAATACGCCAATGCTGATGGTAATAGTGCCGCCAGTTTCAGCGAGACCGTAAAGGTCCACAAATATGGGAACCTAGCAGCATGCTACAGTTATTGTGTGGGTTTTGGGAGAGATATATAGGTTGTCAAAGACACTCCTTGTAGGATGGTTACGGTATATTTACAGTCTGTGAGGAGAGATCCCAGCCACGTCCGTTCAGCTTGTAGGTCTATGACTTGTGAGGCTGCACGCCATGCGTGCTACCATGCGTGAGCCTCTGACGTCAGCGGGTATCGTGACGTCACACGCAAAGGGACCAGCCGTATAACTAAGATGAATGCTGATACACTACACAAGTGTATATATAATACTGACACGACACAGTTTCATTCTAGTAGGATCGGAAACACTTGGATCATGGGCAAGTACACTCTCAGGTTCTTGAAAGAATTAGGTGACAAGCTTTCAGTTAAACTAAGGACCCCCAGAGTGACCAGCTTTCTTTTCAAACAGGGTTGTGTGATCTAGAGAGGGAATGCCTGCAACACTCTCAACATACGACCTGCCTCAAGAGAGCTGTGTGTGTCGTGCCAAATAATCCAAATAGGTGAGTTTGGCCTAAAAAGCAAAGGTTATCTCAGCCAAATAAGCAGAGTGAAAAAAAAAATGCAATAAATCTGCGAAAATCAATCTGTACATAACGAGAAAAATATGTATCATTCCTCTTAAGGAATATTAAATAAATTAGATTAGGTGAGGTTTCTAAGTTACTTTTGGTGCCAAAATATTTTTCTTACACTGTTTTCAATGAAAAATATAAATACATTTCTAAGAGATTTCATTTATCTAAATCTGAAGTTAATATAAATAATTGATCTCAATAATAATCCAGATGGAGACAGAAACTCAGAAGATCAATTGGTCTGGATATTTCGATCCCCTTCTGGGATCCTCTTCAATAGTTGTGTTTATTTAGTGGCGAGTCTGCTGCACAGCATATATGGTTTTCAGTGTGCTCTGCATTCTTGCAATGTGTAATTGTTGGTTGGCCTTCTCTCTCACCCCTTCCACTTCCCAAAACAAGGCACTTTCAGAAAAAAAGGGCAAATTGCATTTCAGTACGCAGGATAGTTTTACTGGTTGCCCACTCGAGTTGTGGACCCCATCAGCTGGGTTGTCACTGTTTAGTTCTACTGTGTTTGTACACGACTTGACGAGCGAGGTTTCATTGTAAACAACTTGAGAACGAAGATTTTTTTTTTTCAAGTTAGTGAATTCAAGGTTGGAGACGGTAGAAAACGTAACGACTGGCGAGTAGTGGATACTAGGAGTGTGAATCACAGCAGCAGAGAGAGATACTATTTTAATAGACAGTATTTCGCCCTAAATTGGGCTTAATCAAGTGTATTTACCCGTATATAATTAATAAAGCCTTATATAGAGCGAAAAATTTTCTAGGCCAATGCAAAAGACTCAATGTAACGTGTGTGCTTTACAAACCTGTGCCAGGAGTCTACCTAGACGGTGTTCCGGGGGTCAACGCCCCCCCGGCCCGGGATCAGCCAGGCTGTTTTGTCTGTGAATATTGAACTGTATGTACAATTCAGGACATTTATGAAAGTGATGAATCCACTAGTGGATTCATCACTCCTAATACAGAGTAAACTAAAACAGGGTGTGTGTTTCCTGGCTGTCCACTATAAAACACATGGCTTTATGATTACTCTGTATTAGGACTGATGAAGCCGCGCCTAGCAAAATGTATCCTTTAATAAATGTCCTGAACCGTACATAAATGTCCTTTGGCTCAACTAATCACGGTGCTTTATATATGGTGTAGAATATAATTTGTACAGTGAAATGTAACTATGTGGTGTTCGTGCTTTCACATATGTTTACTATAGCTGGATGTGAACTGGCTCATGCTACTGTGACATCACGAGTTTTGTGATTTAGTTAAATACTGTGATTGTGTATAGTACGCTCCTATGAATATTATAATAATAATAATAGTCGGATTTCAAAAATGCATTGCGACAATGTGGTAAATGATATGTAAATTAAGTTCTCTCCAAACGAGATCGTAATTATGGTAGCATGAAGTTCCCTGGCAGATACATTGACTGTAATGGTCTCTTCAAATGGCTCCTTTTCCCCTTACTTCCCTGCTATCAGAATTGTTATGGGATTGTGAAAGATTATGTTTTCCAGATATCAGCAGCTGACATTAAAACTCCGAATTAAGAGTAAATGATGCCACGGAAAAAGTCACACTGGATATGTTGGCCAATTCGTGGAATGACCTGGAGAATCAGAAGTGTTACGGAGCACTAGACATGATCATGTTGACGTTGAGATTACATGTGTTACGGAGCACTAGACATGATCATGTTGACGTTGAGATTACATGTGTTACGGAGCACTAGACATGATCATGTTGACGTTGAGGTTAGATGTGTTTCGGAGCACTAGACATGATAATGTTGACGTTGAGATTACATGTGTTACTAGAGATGATCATGTTGAAATTAGACAATCTATTTTTTTTATTAGTGCAGAAAACTGCATTTTCATATCTAAGTAATTTGCTCTAAAAAATAAATAGGAAAATGACTCCAGGTAAATAATAATAATTTAGGTACTCCTGTTTTGTGGTTTGACTATTCCATAAAATTATTAGGTTTATTTTCTAAAATTTATTTACAGAGCAGAATCATGATAATGTTTTGCAGTTAATTTTTTTTCGAATAAATTTAGAAAATATCAGCGAATCTGAATATTGTTGTAGTTGATGAATTAGACACATGTGTGATACTTGGGTATCTTTATTGAGGAAACGTTTCGCCCCACAGTGACTTCATCAGTCCTAAACAAAGAAGAATGGTGAAGATCAGAGGGAGCTTGAGGTAATCAGTCTCAGCCTGGAGTCGATGTAATTAGTCTATCAGTCTTGATGGACTGATTACATCAACATCATTAATAATTAATCAACTTGTCGGTTCTCAGAACCATTTATCTACATTGTTGTAGTTATTACCTAGAAGGTAAACAATTATGGGTCATTCAACACAGTGTGTGGTGGAGACTCGATTCTCTCTCTCCTAATTGCAGGCCAGTATCTGATCATTGAGGCTGTTGGTGATAGCCAGAGTTGTTCCTTAGTGGGTGTAGAGGTAGTGCCGGCGGGGTGGACCCTGTTGTGATACCCGGGGCCGCCAGGCGACCACCAATCCTCAGGGGGTCAACTTTCTAGCCACGCTGGTCATGACCGTCCGTCTTGGGGGTGGGGTGAAAGCAACTCTTAAGAAACTGTTTTACTCACGCCAGAAAAAAGTTGCTGGAGGGAAGACCTCATAGATTTAAATGTTCAAGGTGTTTATAGCACTTGATAATAATGACAATGTTTACATTTACTAAGTATAATTTATTTTTCGTCATATGGAACAATCTTTTGAACATAGGAGGTCCTTGAAAAAAAAGTTAATGGAACAATTCACATCTACCCAGCAAATTTGATATAAAAACTTGACGTTTCGGGCCGTCTAGTTTCTACTGTATCTCCAATTTGTAGGTTAGTTATGAAGGCAGTGGTTTTACCTCTGTTTTCCAACTGTTGCCAGCTCTCACCAGCAGGAAAGCTTCATTTGGTGTTTATGGGTCATTGTCGTGGGAAGAGTGGAGGGGGGGGCTTGTGAGCCTTGTGTAGCTCCGGCATAGAGGCGTTTCTCACCCCCTCCCAAGTCCTGGATCATATGCTCAGCTGGTACCAAGGTACACCCACACGCTCCCTCTCCTCCCATCGTAAAATATTACACAACCTATGAATGGCTATGTTCCTTTATTATGGTTTATAACGTAGGGAAGTTGTGAATGGTTATGTTAAAGGTTTATTACGATTTATTCACCTCAAGGAAACTGCGAATGACTTTGTTAATTATTAATGATCAATGGGTGTTATAAGTGGCTTTTTTACTACGATAACCGATAAATTAAGGTAGGAAAGTGTACATTGGTTATTAATTATCTAAATGTATTAATTAAGGCGTATATATATATCAGTTATCTTACCAGTTATTATCTTAGTATATAATTTTAGGAGTCAGTGTATATAACAGTTACGGATATTCATAACTTAGTATCAGTTACTCACCTGTGTAACATTAAAACGATCTGTAGTCATAAACGACCAACTAGAAGTGTTAACTTAGATGTGTTCTAGATAGCCCTGAATACCTGAGAGTGCTGGTTCTTATTTAAACGAATTTGGTACTTTATTGAATTGCTTTAAAGAAAGTTTATCGTAGGCAATTTATATCGCTGTGTTTAGCCAAGCAGACGTGAAGTTCCAACAGTGTACACACATAATTGTTGACGTTATAGATAAAGAATAAACGTCACAGTGCCATGGCTGCAAATATTCTCGAATAACAACTAACCCACAAATTGGAAGTGAAACTAAAGGACGTTTTAGTCCGCTCTGGACCATCACTTCGCGATAATGGTCCAAGACAGACCGAAACGTCGTCTACGTTTATCTCCAGTTTGTGGGTTAGTGTGAGTCTAGTTCTCGTTCCAAATAATTGTAGTGCCCCACCTAACTAGGTGAGCACAGTAATAGTTTGTGCGCTCTATATATGGGACTGTGTAGGTTACGCTCTCCGGGTAAGTAAAGGTGGGAGGTGAGAATGTGCAAATGGGTGTACAGTTACGCATAGTCTGCCTCGCGATTAACGGACAGAGGATCGAGCCTTCCCTACTCTTTGTACTGAATGTCACACGGATATACGTACCTTTCACACAAATATAGAGCCCCACCTCCAGATAGGAAATTCATGTCCCAACGCATTACAGTACGTCAATTTCTGCGCTGTTTAGGCTAGCATTACTGAACCCTGATTAATCTATCGTGGTTAAAAAGAATGGAAACCTTTGCTGAGACAATGTTTGGCTTGTAGACCAGGCTTTTTCAAGCCTACAGAGGCCATGGTAATTTTAGATATATATGTAGTCAGGGAGTAGGTGCTGTGAGGTGTGAGCCTGACAGGTCAGGAGGGCAGTGTATTCTGAGGAGTGTGAGCCGGGGGTTAATAATAAAGTGACTTAAACGGGTAGTATTAATTTGGAAGCGGGAGACATCGTTGCCGCCACGCAGTTGTTGATGTTGCATTACCGGTTCAGATATAAATTAACATACTTGTGGAAGGAAGAGTCCCACCTTGTGCTTCCTTAAAGTTTTAGCCTGAATATTTAGGAAAGTGTGTTTGTTCCTTCTTGACATAAAATATACGGTTACCAATCTTTGTCATACCTCAGTACGTAGTTTACCTTGGTTGAGACTCCAGGCAATGTTTCTTCCTCATATAATTCTTTCCGTCCATGTCCTTTGTGAAATGTTATTTTATTTTGCACGGGTCTGTTTTCAGGTTAGCAGCTGTGAGCATATGTTTGCGGACTTTAATAAATCCCAGTCATATCAATGGTGTACTTGTACTACCATTATTCCAGGATATGACCCACAGCAGCCGACTAACACACAGGTACATGTTACTGTTAGATGAACAGGGTCACCAAGTGTAAAGAGACTTGCCCATTTATTTCGCCTAGCCCGGGAATCTAAGACGGGCTAGGCTGAATACTCTTCCCCTTAGCTACTGGTCACTGCTGTAACAATGGTGAAATCTTTTCTCTGTCACGCGTCATCGTTGCCATGTTATAAGTTGTATTAATATTGGTAGAATTACCGACAATATGTTAAGTAAAAGGACACAAATGCAACTAATGAAAAAGCTCCTGGAGAGCGAAACGTTGCCACAATAAAATGTCTCATTAGTTGCATTTGTGTCCTTTTACTTAACATGTTATAAGTTAGCGAGGGTAGAACAGCCCTGGAAATCGGTCATATGTACGTCTCTCTCAACACCCATAATGCACCACCCAAACATTCTCTGTCCGCTTGTCTTGGAAACACTCTTTAGGGTAGATCTATATATCTTTACTGGCACTGGTGGAGAATTTTTGAGTGGGTCAACAAAGTTATTATGTAAAGCTCTGTATTTTGGTCTTTCTGGGTGTCTTCGAAGCTGGCCGCTCCAAAGATATGATCTGATCTCCAAGATGTAATCTGAACCCCAAAGATGTGATCTAATATAAAAAGACATGATGCGATATTCAAAGATGTGATCTAACCTCTAAAGATGTGAACTGCTCTGTTGGAGAGAGGCGTCGTCTAGTATAGATTCTCATATTTGGCTCCACATGTGTTCATCATCTACCCTGAGTAGTAGCATGGTTACTCTGGAGTGTTTTGGGTGTGCGCTAGTGTGAGCCTGGCAGCTGGCCCTGACCAGGCTTCTCTTCATAATATCGTGTATCTCTTCCTGTCTTGTCTTCTTTCTCTTAGATCAGGGGGTTCCCAACCTGGGATGCACGCACCTCCAGGGGGTGCCAGATGGCATTTCAGGGTGTGACAAAGTAACAATGAAGCACAATTCAATTATTTTACCAAAAACTATCCTAATTACTCAATTTATATTTGCATTTTATGCAATGAATTGAAAGGTTATTTTTTTAGTTCAATTTGTTCACCAGCAGTACTGTATTTGGTTCATAGGGGTGCGGAACATAGAAAAGGTTGGGAACCCCTGTCTTAGATCTACTGTAGATAAGATCATGAACGTCAGTTTTGTTTGCCTAAGTACTACATTGATGCGGGTAGTCTGATGGTTAACGTGAGTTAACAATTATGAATTACAGCTTATATATATATATACGTATATATAACATGAGGCGGGCTAAAGCAACACGGGTTCGATCCCCCGGCTAGTCGCAATGTTATTGATTATATACCACTCGTTCGTGGTTACAATACTATATATATATATATATATATATATATATATATATATATATATATATAAAGATAATGCCACTATAGTGAGGTTGCTTGAGTCCTTGCACCTCTTCCCGGCAACCTTGCCTTCGTGGCCATTTACCTTCACCTAGTCTTTCCCCTCGTCAAGCCAAGCGTCTTCCACGCTAACCTTCCCCCAGTTCCTACACCTCGTCACTCCACCTGAGCCACTTCCTCTCACCCTTTCCACGTCAAGTAAGTCCGTGTCCCCCAGATGCATTTACTCTCTCTCTCTCTCTCTAACATTTATCTTCTATATTTCGAAGGTTATCAGCATTGTGATTATTGTATTTGTCTACGCCAGTATGCCAAGCAGTCAGTCACGTAATTAGTCATCTAGCCAGCCAGTGCGGCCAGTAAACAAACCAACCAACTAACCAATCATCCTGACAGCCAGCAAGACATCCAGACACCCAGCTAAGTAGTTAACAGTCAGCCGGTCATCCAGCCAGTCATTCACTGAAGCAACAAGTGATGGAGCAAGGCAGTGAGGCAGTCAGTTGATGGAGTGGATGATGCGGAGTGGGTGGGTTCTTGACACGAGCGCGCGCACACACACACACACCTGGGAGACGGGTGTTGGTGTCTCACACTAGTGGCTAACCTTCTGCTCTTCTCTTTCACTTCTATAGTCACTGGTGGCACCCTCTTCCTCTGCTCCCCTTCCCCTTCCCGTGTCTAGGTCATCTCCCTCCATTGGTTGTGTTTGTGTGTGTGTACACGTGTACTCACCTACTCGCATCTGGGAATTTGAGCTTATTCTCGTGGGGCCCCTCCGTTTTTTTGACTATTGATTGTAATTTTTGTTTTTACTTTTTGTGTGCTGTACTTCATAGATTGTAGGCGACAAAGATACATGATAATCTACCCCTGGAACATTCTGGTGGGATTGGTCCCCAAAAAGAACACCGAAATCACTACACATGTACAAAAAGAAGCTTGGCAGATTGTGCAAGATACCTCCTGTGAAAAGCAGGTAAGCGATGAGTACACTGGTCATAGACCGGCCGCGGGGACGTCGATCCCCGGAATGCCCTCCAGGTAGACTATAAGAGAACTCAGAAAGTGTTAAGGGACCACGACTGTTCAACATCTTCCCTTCATGCATAAGGGGAATTGCCAACAAACCCTTAGCTGTCTTCAAGAGGAACCGCGATAGATTCTTCCAATCAGTTCCTGATCATCCGGGCTGTGATGCATACATTGGGCTGTGGCCTGCGGGCAATGGACACCAGTAGCTTGATCAATCAGGCCAGCACCTAGGAACCTGATGTGGGACCAAGCCGCGGGGGCAGTGATCCCCGGAAGCGACTACAAGTAACCTACAGGTACGAGGACAAGTTTATTGGGCAGTGCCAATCATCCTGTGAGTGAAAGTATCGCTGCAAAAGCAGTACATTGCAGCTCAAATAATTGGCACGCCTTTGGCGATGTTAGCTCTATCCTTGGGTGTTTCACTTTACATGTATCACTGCCTTTTATAATCAGGAATGTGTATCTACAAGTATCTCTGCCTTTTCAAATTATCATTATGTAATTGTGGTAAATATTGCACATTTTTTTTAAAAATGCTTTCAGTCTTAGCTACAGTGTGCCTACACTATTAAAACATGTCTAGAGTATTAACTCTTGTAATGTGCTACGTACTAAGATGTAGTGCTGGAGAGTGTGTATCCTCTCCACATACTCTACATTCTCGAGTTAATACACTAACTTGCCACTTTCAGGTAACCTAAACAACTGCTGATCATCAGTCTCCAAGTCTTCCATTTCCACCTTACTATAAACAAATGATTCATCTAATACAGCCTTATTGTAATACTATTGACTGTTGACTAATACGCTTCTTTTATTGAATTCATCTTTAAATCTCTAGATTCTTAATATGAATTTTCTTATAATATGCGGGAATGTTTGTCCAAACCGTCTTTATTTTTTATTGTCTAGTTTCACCAGCTCTCTCATTGTCTGACGTTAAAATGTGATGGTAGCCACATAAACTTTACTAAGAGTCTGTCATTATCTCATATTTTTACATTCCTTCTTGTTTCCTCTACATTTCTTAAGTTTAAACTGAACAAGACTGACACTGAATGGAAAATACAACTGAATTGATTCCTGGACCATTGATTATGTGCTGCGGTTACCCTCGGCATTCCTTATACATTCTTATTCTTGTTATGCTCACGCAAAAACAATAATTCTTTCTTATGTTCATGTGTCTCACTTGAACTTGTAAGTTACATTCATTCCTCCAACTCCCCCATCCCCATTTTCTATACCACGTTGTAATAATAGAGGTATACTAAAAAAGGAAAGGAATCTACCATTAGTTCCATTCAGAAAGAAGAGAGAAAACTGCATTTACCTACCTACCTGGAGAGTGTTCCGGGGGAGTGAACGCCCCCGCGGCCCAGTCCTTGACCAGGTCTCCCGGTGGATCAGGACCTGATCAACCAGGCTGTACTGCTGGCCGCACGTAGTCCAACGTACGAACCACAGCCCGGCTGATCTGGTACTGATTTTAGATACCTGTCCAGCTCCCTCTTGAAGGCAGCCAGGGGTCTATTGGTTATTCCCCTTATGGCTGGTGGGAGGCTGTTGAACAGTCTATTGCCCCGGACACTTATTGTGTTTTCTCTTTAGGCCGATCTCACGTAATTTATAAAACGCTAGATTAGTATCATTTGGAAGCACTAAACCTGTAGTGGTCATAGAGCGCTTGGTGAATGGAATATAATCAGAAGGTTATCTACAATTCTTTGGATCAAGAGCCCTTACCAGTATCCAGGCATCCCCCTGAATGGGGTAAAAATGTTGGAGACAATATAGTTTAATATATTATTTTAGACTCTAGTGCATTCATGAGAGGTAGAAACACTGCACGTTGCATCATTTATCACAACATTGCAAATAGCAAGGCTCAGTATTCAACCTTCGTCAACCTGAGAGGACCTTGGACAAGACTTGACATATAGTCCTCTTTATGAATGTACATTAATGAATATCCGATAGATTCCTCGCCTGCGTTTCAGAGAAAATCATCATGATGCTGATGATATAATAATTCAGTCGTCATGCTTGGTTGTGATTGATGTGTGAGCCTGGGGACTACATTATTGTAGCTGATCAGGGGTCACCAGGGGGCTTTGATCTCACGATGAATTACAGGAGAATAACTCCTAAGCCAGATATATGTATATCACAGTTATGCCATGACGAATTAAGTATAACCCCAAAAGAAGGTGCTGCAAAGTGCAAGGAACTGAGACTTGTGACATTGTTAGTAAAGCTCAGGCACTCCACGTTGTGACATTGTTAGTAAAGCTCAGACACTCCACGTTGTGACATTGTTAGTAAAGCTCAGACACTCCACGTTGTGACATTGTTAGTAAAGCTCAGACACTCCACGTTGTGACATTGTTAGTAAAGCACAGACACTCCACGTTGTGACATTGGTAGTAAAGCACAGACACTCCACGTTGTGACATTGTTAGTAAAGCACAGGCACTCCACGTTGTGACATTGTTAGTAAAGCACAGACACTCCACGTTGTGACATTGTTAGTAAAGCACAGACACTCCACGTTGTGACATTGTAGTAAAGCACAGACACTCCACGTTGTGACATTGGTAGTAAAGCTACAGACACTCCACGTTGTGACATTGTTAGTAAAGCACAGGCACTCCACGTTGTGACATTGTTAGTAAAGCACAGACACTCCACGTTGTGACATTGTTAGTAAAGCACAGACACTCCACGTTGTGACATTGTTAGTAAAGCACAGACACTCCACGTTGTGACATTGTTAGTAAAGCACAGACACTCCACGTTGTGACATTGGTAGTAAAGCACAGACACTCCACGTTGTGACATTGTAGTAAAGCTCAGCACTCCACGTTGTGACATTGGTAGTAAAGCACAGCACTCCACGTTGTGACATTGTAGTAAAGCACAGACACTCCACGTTGTGACATTGTTAGTAAAGCACAGGCACTCCACGTTGTGACATTGTAGTAAAGCACAGCACTCCACGTTGTGACATTGTTAGTAAAGCACAGACACTCCACGTTGTGACATTGGTAGTAAAGCACAGCACTCCACGTTGTGACATTGGTAGTAAAGCACAGACACTCCACGTTGTGACATTGTTAGTAAAGCACAGACACTCCACGTTGTGACATTGGTAGTAAAGCACAGACACTCCACGTTGTGACATTGTTAGTAAAGCACAGACACTCCACGTTGTGACATTGTTAGTAAAGCACAGACACTCCACGTTGTGACATTGTTAGTAAAGCACAGGCACTCCACGTTGTGACATTGTTAGTAAAGCTCAGACACTCCACGTTGTGACATTGTTAGTAAAGCTCAGACACTCCACGTTGTGACATTGTTAGTAAAGCTCAGCACTCCACGTTGTGACATTGTTAGTAAAGCTCAGGCACTCCACGTTGTGACATTGGTAGTAAAGCACAGGCACTCCACGTTGTGACATTGTTAGTAAAGCACAGGCACTCCACGTTGTGACATTGGTAGTAAAGCTCAGGCACTCCACGTTGTGACATTGTTAGTAAAGCTCAGACACTCCACGTTGTGACATTGTTAGTAAAGCACAGACACTCCACGTTGTGACATTGTTAGTAAAGCACAGACACTCCACGTTGTGACATTGGTAGTAAAGCACAGACACTCCACGTTGTGACATTGTTAGTAAAGCTCAGACACTCCACGTTGTGACATTGGTAGTAAAGCACAGACACTCCACGTTGTGACATTGTTAGTAAAGCTCAGGCACTCCACGTTGTGACATTGTTAGTAAAGCTCAGGCACTCCACGTTGTGACATTGGTAGTAAAGCTCAGGCACTCCACGTTGTGACATTGGTAGTAAAGCTCAGGCACTCCACGTTGTGACATTGGTAGTAAAGCTCAGGCACTCCACGTTGTGACATTGGTAGTAAAGCTCAGGCACTCCACGTTGTGACATTGGTAGTAAAGCTCAGGCACTCCACATGGTAACACGAGCAGAGACGACAGAGAGGAAGTATCAAGATAAAATAGTACAACACTGTAATAATAGAGTAATACTACTCGAAGAAGTGTAAGGTTTTTATTTAATGGCGGATATTTTAACACTGTATGATAGTGTTTATTTGTGTTGAGTGTCTACCCTCGTTGCTTTTATTGTTTGCTGTTTTTTTCCTTGTTTGTTGTTGTATATATTTGTTATGCCTGTTATCGCTGAGTGAGGTACGCGGTTAAAGTGCTCCTGTATACTGCCTCATCTACTGCTATTCAAAGCAGTGTCAGGGCACGGTGGTATGGCATCAGTAAGTACTGCTTAGGTACGTTGCTGCTTCCATCACCAGTCTTGTATATAAGAATGACACCCATACGGTAACTAGGATATTTATTAAAGAGACGTTTGGCCAGCCAGTGGTTTCATTAATAGATACAATCACTCTCTCCCTAATAAATATACTGTAATAATATTGGTAGAAATACCGACAATATGTTAAGTAAAAGGACAGAAATGCAACTAATGTGACATTTTATTGTGGCAACGTTTCGCTCTCCAGGAGCTTTCTCAAGCTTACAAGCGATACATGGACACAGTGGGTTATTATATACTCTCAAAGTGAGGTGAAATACTAGGGTGGGCGAGGTAGTAGTGATATAAGTAGTAGTAGTAGTAATACAATAAGGTAGAACAATCAATATGCACATGAGTAAAAGGTTATACTACCCAAGTATTTGTTTTATCACCTTTTACTCATGTGCATATTGATTGTTCTACCTTATTGTATTACTACTACTACTACCTTATATCACTACTCTCGCCACCACTAGTATTTCACCTCACTTTGAGTATATAATAACCCACTGTTTCCATGTATCGCTGTAACGGCTTGAGAAAGCTCCTGAAGCAAACGTTGCCACAATAAAATGTCACATTAGTCATTTGTGTCCTTTTAATAAATATACTCTGGACTCTTGGTAAAAAGAAATCAAGAAGTTTTAGTAAGTTCAGAATCACGCTATGAGAATATTTTTAAGGTTACCTCGAACTGACATAATTTGTACCCGGATGAGTCGCCTAAACTTTCCATCCATCTCTGGCAGAGTACTACAGTTGAGTACATTTTTTTCCTACAGAATTTTCAAAGAATAATGTAGATAATATTTCCCGAGAGGAAGATTGAAATTGCAAATAGTATGAGCAGTATCGGGAAGAAAACAATAAAACCTAAATTATAGTATTGAAATTTCACAACGTTGTGTTGCTTAGCGAGAAACTGAAGAACTTTTGTGTTCCTTAATAAAGTATTGAACAATGTTGTGTTCCTTAGTATATAATTGAACAATATTGTGTTTCTTAGTAAAGTATTGAAGAACGTTGTGTTCCGTAGTGTTGCTCAAGGGACGACCTGTAGATACCTCAGGGCAGTCTCGGTGTGTCCCCGATTTTGACGTATTTGAAAGTTAGTTTCCGGGTGAAGCATCGCCAGTTGCTGCTGCCACCTGTACACAACTCACTTCACATGTGTACCTTCAAGATTAATATAAATTTATGTGCAATTAAAGATCACACAGTAATTCTCACTAGAGCCTTTAAAAATCTAGTGTAAAATATAAATATTTTTCCAATGTACGTGTGTACATTTGGACATAAAAGGTGTAACCAAAAAGAACAGCTTGTTTAGGACACGTAAGTAGTTTGACTGCTTAGAGACCAAGTTTTTTTTCAAGTCCGTAGAGGGTATTGAGGTTTTGCAATCACGTGACTAAAGTTAATTAATATACATTTATCAGTTATGTTGGAAGTGACTCCGAGCGAAGGTGTATTGGTAACCTCTGATGTAAACACTAGGATTCAACTTGTCGGGTTTTTAAAGCATTTGTGTCACTATTTATATCATTACGTGGTGAGCAGAATCTCTCCCAACACCGGAAACGTTGTGAAAATCGACAAGTCTCGGTACATACGAATCCTATGGGACTAAGTGGAGGCGTCGGGATGGGAGGGGTGAAAAAATCTCGTATAACAAAAGCAGACCTTTTATTAATACGACTTTTCATCTACAAGAGGCTTTATCAAGTACTTGATATAATGGATGAAATATATTTCTTAAAAAATCTGCCTTCGGTATACCTGTTTTTGAAAAATGGTCTGGTGATACCGACAAGATGTGGAAAAAGACACTTTTGTACAGTTCAGGACATTAGAGGAAAAGGAAACGTTTCCTCTAACCACTATCAATATGCACTATCTACCCCGTAGCTCCATCACCATCTACCCCCTATTCCCATCACTATCTACCCCGTAGAGAGTAGATACTCTCGAAACTCTTCAAAGGTAGCTCCATCACCATCCTCCCCAATCCAACCCGGCGGCAGGTAGACATCTTTTAGGGAAAATACAGTTTTGACAAGGGAAAAAATAACAGATTTAATTATCAAAATAAAGTATATTGATGTATATTGATACAGCAAACTATTCTTAGTTTATTAGATCATTCTTAACCCCCTCCCCATTCAACCCATCTTCCATTCCCCATGAAACCCATCATCCATTCCTCATACAACCCATCCTGCCCAACTCCTGGCAAACATAAATTAGTCAACAGGTGTTCACACGTTAGGATGTCATCGACCAGCGCTCCGTCACGCCATCACTGTAATATGAGCACCTGTTTGCTGCTCACTTGCAGTAAAACCAATTATGAGTTTCAGTAAGAGCAGCTGTGAGCAGTAATAAGAGCAGTTGTGAGCAGTAATAAGAGCAGTTGTGAGCAGTAATAAGAGCAGCTGTGAGTAGTAATAAGAGCAGCTGTGAGCAGTAATAAGAGTAGTTGGGAGCAGTAATAGGAGCATTTGTGAGCAGTTAAGAGCAGTTGTGAGCAGTAATAAGAGCAGTTGTGAGCAGCAATAAGGGCAGTTGTGAGCAGCAATAAGAGCAGTTGTGAGCAGCAATAAGAACAGTTGTGAGCAGCAATAAGGGCAGTTGTGAGCAGTAATAAGAGCAATTGTGAGCAGCAATAAGAGCAGTTGTGAGCAGTAATAAGAGGAGTTTTGAGCAGTAATAAGAGCAGCTGTGAGAAGTAATAAGATCAGTTGTGAGCAGTAATAAGAGCAGTTGTGAGCAGTAATAAGAGCAGTTGTGAGCAGTAATAAGAGCAGTTGTGAGCAGTAATAAGAGCAGCTGTGAGCAGTAATAAGATCAGCTGTGAGCAGTAATAAGAGCAGTTGTAAGCAGTAATAAGAGCAGCTGTGAGTAGTAATAAGAGCAGCTGTGAGCAGTAATAAGAGTAGTTGTGAGCAGTAATAGGAGCATTTGTGAGCAGTAATAAGAGCAGTTGTGAGCAGTAATAAGCTCGTTGTGAGCAGTAATAAGAGCAGTTGTGAGCAGTAATAAGAGCAGTTGTGAGCAGTAATAAGAGCAGTTGTGAGCAGTAATAAGAGCAGTTGTGAGCAGTAATAAGAGCAGTTGTGAGCAGTAATAAGAGTAGTTGTGAGCAGTAATAAGAGCAGTTGTGAGCAATATGCAGTATCTAAACTGCACGCTTATCACTAATAATCATAATTTATTATTATTATTATTATTATTATTATTATTATTATTATTACCAGTGACCGATTTCGGGGGTTCTACTTATGGGAGGTTCCTTGACACTTGTGATAGGCTCTTGATCCAAGGAATTGGTGCTGCTGATGCTGCCGCTGCTACTACCGCCGCTGCCTTGGATCGAACCTGATTTTCCTCCCATCCCAGCAGGTGTTCTATGGCCCTTATGGGTTTAGCGCTCCCACATGCATGTTATAATTATTGGAGACTGAATAGATAACGGGAGGCTAAACAGGATGTAACGTGATGCTGTACAGGAGATAACGGGAGGCTGAACAAGAAATAACGGGAGATTGAACAGGAAATAACGAAGGGTTGAACAGGAAATAACGAGAGACTGAACAGGAGATAACGGAGTGTTGAACAGGTAGTAACGGGAGATTGAACAGGAAATAACGGGAGGCTGAAAAAAGATGTAGCAGCGTTGTATGACCCTTTCGGGTTTAGCGCTTTATTATTATTGAAGAGGTAACTGGAGACTAAGCAGGAGATAACGGGAGATGAACAGGAGGTAACGGGATGTTGTGGAGGAGATAACGGGAAGCTGAACAGAGGATAACGGGAGGCGGCACGCACTTCTTGTATCCTAAAATTCAGGCTGTCGACAGTGAGTGTCTGTCAGTTGCATGAATTGTGGGGCAGTAGACAGGTGTTTCAGTCCTAGCAATGGACTGTAGGATGCAGGTGTTTCAGTCCTAGCAGTGGACGGTAGGAAGCAGGTGTTTCAGTCCTATCAGTGGACGGTAGGAGGCAGGTGTTTCAGTCCTAGCAATGGACGGTAGGAGGCATGTGTTTCAGTCCTAGCAATGGACGGTTGGAGGCAGGTGTTTGTCCTAGCGGTGGACGGTAGGCGGCAGGTGTTTCAGTCCTAGCAGTGGACGGTAGGAGGCAGGTGTTTCAGTCCTAGCAGTGGACGGTAGGAGGCAGGTGTTTCAGTCCTAGCAGTGGACGGTTGGAAGCAGGTGTTTCAGTCCTAGCAATGGACGGTTGGAGGCAGGTGTTTCAGTCCTAGTAGTGGATGGTAGGCGGCAGGTGTTTCAGTCCTAGCAGTGGACGGTTGGAGGCAGATGTTTCAGTTCTAGCAGTGGACGGTAGGAGGCAGGTGTTTCAGTCCTAGCAATGGACGGTAGGAGGCAGGTGTTTCAGTCCTAACAGTTGACGGTAGGAGGCAGGTGTTTCAGTTCTAGCAGCGGACGGTAGGAAGCAGGTGTTTTAGTCCTAGCAGTGGACGGTAGGAAGCAGGTGTTTTAGTCCTAGCAGTGGACGGTAGGCGGCTGGTGTTTCAGTCCTAGCAGTGGACAGTTGGAGGCAGGTATTTCAGTCTTAGCAGCGGATGGTAGGAAGCAGGTGTTTTAGTCCTAATAGTGGACGGTAGGCGGCAGGTGTTTCAGTCCTAGCAGTGGACGGTTGTAGGCAGGTGTTTCAGTCTTATCAGTGGACGGTAGGAGGCAGGTGTTTCAGTCCTGGCAGTGGCCGGTACCTTTGATATACCTTTGAAGAGTTTTGAGAGTTTCTCTACTCATCTGGTGCTTGCCTGGTCAATCAGGCTGTTGCTGCTGCCCCACATATCCATCACAGCGTGGTTGATCTAACACCTGGTGAAGATACTTGTCCAGTTTCCTCTTGAAGGCTTCTACACTGGTTCCAGCCGTGTTTCGGATATCTTCTAGTAAGATGTTGAATAGTCTGGGACCCCGGATGTTAATACAGTGCTCCCGTATTGTCCCCACCGCACCCCTGCTCCTCACTGGGTTTATTTTACACTTCCTTCCATATTTCTCACTCCAGTATGTTGTTATGGCAGTGTGCAGATTTGGGACCAGGCCCTCGAATACTTTCCAGGTATATATTATCATGTATCTCTCTCTCCTCCGCTCCAATGAGTAGGCGGCAGGTGTTTGGACTACGTAGTATAGGAGGCATTTATTTGTTTGGTTCAATTGTTTGGACTATGACGGCAGGTGGCAGTTGTTTGGACTGTGTACTGCAGAAAGTATATACTGTGTCAGACGACTTACGAACATAGTGGTGGTGGAGGTGTTAGAGTGTGAGAATTTAGGTGAGTGGTGCACACGATAGAACACACGGTGGTGAGAGCTGTACCTGAGGTCCAGGTCAGCTACCACCACCTCCGACCACTACCACCACCAACAACAACAAACACCAACCACCAACGTCACCACCACCAACCACCACCATAACCACCACCTCCAACCACCACCACCTCCAAAAACCAACCTCCTCCTCCCCCTACCCATTCCTCCTCCTCTTCTCCCTTCCTCCTCCTCCTCCGTTGGATGCGACCCACTCACCCAAAGTTGACACAAATTCTGACCAAGATGACTGCTGGAGCTCCTGCCACACGAACACACTGCATCTTTCTCTCCACACACTTCTACACGCTAGAAGCCTTCCCACACAATGCTTCTTCTCTCTCTCTCTCTCTCTCTCTCTCTCTCTCTCTCTCTCTCTCTCTCTACACACACACACACTGCTTCTCTCTGCACACACTGCTTCTTTCTCTACACATACTGCAACTCTCTACACACTGCTTCTCACTCTCTACACATACTGCTTCTCTCTATATACACACTACATCTCTCTCTACACAAACTACATCTCTATATACACACACTGCTTCCCTTTCTACACACCCTACAGCTCTACATACACTGCTTCTCTCTACACACCCTACATCTCTACACACACTGCTTCCTCTCTACACACCCTACATCTCTACACACACACTGCTTCTCTCTCTACACACCCTACATTTCTACACACACTGCTTCTCTCTCTACACACCCTACAGCTCTACACACACTGGTTCCCTCTCTACACACCCTACATCTCTACACACACTGCTTCTCTCTACACACCCTACATCTCTACACACACTGCTTCTCTCTCTACACACACACTACTTCTCTCTCTCTCTCTCTCTCTCTCTCTCTCAAGGTATGGATATCAAGGTAACTTTCCCCATGGTATCTACCTACCTGGAGTCTACCTGGAGGGTATTCCGGGAATCAACGTCCCTGCGGCCCGGTCCATGACCAGGCCTCCTGGTGGATCAGGGCCTGATCAACGAGGCTGTTACTGCTGGCCGCACGTAGTCCAACGTACGAACCACAGCCCGGCTGATCCGGCACTGACTTTAGGTATCTGTCCAGCTCCTCCTTGAAGACAACCAGGGGTCTATTGGTAATTCCCCTTATGGCTAGTGGGAGGCTGTTAAACAGTCTTGGGCCCCGGACACTTATTGTGTTTTCTCTTAGTGTTCTAATGGCACCCTACTTTTCACTGGGGGTAAGTTGCATCGCCTGCCAAGTCTTTTGCTTTCGTAGGGAGTGATTTTTGTGTGCAGATTAGGGACCAGTCCCTCCAGGGTCTTCCAGGTGTATATTAAGATGTATCTCTCTCGCCTGCGCTCGAGTGAGTACAAGTCAAGTACTTCCAGGCGTTCCCAGTAGTTAAGGTGTTTGATGAAACTTATATGTGCAATACAGGTTATCTGTACATTCTCTAGACCTGAAATTTCACCTGCCTTGAATGGAGATGTTAATGAACACCAGTATTCCAGCCTAGAGAGAGCAAATGATTTAAAAAGGATCATCATTGGCTTGGCATCTCTTGTCTTGAATGTTCTCATTATCCATCCTATCAGTTTCCTCGAAGATGTGATAGTGGCATTGTTGTTGTCCTTGAAGGTGAGATCTTCGGACATTACCACTCCCAGGTCCTTCACATTACTTTTCCGCTCTATTGTGTGATTAGAATTTGTAGTATACTCAGTCCTAGCTATTATCTCCTCCAGTTTTCCATAACGGAGTAGTTGGAATTTGTCTTCATTGAACATCATATTGTTCTCCGTTGCCCATTGGAAAACTTGGTTTATATCTTCTTGGAGATTTGCTGTGTCCTCAATGGATGGCACTCTCATGCAGATCCTAGTATCGTCTGCAAAGGATGATACGGTGCTGTGGTTTACATCTCTGTCTATGGCAAAATAACTTTCTCCAGGGTTTGGATATCAAGGTAACTTTACCCAGGGTATTGATGGCAAAGTAACTTTCCCCAGGGTATGGATAGCAAGGTAACTTTCCCCAGGGTATGGATAGCAAGGTAACTTTCCCCAGAGTATGGATGGCAGGGGAACTTTCCCCAGGGTATGGATAGCAAGGTAACTTTCCCCAGGGTATGGATGACGGTAACTTTCCCCAGGGTATGGATGACAAGGTAACTTTCCCCAGGGTATGGATGACAAGGTAACTCCCCAGGGTTTGGATAACAAGGTAACTTTCCCCAGGGTATGGATGGCAAGGTAACTTTCCCCAGGGTATGGATAACGAGGTAACTTTCCCCAGGGTATGGATGACAAGGTAACTTTCCCAGGGTATGGATGACAAGGTAACTTTCCCAGGGTTTGGATAACAAGGTAACTTTCCCAGAGTATGGATGGCAAGGTAACTTTCCCAGGGTATGGATAACAAGGTAACTTTCCCCAGGGTATGGATGACAAGGAACTTTCTCAGGGTATGGATGACAAGGTAACTTTCCCCAGGGTATGGATGACGGTAACTTTCCCAGGGTATGGATGACGGTAACTTTCCCAGGGTATGGATGACAAGGTAACTTTCCCCAGGGTATGGATGACAAGGTAACTTTCCCCAGGGTATGGATGACAAGGTAACTTTCCCCAGGGTTTGGATAACAAGGTAACTTTCCCCAGGGTATGGATGGCAAGGTAACTTTCCCCAGGTTATGGATGACAAGGTAACTTTCCCCAGGGTTTGGATAACAAGGTAACTTTCCTCAGGGTATAGATAGCAAGGTAACTTTCCCCAGGGTATGGATGACGGTAACTTTCTCCAGGGTATGGATAACAAGGTAACTTTCCCCAGGGTATGGATGACAAGGTAACTTTCTCCAGGGTATGGATGACAAGGTAACTTTCCCCAGGGTATGGATGACGGTAATTTTCCCCAGGGTATGGATGACGGTAACTTTCCCCAGGGTATGGATGACAAGGTAACTTTCCCCAGGGTTTGGATAACAAGGTAACTTTCCCCAGGGTATGGATGACAAGGTAACTTTCCCCAGGGTATGGATGACAAGGTAACTTTCCCCAGGGTTTGGATAACAAGGTAACTTTCCCCAGGGTATGGATAGCAAGGTAACTTTCCCCAGGGTATGGATGACGGTAACTTTCTCCAGGGTATGGATGACAAGGTAACTTTCTCCAGGGTATGGATGACAAGGTAACTTTCCCCAGGGTATGGATAACAAGGTAACTTTCCCCAGGGTATGGATAACAAGGTAACTTTCCCCAGGGTATGGATGACGGTAACTTTCCCAGGGTATGGATGACGGTAACTTTCCCAGGGTATGGATGACAAGGTAACTTTCCCCAGGGTATGGATGACAAGGTAACTTTCCCCAGGGTATGGATGACGGTAACTTTCCCCAGGGTTTGGATGACGGTAACTTTCCCCATGGTATGGATGACAAGGTAACTTTCCCCAGGGTATGGATGACAAGGTAACTTTCCCCAGGGTATGGATGGCAAGATAATTATCGTTAGGTTGGGTGTTGTCAGTTTAAGGAATAACTTTCTCCCGGACGAAACCTCTGCTTGGTAATAGTAGAAGTAGTAGAAGCAGTAGTAGTAGTAGTAATAGTATTAGTAGTAGTAGTGTATCCGCGTCCTGTTTGTACAGCAGTGATAGGTATACTGATAGTGGTAGTCCACTTTGACAGTGATTATATATATATATATATATATATATATATATATATATATATATATATATATATATATATATCTATATATATATATATATATATATATATATATATATATATATATATATATAGGGGTCGTTGTCTTTGAAATAACGTATGTGGGGTCATTATCCTTGAAGAAGCGCTTGTGTTTTTTGTGGTTGTGCTAGATGTAGCGTTTGTGTAAGGTCGTTGTCCTCTTGATAATAACGTTTCCGGCAATGTAGGCATCCTGTTGTGTGTGTCATGTTGATGTGCAGTGCCAGTAAGATTGACACGGGTCGTTGATATGTTGCAGCGTCAACGTCCTCAATGGTGCCAGATGCCATATTCCTACACCTGTATTGTGAAGGTGTCTGATACATTGTAGCACCAATATTATGAAGGTGTCTGATACATTGTAGCACCAATATTATGAAGGTGTCTGATACATTGTAGTACCAATATTATGAAGGTGTCTGATACATTGTAGTACCAATATTATGAAGGTGTCTGATACATTGTAGCACCAATATTATGAAGGTGTCTGATACATTGTAGTACCAATATTATGAAGGTGTCTGATACATTGTAGTACCAATATTATGAAGGTGTCTGATACATTGTAGTACCAATATTATGAAGGTGTCTTATACATTGTAGTACCAATATTATGAAGGTGTCTGATACATTGTAGTACCAATATTATGAAGGTGTCTGATACATTGTAGTACCAATATTATGAAGGTGTCTGATACATTGTAGTACCAATATTATGAAGGTGTCTGATACATTGTAGTACAATACATTGTAGCATCACTACTATGAAATATTTTTGGCATATTGTAGGTACATATCTTACCCTACAGCATAGCGAAGTATATACCTATAGGTTACCTGTAGTTACTTCCGGAGGTCACTGCTTCCGCAGCCAGGTCCCAGACTAGGCCTCCTGGTTGCTAAACTGATGGATCAGGTTGTTAGTACCCGCCGCCTGCAGCCCAACGTATACACCACAACTCGTCTGATCAGGAACTGATTTAAGGAATTTGTCGAGTTGCCTCTGAAGACAGCTGGGGTTTAACTGGTAATATCTCCCTTATGCAGAGGGACTGATTACCTCGTCTTTTGTATATAGTTCTACAGTGTTCACAATATGCCCTTGAATTGTATTGATAAAGCCACTGGATGGCGAGACGTTTACAAATAAAGATACCCAGATGTTGCACACGTGTCTAAATGTTCATCATAAAGGGTGTTCAAGAGTCGTGGTTCTTTTCCACGTATTGAGTTCTTTCTCTTATGCTTCAAAGCACAATATTTATAAATGCAAAACAGCATTTATAGCTTACGAGCGCCAGGAAATGTCAATAACTTTATGGATTTAGCTGCTGTGAGAACTAACTCATTACTAGAGGATAGTGAAAGAAATATCGTAACTCATTTTTGCCCACTTAAATAATGTCGAGACCTTAGATAGGTTTTGTGTTAAGGAACTGGTTAATGTACCAGTAATGCCACACGTGGTGGGTGTATCGGTTATTGGTGTGGACATTGTAAAACGCAGCATTCTGAGCCTTTAAATGTTCTGTTTCACCACGGCTGTTCACTTGAACATTGTGCAAGAACCAACATTATTCCTCCCTCACGAAGTCAATCAGGTAATGGCTGCCTTTTCCTGGGAGTCGCTACCTAGAATTCTCTGCAGTGAAAGTGGTTGAGGGTCGTGTCAAAGGCTGTTAAGCAGATAACAGCTAAGTACTTTATTGATGTATGAGATATATTTTGTTTTTATTAGTTTTTTGGGATAAAACATATTTTTTTTTTTTTTAGTTTATTGACATATAAGATATATTTTGTATTTACATTCTATCTTAGGGTTCACAAGACTGTAGGAGCACAAGACGTGCTGGCAATAAAAAATAATTATATTTTTTTTATTGGGGAAAGAGCAGTGTCATATGTTATTTCGATCTTTTATATAGACAATTTCTTATGCATTTTTATCTATAATAGTTTTTTAATGAGCTTATTTAAGTGAAATGTCATTTGAACTAAGTAAGCGCGTATACACACCCTTTAAAGTGAGATTCTTCCATTTAAATACGTTGGTTGGCGTGTATTTCATTCCTCTTGATGGTCACCTCTTATAAAATACTTGTGTATTTTTGTTAAATATATGTGAAAATAGTCATTAAGTAGTCTCGTATATACTACTTAATATCAGGTCTTACTCGTGTATATACTACTTAATATCAGGTCTTACTCGTGTATATACTACTTAATATCAGGTCTTACTCGTGTATATACTACTTAATATCAGGTCTTACTCGTGTGTATACACGTTGGACTCTAAGATAGGTCTTTATTTATCACTTGCTCTTCACTTCATAATTGAAAAATTAATTAAATTTTACCCCTACAGCAGTGCTTTTAATAAAGCACGTCACACGAACACACACTAACACGTAAAACACCACACTAACACGTCACACGAACACCACACTAACAAACACATCACACGAACACCACACTAACAAACACATCACACGAACACCACACTAACAAACACATCACACGAACAAACACATCACACGAACACAACACTAACAAACACATCACACGAACAAACAAAAATCACACGAACACAACAATAACAAACACATCACACGAACACCACACTAACAAACAAAATCACATAACAAACACATCATACGAACACACACTAACAAACACATCACAGAACACCATATCACTAACAAACACATCACACGACCACACTAACAAACATCATCACGAACACCACACTAACAAACACATCACACGAACACCACACTAACAAACACATCACACGAACACACCACACTAACAAACACATCACACGAACACCACACTAACAAACACATCACACGAACACCACACTAACAAACACATCACACGAACACCACACTAACAAACACATCACACGAACACCACACTAACAAACACATCACACGAACACAACACTAACAAACACATCACACGAACACCACACTAACAAACACATCACACGAACACCACACTAACAAACACATCACACGAACACCACACTAACAAACACATCATACGAACACCACACTAACAAACACATCATACGAACACCACACTAACAAACACATCATACGAACACCACACTAACAAACACATCATACGAACACCACACTAACAAACACATCATACGAACACCACACTAACAAACACATCATACGAACACAACACTAACAAACACATCATACGAACACCACACTAACAAACACATCATACGAACACCACACTAACAAACACATCACACGAATACAACACCAACATATCACACGAACACCACACTAACAAACACATCATACGAACACCACACTAATAAATACATCACACGAACACCACACTAACAAACACATCATACGAACACCACACTAATAAACACATCACACGAACACCACACTAACAAACACGTCACACGAACACCACACTAACAAACACATCACGAACACCACACTAACATATCACACGAACACCACACAAACAAACACATCACACGAACACCACACTAACAATCACACGAACACCACACTAACAATCACACGAACACCACACTAACAATCACACGAACACCACACTAACAATCACACGAACACCACACTAACAATCACACGAACACCACACTAACAATCACACGAACACCACACTAACAATCACACGAACACCACACTAACAATCACACGAACACCACACTAACAATCACATGAACACAACACTAACACACACATTCGGGGTCCCAGACTATTCAACATCATACCAGAATATATCAGAAACACGGCTGGAACAAGTGTAGAAACCTTCAAGAGGAAACTGGACAAATACACTCACCAGGTGCCAGATCAACCAGGCTGTGATGGATATGTGAGGCAGCGGGCATCCAGCAGCAACAGCCTGGTTGACCAGGCAATCACCAGACGATCCGGGGTCAGAGAGTAGATAAACTCTCGAAACTCTTAAAAGGTATATCAAAGGGTCCGCATCACACGAACACCACACAAACATACCCATCACACGAACACCACACAGTTTACCTAAATTATAAAATGCCACTAATGCTACTTACTACCACTTACTAGGAGACAGGGGCCAGAAAATATATCCCAACACGGATGTTAAGAGGGTAAGAGTGGGTATGGGAGGGATACCAGAAGAGAAATAGAAAGGATTAAGGAGAGAAGCGGGAGGGCAGTCGGTGTTTTAAAATATACTTTCTCTTACCACACAGGGCCACCTCATTAATTACTGAAGGAAGTAATTAACATTTTCCTAAGTGCATTTGGGTTTAGTTATACGGTTATTTCATTACCTCCCAGTTTTTGGCTAGGACATAGTATGTTACACTCGCATATACATACATGCATACATATAAATACATATATATATATATATATATATATATATATATATTATATAAAACCACAGGGGAGTAGAATGATAGCTTTAGGCCTTTCGTTTGCAATCAATACATCATCAGGAGCTTGCAAAATTGCAGAAAGAGGAGGATGTCCACCAAATACGTTCCCAGAGGACCGCCTTCTGAGGCAGTCCTCTGGGGAACACGTGACATCTCCCTTTTACATTCAACTCCTGATATGTATTGATGCAACACAAGGCCTAAACTATCTTTTCTCCCCGTGGAGTGATATATATATATATATATATATATATATATATATATATATATATATATATATATATATATATATATATATATATATATATATATATATATATATATATATATATTATATATATATATATATAAATATGTATGTTTTTATGTATGTATTATGCGAGTGTAACTCCATGTCTGCCTTAAAAACGGATGAAATGAAATAACCGTATAAATAAACCCAAATGCACTTAGGAAAATGGTTTAATTACTTCCTTCAGTAATTAATGAGGTGGTCCTGTGCCTTGACGAATAGGTAAAACTGGTCAATTAGCAAGAACTCATTTAAAGTTAAGTCCTTTCTAAAAATTTCTCTTATACGTTTAAAAATATATTTTTTTCATTTATGTTAATGTAAAATTTAATAATTTTGTACCAAAAGAACCTTAGAAAACTTACCTAACCTTATTATAACAAGCTCATTCCAACTAAATATATTTTAGATAAGTTTACAATAATTTAATAATAAACAAAAACAATGAAATATATTTTTTCCCTTAGGTTCAGAATGATTTTTGTGAAATTATTGCATACATAAATTTTCGCTTGCCCTATTCTACAAGAAGAGCGTTGCTATTTAAGCCAAAATCAAAGTTTTACCTATTCCATTGATAATATATATATATATATATATATATATATATATATATATAAGTTGGGGTGGTAGGGGAATATTCAAATGGCATCAGGAAGAAATCCAAATTTTCTTCCTTGAATCCTTTTATCACTATATTATATATATATATATATATATATATATATATATATATATATATATATATATAATATACTATATATATATATATATATATTGTGTGTGTGTGTGTGTGTGTGTGTGTGTGTGTGTGTGTGTGTGTGTGTGTGTGTGTGTGAGGTGTAAGAACGAAACTATTTTTTTACTGATGATAGGATTGCTGGTGTCTTTTTCTGTCTCATAAACATGCAAGATTTCAGGTACGTCTTGTTCTTCTCCTTACATAGGTCCACTACACATTCATGTACAAGCATATATATACACACCCTCTGGGTTTTCTTATCGTATTTTTCTTACTAGTTCTTGTTCTTATTTCCTCTTATCTCCATGGAGAAGCGGAACAAATTCTTCCTCCGTAAGCCATGCGTGTCGTAAGAGGCGACTAAAATGCCGGAGCAAGGGCTAGTAACCCCTTCTCCTAATATTACAAAATGTAAAAGAGAACTTTCGTTTTCCTTTTGAGCCACCCTGCCTCGGTGGCCACCCTGCCTCTGTGGGCCACCCTGCCTCGGTGGGCCACCCTGCCTCGGTGGGCCACCCTGCCTCGTGACCCCTGCCTCGTGGAAACGGCCGACGTGTTGAAAGAAAGAATATATATATATATATATATATATATATATATATATATATATATATATATATATATATATATATATATATATATGTAACCACGAACAGTGGTATTGATCAATAACAACACTGCGACTAGCAAAGGATTCGAACCCATACTGCTTTGGCTCGCCTCATGGTGAGCGAAAACACATGACGCTCTTACAGGGACTAGAATGAAATTAGCTCAGGGGCACCCAAACCATCGTATGTCTTCGCATGACGGTAAAACGCCTAGCTTGGCTTGATGCTTCATTCTTGTTGGATTGCATGTCCTGTGGGTTAGAGCATCATGTGATTTCACTCACCATGAGGCGGGCGAAAGCATATATATATATTTATATGTGTGTGTGTGTGTGTGTGTGTGTGTGTGTGTGTGTGTGTGTGTGTGTGTGTGTGTGTTGTGTTTGTATGTCATTTAAATTTAAAAATTTTTGTGTGTGTTCTCCTTGTGGGACTTGGTACTAATATTTTCATTAATTCAGTCAGTTTGTTTTCTTACAAACACGTGCACTCTTGGCTTAGTATTCTGCTTATCGGAGTTTTTAAGAACTTTTAGCATCGTGTTTGATTAAGCTTTATTTTATCAAGCTACACGTGCCTCCGATATTTTCTTAAACCAAAATTGATCTTGATTAAACTACGTTAGTCACTTTCCCCAACACGTCAGGTCACTTAAATTCATCCTCGGTCTCTCTGCTGAGCTCTTTATTAATTTATTTTTGGACTATTATTGTCGTCTGGGATTAATATTGTCACTATATATTCCCTGATGTAGGTCGTATATATTGGTCGTGACACCTGCCCCTCTTCCCCTCTTCTTTCCTGTGGTACTTTACTTGAGACTCATTCCCACTGATGATTCCACTTATGCCAGGATATTTTATGGTAATGTGATTATTTTTAACTGTGTCTTGGTTTGTGTAAATGATTTTATAAAGGAATGCGGTGAGGTACTTACAAAGTGTGTGTGTGTGTGTGTGTTGTGTGTGTGTGTGTGTGTGTGTGTGTGTGATGTGTGTGTGTGTGTTTAGAATTTGTACATGTGTAGTAAGTATATATGTGGGTGAGTTAAGTAAATATGAGCCGCCATGGCTCATTCTCAGACCATGCCTCCTAAACTGGCAAGGAAGTATTATAAGAATAAGAATTATTAACAAACGTACAAGAAAGTAAAGATAAGTGATCGTAAGTGAAGCATTTAATATTTATCTGTCATCTTACGTGTTGATGTAACAAAAGAAAATACCAGTAATCCTGCTAGAGTGTGAAATGTTTAACAAGCAAGTTTCTGTTTCTCACTCGTATGAGAGGACATAGTCACTCTCTAGATTTCTAGATGGTTGTTAGGTGCTATCTTACTTCTGTAGCTGAACCTACTCTCCATACGTTTATTCCGTTAGTGAACGTGTTAGGCAAAATCGGCCTTTTATAAATCATTGTGATTCATTGATCAGATTACGTTCTTCAAGGTAACTTCTTCGAATTACATCCATTGATCTTGGTTCCAATAATGTGTGCACTATTGAGGTCACGCAATGATTTATTAGACTTGCGGGTTGTTACGTTTCTCTGCGCATTATTTAAGAACCCTTGAAAATAAATTGTCAGGACCTGGCGATTTATTTCGACTTTTTTCAGAACTATGTTGCTAGTAAATGTAATCCTGACTTGGGTGTTTTTTCTTGAATTTTATTTACATAATCAGTTTTGGGTCTTTAATGTGTATCTTACTGTGTGAAAAAAAGGAAAATGTTTGTCTAGAAATGAACTCATTTCCTAATAATTATAAGCTAATTGTCTTGAGTTTCTTTATAGAATCTCTGTGTTTTACTGAATCTTTGTCTTGTATACATGGAAGAAATTGGGGATAGGACGATACCAACTTGCCGATGCCCCCACTTCCAAAATTAGCCGATATTGATACCACAGATTGATACCAATACCGATACTTGGGTACACCCCTAGAGTAAACCGTCAGAGTTGGTCTTGATGTGCGGAAAAATGTTTCTTGACAATTGAGACTTTCTTATGTTGCTATATAATATTGTATATATGTGTGAGAAGGGGTTGATGTGTAAGCAAATCATGTGTACATGTGACCTGTAAAGGCAGCCCTTTGTATGTGTGTGTTGTGTATACATCCAACTGTGAGTGCGATTTGAAAATATGTGTGTATGGGTACATGTGTACATTATATGCATGCGGCTTGTGTACGGTACGCAATTGGCATGCGTGTCCTGCTCTAGTAACTGGAGCAGAGCAGATACAACACTGTGTTTCCAGTGTTATCGAAAGTCGGTGTACGACTGCCGTGTGACGGTCCATACAGCTTAATTTGCATTCAGATTGTGTAGAAGAAAGTCCTTATAGAAAGTAGCGTCTTGTGCCCTTATCGATGAGCCTTAATCTGCGATACTGCCTTGGAATAATTGATCATTCATTATTATCACTATATTTCTATATTTATCTAAAGCCAGGTATATTCTATAGGAAATAAAAAAATAACAGATATTAAGTGGCTGTAGAGGTTTAGATCAAGTAGAAGTCAACAAACAGAAGTAAATTTATTAACAGGTACACACAAATACAATTATCATGCATAGCTTAACACTTGTGTAAATTACCTAGGATAATCCAGAAACTCAAAGTGATTTATTTCCAATGCACTTTTTTGTTGTTGTTGGTGGAGAAGGTTGGTGGGACGTGATGGGTGGAACTTGGCAGTCATTCATCACCCCAAACATCAGTGTACCGCCATGTTCCTTGTCTGATCCGTGTCTCCTGGTCGTCGCCTCATGCGTTCCTCTGCCTCGCAGTACAACCCCCCCTCTCTCCTCTCCTCCCCCCTCTCTCTGTCTCTACCTCCGCTTCCTGCCCCTCCCAGGGTCTCTGTGTGGGTCCTACGAGGTAGAAAGTCGGTCACGCAGAAGAGGGCGGAGCATGCGTGTAGGACACCCGCCATGCGTCATGCGTGTATCACACCCGCCATGCGTGTAGGACACCCGCCATGCGTCATGCGTGTATCACACCCGCCATGCGTGTAGGACACCCGCCATGCGTCATGCGTATAGGACACCCGCCATGCGTCACCATGCGTGTAGGACGTCCGACATGCATTATCAGTTTGCAGGGAAGAACTGACAGACTGCTCTGTGTAATATAATGATACAACTTGTTACGTAACTGGACAAACGTGCAATTAATGAAGTGATTTCTACGGCAACGTTTCGCTCACCAGGAGCTTTGTCAAGCCAATACAAACAGTGACAATGCTTGGCCACAGAGGTAGTTGTTGTTGTTGGAGATTAGCCGGTATATTCGCCCGTCCCGGGCCTTTTCCAAGTGGTGGCCCGGCCTTGGCTCCCTTTCTTGGGAGTGTCTCAGACTAATGTCTGCCATGGGAGGAGGTACAAGTACCTCCTCATCTTCTGGGACCAATTGTCCCCCAGGCCTACCCCATTCCCCGCCCACATGGGGATCGTAGGGAGAAGCTAGGCCCCTCTGGTTTGCCCCAGGGGATCTCGTGGGAATGTCAGTCTTGTGAGCTGCAGGTGGAAGCAAGCTCTGGCTATCTCTCGTAATGGTAGTGTAGCAATAGTAGCAGCAGCAGCAGCAGTAGTAGTGGTGGTGATGGTGATAGTAGTAGCAGTATAGTAATAGCAGTAGTAGTGGTGGTGATAGTAGTAGTATAGCAATAGTGGTAGTGGTGGTGGTAGTAGTAGTAGTAGTAGCAATAGTAACATCAATAGTAGTGGTGGTATTAGTAGTAGTGTAGGAGCAATAGTAGTAGTAGCAGTAATGGTAATAGTAGTATAACAATAGTAGTAGTAATAGCAACAGTAGTAGTAGCGGTGGTGGTAGTAATACTAGCAGTAGTAGTGGTGATGGTAGTAGTTGTGTAGCAATAGTAGTAGCAGTAGTAGTGGTGATAGTAATAGTAGTAGTAGTGGTAGTAAAGTAGTAGTAGTAGCGATAGTAATGTTAGTAGTCATCTCGGTGTACGAGGATTTAAATTGGTGGTGAAGATGGGAAGTTGTGTAGGAGTTGATTTAGATATCACCCTTTATGTTAGGCAGTTGTGTATTGTATTGTTTGCAATGGCTTGATACACCTGGTGAGCGAAACGTCTCCTAGGTAAATATCTTCTTAGTTGTACATATGTCCATTTAACTAACATATTGTTGGTAGTCTTGCCAATAATTAAACAATGGAATTTATAAAAAGTAAAAGTCAGAATACTCTGTTCGGAACTGTTAACTAACTAATAAATTGGAAATGAAAATGAAAGCTTTTGGTCCATCTTGGACCATTGTAATGTGACGAGTGTTAATGGTTCTGGATGGTCCATTATCGCTCGTCATTTCTAATATGTATGTCATTTCTGATATGTGTCATTTCTGATATGTATGTCATTTCTGATATGTATGTCATTTCTGATATGTATGTTAGTTGTGAATATATTCGGATAACGCAATTAGATTTCTCACGTGGTAAATAAAATAATATAAAAATGGTGTACCCGATGTCTTCCTGGCGAGGTAGAAAGTCGGTCAGGCAGGAAGGGCGAAGGATGCGCCTAGGACGCCTGCCTCCATACATTGTCCTGTTCCACCTACCCTGTAGTGGACCTTGTACAGGGTTAGAGGAGTGGGAGTATCCTTCATTTGGCCACTAACGTAAAAAAAACTATTGTCTAAGACGTGTGTTACGACTATTAGTGTATGGGGAAGATTGGTGTTCTTATGGGGCGTAGTCTTAAGAAGAGTAATGAGAAAGAGTGAGCGAGTGAGCTGATGGATCACATTTTTTGTTTTAAACTTGGACACACCCGCAGTGTGTTAATTATTCTCTCTGGATTATGAGTGTTGACGAAGAGAACACCACTTGCGCACTGTGTATATATCTGTCTTATAATGTGATTTGTTTTATACTGGATAGAACGGTAAGCTAGCGGAGAACTAAGCCTCGTGACCAGAAGTTCCGTTCAATAGGTCAGAATATGTCCAATACCTGCGTCAGGAGAAATTTTCCCTTAAAAAAATTCGTTTCCCTGATGGTGGGAGGGAAGTGCCGGGAGAGGTAAGGAGAGGACTGTGGAAAGTTGAATATGTAATTACCTGTGTTACGTGGCTCACGTGTGTCGAGGGAGGTGCGGATGCTGCAATTCCTCCTAAGATTTCAGAGTTAGCTCGAATTTTTTCTTCAAGTAGTAATTTCAAGACATATATAAATTGATAATTAAAAATAAATAGCATAGAGTCCTTTCATTCTGATAAATAACGTACGTAGTAAGGGCGAGTTTTAACATATTGTCTGCTCTAACATTGACTACTTACTGCTCAAAATACTTAGCTGGAATTGATGACAATCTGACCAACCTAACGTTAACAGAGTTTCTAGAGGAATTATAAAATAAGGTTATATCAGAACTAACAGTCAAAATATAAGTGCGCATGTTGTGTATGACTGGGATAACAGAAAGTATGTTACGTTTTGACTTGTATGTATTTTGAAATTCATATTTATATGAGTAACCAACTAACGTAGGAAAATGGTGGCGAGTACCAGCTTTAATAAGGTTGAGCAAGCAAGAGGCAGGGATCAGAAAACATGTAGAGGAGACCTCATTGTTGTGTCCTGCCTCGCCCTCAACTCACGCTGCCCTAAATCTTTCTCTCTGCCACTTGTTTATTCCCTTCTTCCCTCCATCTTCCTGCCTCCTATTTTTTTCTACTTCACCTCTCTTATTTTTACTTCATATCTTCTTCTTTCTGCCTCACACATCCATCGTTCTACCTCACCCTTCATCCAAAGAGTTACTGCAGCATGCGCGTATAAGGAATTTAGAGAACGTTGGGGAAAAAAACAACGTTGGTTTTCCGACGTAATGCTGTTAATGTATTTATGACAACTGCAAGGAAAATGCTAGGTTGGATAAAGAAAACTTTCAGAACAAGAGATGGCAAGCGATGATGATTGTCTTCGGGTCACTCGCTCTCTCTAGGTTGGAATATTGTTGTGTACTAGCGGATTTCTTCAAGGCAGGTGAGATTGCAGAGCTGGACAATGTGCAGAGAATCTTCATAGTTCGTATAGACTCAGTCAAGCACTTGAATTACTGGGAACACTTGAATACCCTTGAACTATGCTCCTCAGAACGTATTCGAGAAAGATACATAATAATCTAAACCTAGAAGATACTATGGGGATTGGTAACAAACCCTCACACCTAAATTACTACTTTTTCGCACAAGAGGCTTGACAGAGGACGCAGGATACCACCAATGAAAAGCAGAGGAGATAGAGAATCCAATAGGTGTTAAAGGACTACGACTCTTCAACAGCATTCAGTCATACACAGTTCATACATAAGGGGAATACCAAGAACCTCCTAGCCGTTTTCAAAAGTGAACTCACATCTTGTCAAACCTAATTAGCCGGGTTGTGGTGCTTGTGTTGGACTATGGGAAGTGAGCATTAACAACTTGATCGATCAGGCCAGCAACCAGGCCTGGTATAGAACCGGGCCGCGGGGGCGGTGACCTCTGGAAACTACTACTGGAATATTTCAATACACTAACAGTGTCCTTGAAGGCAGGCAAAGTCACAGATCTGATGAATGCACACAGGACCTTCCCTTCACGTAATGATTAGAGTTCCTCGAACTCTAATCATTACGGCGTAGGCGAGAAAGATGCAGAATAACTTACACCTGGAAAATCTTGTAAGGTTTGGTCCCAAATCTGCGCAGAGAAATCATTCCCTCCGAAAGCAAGAGAGACTGCCACCAAAGATGCAGTGAATAGTCTTAAAGATAACTCATTAAGTGTAAAGAGACCAAGACTTTTCAACATCCACCCTTCATACATAAAGGGAATTACCAACACACCCCTAGTTGTTATTACGAGGGAACTTCAAAAGTTCCTCAAGTCAGTATACACTTTACTTTGTTGTGTGTAGTAATATTTTATTTTACATACTAGTTGAACTCATATTTTTGTAATACCTCTGTTCAAATTTACCACACTACATTTTGGACCGGGTCTCGAGGGCCAGACCCCCCCCAGCCACTAACAGCAGGACAGTTATAGTGGTGGCAGTAGTTCAGTTCAATGTATTTCCTTTCATAAGATCCAGTGTATTATAAATACTCACTATATATATTACATATATCCACACAAATATAACGATGCTACACCATGCCTTCCACAGCTGCTCGTAGTTAAATAAAGATGTAGTAGTAGTGGTTGTAGTAGGATGGAGTGGTAATAGTAGTAGTAGTGGTTGTAGCAGGATGAAGTGGTAATAGTAGTAGTAGTGGTTGTAGCAGGATGGAGTGGTAATAGTAGTAGTAGTGGTTGTAGCAGGATGAAGTGGTAATAGTAGTAGTAGTGGTTGTAGCAGGATGAAGTGGTAATAGTAGTAGTAGTGGTTGTAGCAGGATAGAGTGGTAATAGTAGTAGTAGTGGTTGTAGCAGGATGAAGTGGTAATAGTAGTAGTAGTGGTTGTAGCAGGATAGAGTGGTAATAGTAGTAGTAGTGGTTGTAGCAGGATGAAGTGGTAATAGTAGTAGTAGTGGTTGAGCAGGATAGAGTGGTAATAGTAGTAGTAGTGGTGAGCAGGATGAAGTGGAATAGCAGTAGAGTGGTTGTAGCAGGATGGAGTGGAATAGTAGTAGTAGTGGTTGTAGCAGGATGAAGTGGTAATAGTAGTAGTAGTGGTTTAAGGATGAAGTGGTAATAGTAGAGTAGTGGTCTGTAGCAGGATAGAGTGGTAATAGTAGAGTAGTGGTATGTAAGGACAGAGTGGAATAGTAGTAGTAGTGGTTAGCAGGATGAAGTGGTAATAGTAGTAGTAGTGGTTGTAGCAGGATGAAGTGGTAATAGTAGTAGCAGTGGTTGTAGCAGGATGGAGTGGTAATAGTAGTAGTAGTGGCTGAGCAGGATGGAGTGGCAATAGAGTAGTAGTAGTGGTCTAGCAGGACGAAGTGTTAATATAGTAGCAGTGGTTGTAGCAGGATGGGTAATAGTAGTAGTAGTGGTTAGCAGGAGAAGTGGTAATAGTAGTAGTAGTGGTTGTAGACAGGATGTGGCAATAGTAGTAGTAGTTGTAGCAGGATGGAGTGGTAATAGTAGTAGTAGTGGTCTGTAGCAGGATAGAGTGGTAATAGTAGTAGTAGTGGTTGTAGCAGGATGGAGTGGAATAGTAGTGGTTGTAGCAGAGAGTGGTAATAGATAGTAGTGGTTGTGCAGGATAGAGTGGTAATAGTAGTAGTAGTGGTTGTAGCAGGATGAAGTGGTAATAGTAGTAGTAGTGGTTGTAGCAGGATGGAGTGGTAATAGTAGTAGTAGTGGTTGTAGCAGGAGGATGGAATAGTAGTAGAGTGGTGTAGCAGGATGGAGTGGCAATAGTAGTAGATGGTTGTAGCAGGATGAAGTGGTAATAGTAGTAGTAGTGGTTGTAGCAGGATGGAGTGGTAATAGTAGTAGTAGTGGTTGTAGCAGGATAGAGTGGTAATAGTAGTAGTAGTGGTTGTAGCAGGATGGAGTGGTAATAGTAGTAGTAGTGGTTGTAGCAGGAGGAGAAAGTAGAGAGTGGTAAGAGATGAAAGTAGTAGTAGTGGTTGTAGCAGGATAGAGTGGTAATAGTAGTAGTAGTGGTTGTAGCAGGATAGAGTGGTAATAGTAGTAGTAGTGGTTGTAGCAGGATAGAGTGGTAATAGTAGTAGTAGTGGTTGTAGCAGGATAGAGTGGTAATAGTAGTAGTAGTGGTTGTAGCAGGATGGAGTGGTAATAGTAGTAGTAGTGGTTGTAGCAGGATAGAGTGGTAATAGTAGTAGTAGTGGTTGTAGCAGGATAGAGTGGTAATAGTAGTAGTAGTGGTTGTAGCAGGATAGAATGGTAATAGTAGTAGTAGTGGTTGTAGCAGATAGAGTGGTAATAGTAGTAGGAGTGAAGAGGGAGGGTAGGGAAGTGGTCCACAAGGTTAGAACATTGTGCAGCTGTGCGTTATTAAGCTCTCCAGGAGGTCCTTGTTTGCTAAGTCCACCTTAGAGACGGGGGTTCAGGGCGTGGCAGAGATAACAAGTCGATTGCCAAATACAGCTTTTCAAACCTTGATATATGCCTACATGGTCCCTTCTTCCTTTTGTACTTAATATGCCATAACGATGGCATAGACGCCAATAATAGATTATTCACAGTATTAAACGCTACTTTGAACATATAAGGTCTTATATATATATATATATATATATATATATATATATATATATATATATATATATATATATATATATATATATATAATATTTTTGTGTGTGTGTCGTGCCGAAGAGGTAAAACTGGTTAATTAGCAAGAACTCGTATAAAATTAAATCCTTTCTAAAATTTTCTCTTATACGTTTAAAGATATATTTTTTCATTTATGTTAATGTAAAAATTAATAATTTTGTATCATTATAACCATAGAAAACTTACCTAACCTTATTATAACAAGCACAATTTAATTTAGCCAAATCCAACTAAATATATTTTAGATAAGTTTACAATAATTTAATAAACAAACACAGTGAAATATATTTTTTCGTTAGGTTTAGAATGATTTTTGCGAAATTATTGCGTACACAAATTTTCGCTTGCCTTATTCGGCAAGAAGAGCGTTGTATTTAAGCCAAAATCGCAAGTTTTACCTATTCGGAGCGACATATATAATGTTAGTCTTCCTGTAGTGGGTTCGAACCATGCTGACTGCAATGTTTCTCTTATGTATTGCTTGTTGTTGCGGTTTTGTATTAGGACTGAAGAAGTCACCAGCGGTGATAATGTCTCGTACCCTGTAAGAGTGTTTTTTTCACATTACCAGTGCAAGGTCACTCTTGTCCTTGCATTTCTATGTCATAATGTTGCAAACTATCCTGTAAGTTATGTATGTGAGGAACTCTTGAAGAATTACAATAGGAATACTTGTTTGTTGATGAGTTGATTCTCTTGGCATATTAAGATTATGAACTAAATGGAACCCAGATATCTTACTCTGGCACCTAGTTTGATCATGTGTTCTGTTGTATTAATTATGACACATAGTTACCTTTCTCTAGGACCTAGATTCCTGCGTCGGGGGGGGGGTGTTGACCCCCGAAAACATTCTTCATTAATCCGGTATTCCAGATGTTCTCTTGAAGAGAATTTGGCATACATACACATAAACATAGGTCAAACTGGCTGCAAACCGAATACTAGACTGATTGAGCACAAAGGTCTGAGAGATATGATAGGTAAACAGGCACATTTACATTTTATTGTGGCAACGTTTCGCTCTCCAGTTTCGTCAAGCCGTTGTACAACAAACAAGCCTAGCTGATGAGTAAATTCTCGGACAACAAATAAAAAGACCGACAAATAAATTTAGGACAAATTGAAACGAATTTATGACAAACTGAAATTTACTATGATGTGTCTACCTGGAGTCTACCTGGAGGGTATTCCGGGAATCGACGTCCCCGCGGCCCGGTCTATGACCAGGCCTCCCGGTGGATCAGGGAATGATCAACGAGGCTGTTACTGCTGGCTGCACGTAGTCGAACGTACGAACCACAACCCGGCTGATCTGGCACTGACTTTAGGTATCTGTCCAGCTCCCTCTTGAAGACAAGCAGAGGTCTACTGGAAATGCCCCTTATGGCTGGTGGGAGACTGTTGAACAGTGTGGACAATAAAATTTTTTTTAAGAAATTTATTTATTGGCGCAAAATTGTTATATTTTGTGCGTAAAATAAAAAAATATGTTCGATAAAGGATATTATATACTGGGTTTATTCTAAAAGAAAAAGGGAAAAATGTCTTTGTGAACAAATAGGAAAAAGGAATGAACATCGCATCTGCTAGAAAAATGACAGGATGGATAATGAGAACCTTCAAAACCAGGGATACCAAGCCCATGTTGACACTTTTCAGGTCGCTTGTTTTATCTAGGCTGAAATATTGCTGCACACTAACTGCACCTTTCAAGGCAGGTAAAATTGCTGACCTAGAAAATGTGCAGAGAACCTTCACGGCACGCATAACTGCCATAAACCACCTCAATTACTGGGAACGCTTGAAGTTCCTAAACCTGTACTCCCTAGAACGCAGGCGGGAGAGATACATTATTATATACACGTGGAAAATTCTCGAGGGATTAGTACCAAACTTGCACACGAGAGTCACTCCCTGTGAAAGCAAAATACTCGGCAGACAAAGTAACATCCCCTCAATGAAAAGCAGGGGTGCCACTAGCACGTTGAGAGACAACACAATAAGTGTCAGAGGCCCAAGACTGTTCAACTGCCTCCCAGCATACATCAGGGGATTGACCAGACAACCCTGGCTGTCTTCAAGCAGGCACTGACAGGCCATCAAAGTCGGTACCTGACCAGCCAGGCTGTGGTTCGTACGTTGGACTCGTCGCAGCAGTAACACCTGGTTGATCAGGTCTCGATCTAACATGAGCCTAGTCCAACCTGGCGCAGGGCCTTGACCTGGAACTCTCTGCAGGTATCGATATGGTGGTCGGAAAGGTAGCAGATACAGTTTAATGTAAAAATATGCAAAGTCCCAATCCTTGGTAATGAAGATGAGCCCAACATATATAAACTAATTAATATAAATCTTGATCATAGCAGATGTGAGAATGACTTGAGAGTTATGGTAAGCAGAAATCTTAAGCCAAGACAGCAGTGCTTAATTGTAGGTGAGTGAGCAGTTGCGAGTGATCAAGCTGCCACCTGAGTATTTAAAACAGTTGATGTGATAGAATGTAGATGAGAGGTTGGACTTAAGGAACACCTGCCTAACATGGGTCAGTAGGCCTACTGAAGTGCTCTTTTTTTCAGTACACCTTGAAAAATCCACGGAAAATCCAACTGTTGCTTGGTTGGTTAGATCAAGTTATGTTCCGCTAAGTTAGATTTTTTTCTTCGATTCCCTTGTTGTAGTGGTCCCCCTCATCCCCATCTTTCCTCTTCCCCATCCATTTTTCCCATCTGCTCCTCTTCCCTCCCAGCTTCACCTCCCCCCTTTCTCCTTTCCACCCACCTTTTCCTTCCCCACCCACCTCTTTCTTGTGCCTGGCTTTTCGGCGCCTTTTTTTTTTTACACACCCTCACCACAACCTCCACCCCTCCCTATCCCCGGTTGCTTACCTCCTCCCTCTTCCTCGCTCCCTATCCAGTTCCCACATCCCCTCCCCCTCCTATATAACAACGCTCAGTTTCTTGTGGCGCCTCCCACTGGTGTGGTTGGTGGTGGGGGCGTGGTTAATAGGCGTGTGGGGAGAGGGAGGACATAGTTTCATCTTCCCCCTCCCGTCCCTCTCCATCATCCCTCCACCCCCTCCCATTATCGTACAACATCCGGGGATCAGATGTCACAACCGGTTCTCTTCCTCTTGATCACCCAACCAGTGGAGGGGGGTGAGGGGTGTTTTTTTAGGTGGGGGTTACAGTGAGAGAGGATGGTGGAGGTAGCGAGGTGTAATGAGGGAGTGAGGAAGGATAAGGCAGTTAGGGTAGATGGTGAGGGAGGATGGCAGAGAAGAAGACAGTGAGAGAGGATGAGGAGGGAGGTGGTGAGGGAAGATGAAAGTAGTGAGGGGAAAGTGAGACAATGAGGCATGTACTCCTTGGAACGGAGAATAGAGATATACCAGGTAGTATACACTTGGCATTTACTGATCCACAATCCCCACACTGCCGTAACAATTTACTGCTGTGAAGGATGCTCCAGGTGTACCTGCCTGGAGTCTACCTGGAGGGTATTCCGGGGATCGACGTCCCCGCGGCCCGGTGTATGACCAGGCCTCCCGGTGGATCAGGGCCTGATCAACGAGGCTGTTACTGCTGGCTGCACGTAGTCCAACGTACGAACCACAGCCCGGCTTATCTGGCACTGACTTTAGGTATCTGTCCAGCTCCCTCATGAAGACAACCAGATGTCTACTGGTAATGCCCCTTAAGGCTGGTGGGAGGCTGTTGAACAGTCTTGGGCCCCGAACACTTATTGTGTTTTCTCTTAGTGTACCAGTGGCGCCCCTACTTTTCACTGGGGGTACGTTGCACCGTCTGCCAAGTCTTTTACTTTCGTATGGAGAGATTTCTGTGTGTATATTAGGGTGTAGAATAAACCTAAACCAAAGCAGGTTACCTGTACATGACTGAGACACTTATGCAACACCTGGGTATCTTTACTATGGAAACGTTTCGCCAGCCAGTGTCTTCGTCAGTCCAGTACAGAGAGGGGTGGAAAATGAGGAGTTTGGGGTAATCAGTCTCACAGCCTGGAGTTAATATGTTCAGTCCGTCAAACTTAGTAAAAGTACATCATATGTGTGGAGAAGGGGCTTATATACTGCAGACAAAGATGAAGCAGTTTGAGGCAGCGTCACCGCTGGAAAATTCTACTAGTGGAAGTAGGTCATCAACTTGTCGGTTTTCAAAGTTATTTATATAATGAAGGTTACTTGTAAGTTACCTATAGTCGCTTCCGGAGGTCAACGCCCCTGGAGTCTACCTGGAGGGTATTCTGGGGATTAACGCCCCCGCAGCCCGGTCCACGACCAGGCCTCCTGGTGCATCAAGGCCTGATCAGACCACGCCTCCAGGTTGCTAGCCTCATCAATCAAGGTCTTTGTGCCCGTTGTATGCAGTCCAATGTATGCAGCACAACCCGGCCGATCAGGAACTGAATTGAGGAATTTGTCGCATTCACTCTTGAAGATACCTCGGAGTTTGTTGGTAATGTTCCTTATGCAGGAAGTAAGGGTTGCCATAGGCACAATAAAAGAACGCTGTCAACATCAGCGATTCAAGATTTTTCAAACTGCTACCTGCCGGTGTTAGAAATAATGCCGGAACATAGTTTTTAACAGGAAACCTCTTTACCAAGTACCAAGTCATCCAGATTGTAATGGCTGTGTAGACCTGTGTGCAGGTAGTAGTAACAGCCTAGTTGATCAGGCAGTCAGCAAGGTAGCCTAGCCTCAGGCCGGGCAGAACAACTCGCGAAACCTGTCAGAGGTACGGGGAGATAGGGTGGTCATGAGAACCTTCAAAACAAGGGATGTCAAGTCAGTGATAACCCTCTTTAGGTCACTTGTTTTCTTTACGCTGGAATACTCTTGTACATTAACAGCCATATTCAAGGCAAACGAAATATATAGAGAACTTTCACTGCACGTATAAGTTCAAACACTTTTATTACTGAGAACGTTTGAAGTCATTTGACCTGTACTCTCTGGAATGCAGGCGAAAAAGATACATCATAACTTACCCCTGGAAAATTCTAGAGGATCTGGTCCCAAACCTGCACACTGAAATCACTCCCTACGGTGCAACATACCCCAATGAAAAACAGGGGTGCCATGAATACACTATGAGATAACATAATAAGTGTCCGGGTGTGACTGGTCATCAGCTGTCCATCACACATAAGAGGGATTACCAATAGACCCCTGGCTGTCTTCGAAAAGGAACTGCACGGATACCCAAAGTTAGTGCCTGACCAGCTGGACTGTGGTTCATACGTTGAATTGCTTGAGGCCAGCAGTAACAGCCTGGTTGATCAGGCACTAATCCACGGGGAGGACTGGTCATAGACCGGGCCGCGGGGGCGTTGACCCCCACGGAATGCCCTCCAGGTAGACTCCATATTTCACACTCACACAGGTCTTACCTTTAGACCTTACCTTTAGTCTTTATCTTGAGGCCTTACCCTCAGGTGTTATCTTGGTCCACACGAGGCTGGTCTCCGATATCATCTTAACGCTGCTCTCAACCTCAACTTTCACCTTCTGCCAGGCTGCGGACAGTCTTTGTGCTCTGCCTGCGTGGTGCGGCAACTTCCGCAGCTGCGTGAAGCTTATGTATGCCTTGCGGCCAATCCGCTTCTGAGTGCTGATGGTGAAGAGGTAGGGGGTGTGGCGGTGGTGGCAGCAGGGGTTGTGGTGAAGGTAAGGGGGGAAGAGTCGGTGGGGGCAGCGGAGGAGATGAAGGTTTTGGTGGCAGCCGTGGCGGGTGCTGCTGCTGCTGGTGTTAATTAATGTTGTAATGGTCAAATTGGCGTCCGGTCAGGAGGGAAGTGTAGCCACAGGCAAGGCTGAGGGAGTAGAATTACTCTCTAAACCTGTCACAATCATGTCACGGGTATAACCACTGTTTTGGTGGGGAGGGGGTGGCCTGTGGGTGAGCACCGGAAGTGTGGTCTGCTTGTGGCCTGAGAGTAGTCAGCGATTACGTAATAGTTAAACCTTTGATGAGTTTCGAGAGTTTTTCTACTCCTGGAGCCTGGACCTGGGTCAGGCTTGCCTGGTGCTTGCCTGGTCAACAGGGCTGCTGCTGCTGGCGGCCCACTGGCCCACATGTCCATCGCAGACTGGTTGATCGGGTTCTTAGTGGAGATGTGAAAAAGGACACTTGTGTCCAGTTCAGAACATTTATTAAATGAAACATTTCATCAGTCCTTCATCAGGACTGATGAAGCCACGAGTGGCGAAATGTTTCCTTTAATAAATGTTCTAAATTGTACACAAGTGTCCTTTTCCACAGTTTGTTGGTGTCGGCATAGCATTTACAACTCTTGAAGAGTTTTACACTTTTCCCAGCAGTGTTTCTAATATCTTCTGATAAATGTTGAATTGTCTGGGGACACCGATGTTGGTACATTGTGCCTATGTCACCCCTGCTGTTCACTGTTTTTTTTTTTTTTTACACTTTTTGACTTGTACTCACTGGAGCGCAGGCGAGAGAGATATAATCTACACCTGGAATATTCTGGAGATACTGGTCCCTAATCTGCACACATAAATCACTCCCTACGAAAGCAAAAGACTTGGCAGGCGATGCAACATACCCCTAGTGAAAAGTAGGGGCGCCATTAGTACACTAAGAGAAAACACAATAAGTGTCCGGGGTCCAAGACTGTTCAACAGCCTCCCACCAGCCATAAGGGAAATTACCAATAGACTCCTGGTTGTCTTCAAGAGGGAGCTGGACAGATACCTAAAGTCAGTGCCAGATCAGCCGGGCTGTGGTTCATACGTTAGACTCCGTGCGGCCAGCAGTAACAGCCTCGTTGATCAGCCCCTGATCCACCAAGAGGCCTGGTCATGGACCGGGCCGCGGGGGCGTTGATCCACGGAATGCCCTCCAGGTAGACTCCATATCTCTCACTCCAGTATGTTATGGCAGTATGCAGATTTAGGACAAGGCCCTGAAGCATCTTCCATTTATATATTATCATGTATATGTCGTTTGTTCTAGTGATAACATACCTATTTAGGGCTTGGAGGCATTCCCACTAATTTCAGTGCTTCAGCTCTGATATCTCTCCTGCCTTGAGCGGGGTCGTCAACACTGAACAATACTCTGAGAGAGTACACTGTTTCTCTTGTTATGAAAGTTCTTATTATCCACCTCGTCGTTTTACTGGCTGCTGTAATATTTGCTTTCCTGTGTTCTTTGAAAGAAAGGTCAGCCGACATCATTATACTTCCAGATCTTTCACGTGTTCCTTTCGTGCCTTTTGACGATCTTCTTGAGTGTGTATATAGTGTCCCTTTTAAGTAAGTCATTCTTTCCATATCTAAGCAGCTTGGACTTCACACCATTGAACATGATGATGTTCTCCACTGCCTACTGGAAAACCTTACTTATATCTTCCTGCAGTTTTTCAGTGTCTTTTACCTTGGTGATTTTCACTCAAATTTTGGTATCATCCGCAAATGATGATACAAAACTATGGCTAGTGTCTTTTGTTTATATCTACCATGAGGATAGGAAACAACAGAGGCGCCAGGACCCTGCCATGGGGTACTGAACTTTTTACATTACTAATGCTGGATTTTGTTATGTTTACTACTACTCTTTGTGTTCTATCTGTCAGAACGTTTAAAGACCATTTGCCTATTTCCACGTTATACCTATAGCCCTCATTTTGTGTGGAGCCACCCTCATGATCGCATCTGTCACACGCCCCTTCAAAACCCGTATATATTAAATATGCGTTTTGGTTTTCTTCCATCGCCTCCATAATTCTGTCATCAGAAAGTACATTGGGATAGGGTATTGAGTCTCATATTGTTTGAGGGGCAGTTGTAATGTTATCTGCAACTTAACACTGCTGAAGGTGTAGTATTCAGTCCCATATTTTTAAATGACTAATTAAAGCCCCACTGAGTTGACAGTCAGTTGTGTCTCCAAACAGAGCTGCCTCATAACATCTTTATAAAAATATTATTTTATTGTAGCTTTTACACAAAATTTCTCTACGAACGTTATTTAGATCAGGTTAGATTTGCTTAGTTAGATTATCTTAGTTTATAATCATTTTGGGGAGTAGGTACTAACAATGGCAACAAAATAATAATAGCAACTGATAATAGCAACAAAAAAGTTGAAATTTGCAGGTTTCTGGGGTTCAGCGCCCCCCGCGGGGTGTTGTATCTTGTCCGTGTGTAAAGTGTCCGTGTGTAAAGTGTCCGTGTTATGTTTCTACTTATCACTTCTTATATGTACGTTGAAATTAACTTCTTATAATAAGTTAACAAGAAACTAACATGAACCTGATGGGCTGTAAAATCAGTAGTATAAGTGCTGGTGACGTGGGTCATGTCTGGTGCTGGTGACGTGGGTCATGTGGGTGAGAGTGCCCAGCCTGGTGGTGGTGACGGGTCACATGAGTCACAGTTCTAAGCCTTCCCTCGGTTGTTGCGTCTCACATGATAACGTGCGTGAGTAACTTGCTCACCTCTGGTGGCATGAACACGTCTTGACAGATAGATCAGATTACAGTGCTTGGCATCCTTCTGTAAGATTGTTGTTGCTTGCTTGCTGCTTCTCTCTCTCTCTCTCTCTCTCTCTCTCTCTCTCTCTCTCTCTCTCTCTCTCTCTCTCTCTCCTGTCGTCATGGCTGAGAGTTATTTTCCTATTAATGATTCAAGGGTTAATAATTTATTTTGTTCTAAAATTTATTCTTCAGATATAGCCTGGTCATGGCCCGGGCCGCTGGGCCGTTGATCCTCGGAATCCAGGTAGACTCCAGGTAAACTTGTGGAATAGGCTCTGGAGTCATTCGCTTTATTTGGAGCCGTACAGTCTGCGTCTTACTGTTCCAGGCTTGAGGACGCCGTTTATACGGTACAGTGCTTGGGTATTATACTGTCAAGTGGACTGGTAAGAGGTACCAAACACGAGGAAGTGGACTGGTAAGAGGTACCAAACACGAGGAAGTGGACTGGTAAGAGGTACCAAAAACGAGGAAGTGGACTGGTAAGAGGTACCAAACACGAGAAAGTGGACCGGTAAGAGGTACCAAACACCAGCATTCTTTACCTGTTGACCTGTTTCGAGTTTCCATACTGGACCAATCCTGTGGCTAGATCTCCATGTTGATTGCCAGGTCGAGCAGGCTGTTGCTGTAGGCAGCCCACCGTCCCTATTTTGGCTGCAGGTTGCTTCGATAGTCTTGATGAGCGCCAGTCCTCGTCCCCACATAATATAAAAGTCCAATTTTCATTTAATTTAAGCGACGTTACTTTTTTCAAATAGTTTGTTCATTCCTGTACATGTGCACATTTCCACGTCCATACACTTGCATATGTGCACACTTACATATGTACACACTTGCATAAATTTGTAAGTGATACGACTTAGATGATGGAATTTATAAGGCCCGCGAGGCCAGGAATAGTGTGACTATTCGTGAGTAGTTGATGGGACCAGGAGCCGAGACTTGAACCCCTGTACAACAAAGTGACTACAAATGCGCATGTGTGCGACGAACAGGGACAAGGAGGTCACAGGTACCTGGAAGCTAAAGACCTAATTAGCGTAATTATCCTGTGGCAGTAGGTGTATCTAGCGTAACTACGTTGCTGGTTCAAGGTCGCTTTATGCACTGACAGTGAGCTTAACTGGGCGTAAATACCTTGCTGGCGGTAGGCGTAACTGGGTTAACTGACCTGCAACTCGTGACCTTTTTTCCTGGTGTGTGGTGCAGGAGGAACAACAGCTGCTGCTGCTGTTACTGTTGCTGCTGCTGTTGCTGCTGTTGCTGCTGCTGCTGCTGTTACTGTTGCTGCTGCTGCTGCTGCTGCTGTTACTGTTGCTGCTGCTGCTGCTGTTACTGTTGCTGCTGCTGCTGCTGTTACTGTTGCTGCTGCTGCTGCTGTTACTGTGTGCTGCTGTTGCTGCTGCTGTGTGCTGCTGCTGCTGTTTTCTGCTTACAACATAATTTGTTTCGCTTGATATTCTTAAGATACAAGTGACGAAGAGTACAAAACCTCTTACCAGATTAATTAAGAGCATTTTAATATTCACAATTCGTTTATTATTATTATTATTATTATTATATTTTTGTTTTGTTATTTTAGTTGAATTTTTCTTGTATTTTTAAGTTGAATTTTTCATATACATTATATATATATATATATATATGTTTGTTGTATATTTTATATGATTATTTGTAATGTCGTGCCGAAAAGGTAAAATAGTCAATTAGCAAGAGCTCATTTAAAATTAAGTCCTTTCTAAAATTTTCTCTTAAACGTTTAAAAATATATTTTTTTTCATTTATGTTAATGTAAAAAATTAATAATTTTGTACCAAAATAACCTTAGAAACCTCACCTAACCTTATAACAAGCGCAATTTAATTTAGCCTAATCCACCTAAATATATTTTAGATAACTTTACAATAATTTAATAATAAACAAACACAATGAAATATATTTTTTCGTTAGGTTCGGAATGATTTTTGCGAAATTAATGCATGCACAAATTTTCGCTTGCCTTATTCGGCAAGAAGAGCGTTACTATTTAAGCGAAAATCGCAAGTTTTACCTGTTCGGCACGACACACACACACACACACACACACACACACACACACACACACATATAACAATATTTCAATCAATTCTTCTTAAAACACTTCAAAATTTTTACCAAAATACTTAGAACACACTACCTATAACAAGCATATTTATTTAGCTATCACTATTATATATAGTATAATCTAGTTTATTAGTAGACAGAACCACCTGGATGTATCCTCTCCAAGTAGTTAACGAAAAGCGTTTTGCATTTTAATGCTTATACACATTTTCGCTTCCAATATTCGGCAGAAGGCCTTACTATTTAGCCAAATTTCGCAAGTTTATGTTCGACCTGCTCTACCACATGTCCCCACATTTGCATTTTGAATATCAAGTGATTTGCAATCATTCTTCTTAAAACTCTTTCAAAGTTTTTATGATGTGGGACGTTAGAGCAATTGGTGTATAGTTCTTAGCTATTTCTTTGCTGCCTCCTTTATGAAGTGGGGCTATAATCGTTGTTTTTAGTGACTGTGGAATCTCACCTGTGTGTATGCTCCTCTCCATAGCATACTTAGGGCACGCAAAAGGGGTTCTTGCAGTTCTTAATGTACACGGAGTTCCAGGAGTCTGGGCCTGGAGCTGAGTGCATGGGCATGTTGTCGATGGCTTTCTCAGAGTCCAGTGGAGTTAGAGTTATGTCAGAGATTTGGCAGGATTTTGAAGCTCATTCATGAAAAAAAAAACATTTGGATTGTCGATCTTTAGACGGATTAATGGTTCGCTGAACACAGAGTCGTATTGAGATTTCAGTATCTCACTCATTTCTTTGTTGTCATCTGTGTAAGATCCGTCTTGTCTGAGCAGGAACCCGATACTAAATGTGATTTTTGCATTGTTTTTGGCATATGAAAAGAATTATTTTGAATTTCTTTCGATTTCACTGATTGATTTTAGGTCCTATTGTCTCTCCTGGATCCTATATGAATCCTTTAACTTAAGCTCAATGTTTTCCACTTCCCTGGTCAATTCTTCCTTCCGTGTTTCAGATAATCTAGCCCCCTTAAGGAGCTCAGTGATTCTTCGCCTTCTCCTGTAGAGGGAGCGTCTCTCTCCAGTTTACTTTTTCTTTCTTTTTCTTAGGGGAATATGTCTTGAACATACTTCAGCTGCCAGGAAGTTGATCCTTTCAAGGCATTGGTTTGGATCCATGTTACTTAAGATATCTTCCCAACATGTTTCATTTAGGACATGGTTTTACCTGATCCCAGTTTATGTTCTTGTTGTTGAAGTTGAATTTGGTGAAGACACCTTCGTAGCTATACTCATTTTGCTGATCAGGACTCCTGTGCATGTAAGTCTGGACTTCGATCAGATTGTGATCAGTTGTTTTTAATATTATATTTTTTACCAGGTCTTCATTATTTGTGAAAATAAGGTCAAGTGTGTTTTCCTGTCTTGTTGGCTCCATTGTCTGCTGGCTTACGGTGTGTTTATTGCAGAGATTCAGCAGCTCATGTGTCTGTAACTTTTCATCTGCGCTGCCTCCAGGTATAGTCTCTGCTATAACATTATTTGCTACATTTTTCCATTTTGTGTCTTAGATTGAAGTCACCAAGCAGCAAGATGTTTGGGGATGGAGCTGGAAGGTTTTCCAGACAGGAGTCAATTTTCAGTAACTGTTCCTTGAACTGTTGGGAAGTTGAATATGGTGGCTTATATACAACCACGATGACTATGTTTTGGTTCTCGATCTTTATTGTTAGAACTTCAACTACATCATTTGTGGTGTTCAGCATCTCTGTGCAAATACGTAAGCCACTTTTCGAAATACAGGCCAACATCCCCTTGTTGCATATTCTTTCTGTCACATCTAAAAAAGTTACCTGTTATCAATATTTTGCTGTCAAAGTTGTTTTTTATGTAGGTCTCTGTGAAGGCTGCAAACATCGTATTTGACTCCTCTAGAAGTGCACTGATGAAAGGTAGTTTGTTGTTGGTGGATGGCTTAAGGCCCTGTATATTAACAAATAAATGAAGTCGTATTGCTTGTTTGTTGGGAGGATTTTGTTTGCATCAGTAGCTGGGGTCTGGAGGGACAGGGGGAGCTACTGGTTGTGCCTTTAGTCCAAAAAGGCTCCAAGGTGATGGATTGTTTTGGTTATTTCTTTCCATTTTCTTTCTTCGTTTCATGCCACTACAAAAATCACTTGAAGTGGGATTATCGTAACTAATATGGTTTGTTTTATGGGGTCTGTACCTCTGGTCCCTTTTAAATGGTATGCCGGGCAGTTGGTGTTGTAGCATTTTTTTTTTTTTGAGGACTGACATTTCAGGGTGGAAGAAATTGTAGGAGGTAGAACGACACACTCCTTTAGACAGGAGGTCCTTCTTATGTTCTTATGTTTTATAGTACTAAGATGAACTTATCGAGAACTCGACAATTGACAGACCTTTGCTAATTACTATTAACAATTTTCTGGTAAATTTTCCAGAGGGACAATTTTACTTCATCGTTGATTCACGTAACTCAACTATATTCTGCATTAGTTTTAACTTTCCAATTTATTGAAGAAAGTTGAGGTAAAGAAGTTACAGGAGAAAGCTGGCTAGGTTGTTTTCTAGGGCGGAAGGGGGGAGGGCCAGCGAGGAGGAGGAGGTCGGAAAAGAGATGTGAGATCGAGGAGGAAGGAGTATCGGATAGGCCAGCAGGAGTATGGGAAGGAGTCTTGAGCGAGGTGATGGAGTCTTGAGCGAGGAGTATCGGATAGGAGTCTTGAGCGAGGGAGTATCGGATAGGAGTCTTGAGCGAGGGAGTATCGGATAGGAGTCTTGAGCGAGGAGGAGTATCGGATATAGGGGTGGGCGAATCGGAGCAAGAGCAAGAAAGACGGGGTGGGGACTTGGGATGGTCGGCAGGAAGTAGGGTTGGAGGGACGAGGTCGAAATGAGGGACGGTCGAAGGGACGTGGATGGAGAGTGGGGAGTGGAAGCGACAGAGTCAGCCTAGTGACTGGGAGGGAGGTAGCTTGGCTTGGAACTCAGCATCCCAGATGACCACACTGGTTAGTACACACACACACACACACACACGTGATGAGGTATCACAGTGGGCGCCTGTGACGAGCGGCGTACCGCAGGGGTCAGTCATAGGACCAGTGTTATTCTTGGTATATGTAAATGACATGACGGACGGGATAGACTCAGAAGTGTCTGTTCGCGGATGATGTGAAGTTAATGAGGAGAATCACATCGGAAGAGGACCAGGCAGGACTTCAAACAGACCTGGACAAGCTTGACATCTGGTCTAGCAACTGGCTTCTCGAATTCAATCCCACCAAATGCAAAGTCATGAAGATCGGAGAAGGGCAAAGAAGACCACTGACAGAATACAGGCTAGGCGGACAAAGGCTACAAACCTCGGCAAAGGAGAAAGACCTTGGGGTGAGTATAACGCCAAGCACGTCTCCGGAGGCACACATCAACCAGATAACTGCGGCAGCATATGGGCGACTGGCAAACCTAAGATTAGCGTTCCGTTACCTTAACAAGGAATCGTTCAAGACACTGTATACCGTGTACGTCAGGCCCATAGTAGAATATGCAGCACCATTCTGGAACCCACACCTGGTCAAGCACGTAAAGAAACTAGAGAAAGTGCAAAGGTTTGCGACAAGGTTAGTTCCACAACTCAGGGGTCTGTCCTATGAAGAAAGGTTGAGGAAATAGGACTAACAACACTGGAGGAAAGAAGGGTCAAGGAGACATGATAACGACATACAAAATACTGCGGGGAATTGACAAGGTAGACAGTGACAGGATGTTCCAGAGAGGTTACACAGAAACAAGGGGACACAACTGGAAGCTGAAGACTCAGATGAGTCAAAGGGATGTTAGGAAGCATTTCTTCAGCCACAGAGTAGTCAGGAAGTGGAATAGTCTAGAGAAAGATATAGTGGAGGCAGGAACCATACATAGTTTTAAGACAAGGTATGATAAAGCTCATGGAGCAGGGAGAGCAGAGACCCAGTAGCGGACAGCGAAGAGGCGGGGCCAGGAGCTGAGTCTCGATCCCTGCAACCACAATTAGGTGAGTACACACACACACACACACACACACACACACACACACACACACACACACAAAGCTGGAGGACCAGGCAGGGATAACAGGGAAGGCACTCCAATGGATCAGGGAATACCTGTCAGGAAGACAGCAGCGAGTCATGGTACGTGGCGAGGTGTCAGAGTGGGCGCCTGTGACGAGTGGTGTTCCACAGGGGTCAGTCCTAGGATAGGTGCTGTTTCTGGTATTTCTGAACGACATGATGGAAGGACCAGGAAGAACTGCAAAGGGATCTAGACAGGCTGCAAGCCTGGTCAAGCAATTGGCTCCTGGAGTTCAGCCCCACCAAGTGCAAAGTCATGAAGATTGGGGAAGGGCATAGAAGACCGCAGACGGAGTACAGTCTAGGGGGCCAGAGACTACAAACCTCACTCAAGGAAAAAGATCTTGGGGTGAGTATAACACCAAGCACATCTCCTGAGGCGCACATCAACCAAATAACTGCTGCAGCATACGGGCGCCTAGCAAATCTAAGAACAGCATTCCGACATCTTAATAAGGAATCGTTCAGGACCCTGTACACTGTGTACGTTAGGCCCATATTGGAGTATGCAGCACCAGTTTGGAACCCACACCTAGCCAAGCACGTAAATAAACTAGAGAAAGTGCAAAGGTTTGTAACAAGACTAGTCCCGGAGCTAAGGGTCGTCAGGTCGAGAAATCGACCTGACGACGCTGGAGGACAGGAGAGATAGGGGGGACATGATAACGACATATAAAATACTGAGAGGAATTTATAAGGTGGACAGATATAGAATGTTCCAGAGATGGGACACAGTTGGAAGTTGAAGACTCAGATGAATCACAGGGATGTTAGGAAGTATTTCTTCAGTCACAGAGTGGTCAGGAAGTATAATAGTTTGGGAAGCGATGTAGTGGAGGCAGAATCCTGAGCCATGGCTCAGGGAGAGTGACCCAGTAGCGGCCAGTGAAGAGGCGGGGCCAGGAGCTATGCCTTGACCCTTGCAACCACAACTAGGTGAGTACACACACACGACTAGTCCCGGAGCTAAGGGGTATGTCCTACGAGATGTTAAAGGAAATGGACCTGACGACACTGGAGGACAGGAGAGATAGGGGGGGACATGATAACGACATATAAAATACTGAGAGAAATTGACAAGGTGGACAGAGACAGAATGTTCCAGAGATGGGACACAGCAACAAGGGGACACAGTTGGAAGTTGAAGACTCAGATGAGTCACAGGGATGTTAGGAAGTATTTCTTCAGTCACAGAGTGGTCAGGAAGTGGAATAATTTGGGAAGCGATGTAGTGGAGGTAGGATCCATACATAGCTTTAAGAAGTGGTATGATAAAGCTCATGGAGCAGGAAGAGTGACCCAGTGAAGAGGCGGGGCCAGGAGTTGTGACTCTACCCCTGCAACCACAACTAGGTGAGTACACACACACACACACGCGCGCATGCACGCGCGCGCGACGTAGCAACAGTGAAGGTGATGGTTGATAATGAGTATGATGGTGATAAACAAATGTCCCCAGCACAGCATCTGGTTAAGTTAGGTGGCTCATGAACCTTCATGAACATCTCGAGCCTTTGGTGATCCTAGGGACCTTCACCTGCACCAAGAACGAGGTCACCTCTTCACAGCTGAGGGCTGAGCGCAGGACGGAGAACGCTCATGAAAAAAACAGAGGTCAATGAGGTATGCACAAAAAGGTCAGCCCTGTTCCGCCACTTGAAAAAAGCAGAAGTACACTATAAATTGAAAGTTTAATATCTTTATTTAGCGCCCCATACCCATGGTGTGGGCGCCAGTCAATGACACATGGGTATGTTGCCAGTAACTGGGCTTTATTTTAATTGCAAAGAAAAAAAATCTTACACAAAACCAATTACCAGTTGTAACTTATAATAACTGAGTCAGTATGATTTAATCCAAAAACACTATCAGAATAACAAGAGAGGCCAAATGCTATTGCCAAATTTACAGTGAAAAATTATATCCCGGCAGCCAACCCCGAAGATATAGGTTAGCGACATTACACTCCGGTGACTCAGCAAATGTTCATTCCAGGGTCCACAACACCTGACCATCATCAGCATGTATCTTAAAACACTAATATCAACGCCTGACTTTAGTCAATCTCTTAATCCAAATTCTAACAATGTACTTGAGCATTATAGAAAACAGAGCACTGCAGTAGGTTAACTGGCCTACTGTTGTAAAGAAAACATAACTCGACTCATTACATTAACTTCTGGTCAAAGATGGTATCAAATACCGATAAGTCTGTAAATAAGACACAAGTGCAAGAGTAGAGCATTTATTATGGAAATAATTCGCTCACCCAGAGCTTTGTCAGTCTAATACTGACTTTAGAAAAACACTGCATTCAATGTATAGACGAAACAAGTTAAGGTGTAGATGGTCACATCGTGTAGAGATAACCTTAACAACACCTGCTTCATACACCAAAATTCCCGTGGACACTTTGTAGTGAGATGAAGTTAAACTGGTCATTAAGGAAAATTATTTACAAAGGTGAGAGTATGGAGTCGGTGTTGATTGCTACGTCTCATATAGCTGTCTGGAACACTTGTAGTTTTCCTTTGTCCGGGATCATGGCTAAATTAATATTATACTGTCGAAACACAGCGATCCAGTTACCTCAATTTCTTACATCTCTCTCTAGGATATGACTATCCACTTGATGCTGCCCCCACCTATATATTCTCCACGTATCTCATCCTTTGTATTGGACTGACGAAGCTCCCAATGAACAACAGATTTCGTTTCTAAAATAAATGTGCTATTGTTGCAGCTGTGTATTAACTTCCTGGGGGTCAGCGTTTGTTGGCCTGGTCTCGGACCAGGCTTTGTGCTTGTTGGCCTGGTCTCGGACCAGGCTTTGTGCTTGTTGGCCTGGTCTCGGACCAGGCTTTGTGCTTGTTGGCCTGCTCAGATAAATATTGCAGGGAATCAGACTAGCAGGAATAGCATGACAAACAGAAAACTTAAATTGGTTATTTGGAAGAAAAATAGCAGCCAGTAACAAGGAAAATATAACTTTTAAGAATATACAGGTAGGAAATGTGGGCCGCCAGCAGCAACAGCCTGGTTGATCAGGCAAGCACCAGACAAACCTGGCCCAAGGCCGGACTCCGGAAATAGAAAAAGTCTCGAAGGTTATCAAAGGTATTAGAGAAATTTTGAAGCCACACAATATTAACATAGAATATGATGGAAGAAATCACAATAACACACGTGATTGCAATTATGTAAAAATACCAGTGAAAATAGGAAATAAACCTGAGCGTTTTCATGTGCTTACTTGAAGCACATGAAAGCGCTCACGCTTTATTCCCTAGTTTTATTGTGATATTTTTACATAGAATAAGATGTAATTATATAAGGAAATTGGTGACGGTAGTGAAGAGTAAGTAGATAGAAGAGCCAGTTACAAGTTCGTTCTTGGTTAAATATGCTCAACACACTATTTATGTCTCCTTTATTCATATCTGTGAGGAAAAGCCAGTAATAAGTGGGGGTTATGGTTGTTCAGACACCCAGGAACCATCTACCGTCTAGCGGGCTGAGGCTGAACTCCAGTTCCTGGGGTCTGATTTGCTTTAATTTCTACTCCTGGTAGTATTAACCTTACCAGGTGTGGGTTGAAGTTTGGAGAATCACTTCACTTCCACTTTTCTCCTGACCAGGTGAGGTGATCTACCAGGAGTATTTCTGTTTATTTCTGAGTATTTCTGTTTATTTCTGAGTATTTCTGTTTATTTCTGATTTGCCTGGTCATCCAGAGTAGACGCTAGTATATTGGAGCAAGATCCCTGTTTACGGACATTACGACTCCTCACCCTTCAAATCTTAATTGTGGTGCTGCAACCAAGTGGTGAGAGGATTTTCCAGAACATGGGACGAGCACCGCCACCCAGGATAACCTACACTATTCCTTCATAACATCACAAGACCATCCTGGGCATTATATACTCCTGCCCTAACATCATACTGGTACCACAACGGCCAATTTTTATTTTTATTTAATTTTAATTAAAAGCCTTAGAAAAATATCTTATTATTCCTCAAGTTATTCATTTATTTGTTTTTCCATTCTTTTTGTTCAGGCGGAAGTCGTTCCCTGACAATATCTTTCTTACATTTTTATATCTCTTCTACTCTCTGCAAGACGGCGTAGGTTCAGGGCTCTCATTAATTTTGTCATCTGTCTCCGTATGTTCTCAGGGCAAAAGTTTAATGTGACGGTTCATTACATAATTATTGAAAATACATTTGAAATTTGCAGTAGATGTGTTAAATACCAACAAGCTGGCATAAAGTCAACATAAGCTGGATGTAAAGGTTATTTAAGACGACGTTAAGCTTGGAAACCAAGATTAATCTTCAAGTGAAACATCGTCTTTAAAAGAAGTCTCTGTACTGCTTATAGTTTTGTCGAAAATGGGCCTATATTTAATCTTTATAGAAAGATATATGGTGTAGACCTCCAGACTGAGTCTTTCTTTCTTTCAACACGTCGGTCGTTTCCCACCGAAGCGGGGTGGCCGAAAAGGAAAAACGAAAGTTTCTCCTTTTACATTTAGTAATATATACAGGAGAAGGGGTTACTAGCCCCTTGCTCCCGGCATTTTAGTCGCCTCTTACGACACGCATGGCTTACGGAGGAAGAATTCTGTTCCACTTCCCCATGGAGATAAGAGGGAATAAGAACAAGAACTAGTAAGAAAATAGAAGAAAACCCAGAGGGGTGTGTGTGTATATATATATATATATATATATATATATATATATATATATATATATATATATATATATATATATATATATATATATATATATGCTTGTACATGAATGTGTAGTGTGACCTAAGTGTAAGTAGAAGTAACAAGACATACCTGAAATCTTGCATGTTTATGAGACAGAAAAAAAGACACCAGCAATCCTACCATCATGTAAAACAATTAGAGGCTTTCGTTTTAGACTCACTTGGCAGGACAGTAGTACCTCCCTGGGTGGTACTACTGTCCTGACTGAGTCATCCGTGTATATATGACACAAACCTATTAGATCACGTCTTTGAAGCAAGTACCCAGGGTTGATAAAATTAAGAGGCTAGACAAGTGAGAATGAAATTAGTGGGAGTAGGACCTGCTTTGCACAGGCCAGGAGGCCAACTGCATTGCTTCTGTTCTCATGATTGAATGTGTATGATCAGTCGTCATACATGGTTCGATTTCAGAGATCGCGTGAGGCGAACGTTAGAACACCATGGTGTCCTCTTGGTTAGCACAACGGTAAGGTGGAGAGTGTGGACTTTTTTGATCATCATAGTGGTAAGTCTGAGAGTATAACCTTTAAGACTGAACAGAGGAAACCTTGGGGAATCACTTTTTTTTGGGACTGAACAGTGTAAGTTTGAGATTTTGGGCTACCACCTTGATAAGGCTGAGGATGCGACTTTTTGGTCGCATCATCAGCCTTATCATTAATGGTAAGTCTGAAAATGGAACCTTTCTGGTTCGCACAGGAGTCAGTCTGAGTATGTTAAATTTTTGGTCAGCCCAGTCATTAACATGAGGGTGTGACCCCTAGCTGTCATCGAGAGTGCGCTTGGTAAGTTCCTAAACTAGGAGACCTGGTCTGGGACTTGCCCGTGGGGGCAGCGACCCTCCTGAACTATCTGCAGGTAGTGTACGTGTAAACATTTTTGATCAACACAGAACATGAGGATCTGATATTTTTATAGAGCACAGTAATAAAACAAAGGGTGTGACCTTTTGGCCAACACTGTGGTAAGTGTGAGTAGGTCAGGGCGGCGCTGATCAGGAACACGAGCAGGTGATTCTGGGGAAGTGGAAGGTCGGCATCATCACCTGGAAGTGGTTAAGTGGGCTACCTCTCCCTGTGTTCCAAATATTACCTCCAACCGCACCACCCACTCATTTGGGAGCTGACCTTTGAATTGTGGCGGTGGTGGCAGAGGTGGGGGCAGTAGCGGTGATGGTAGTAGTGGGAATGACGATGATGTCGATGTAAATGGGAGCAGTGGTGGAAATAGCGAAGGCGACTTTAATTAAAGTATATGGAAAAGGTAAACAGCAGACCTTACACACCACGTCGAAATTGTATTAAGACTAAGTACAGTATGTTCTCTGAATATCTATGCACGAACGCTCACGCAAGCACGCGCTCACGCACACGCAAGCAAGCAGACACACACACACACATATATATAGAGACTGGTTGGTGCCACCGCCCTACCATACTCTGAAAACTTACCCTACTTCTCCTGTTGTTCCCCTTGCAACATTGCACAGCTCCTGATGACACACTGAGAAGTGTGAAAGTACTTGAGCTAAAGATTTCCACCCCCCGTGGCTTGTCTTGCATATCTATCTATCTATCTATATATATCTATATATATATATATATATATATATATATATATATATATATATATATATATATATATATATATATACTATATGCAATACAAGCACTCTTAGCAATGCAGAACAAGCCACATGGGGCTGGAAATCTTCAGCTCAAAATTTTTTGCACTGTGCGTCGTCAGGATCTATGCAGTGTTGCAAGGTTAGCAACAAATCCCCATGTGGCTTTTTCTGCATATATATATATATATATATATATATATATATATATATATATATATATATATATATATATATGCAAAAAGATCACAGTAAACATGGTGATATCAAAATATGCAAGAAAACCACTATGAAAAATAGATGAATTCCAAGCGCTTGTGATACCACTATCAAGGAACTATAGTTCCTTGATAATGTAGTCACGAAAGCCTAATTCTTCTATTTTTCATAGTATTTTCTTCATATATATATATATATATATATATATATATATATATATATATATATATATATATATATATATATATATATATATATGTCGTGCCGATTAGGTAAAATTGCGATTTTGGCTTAAATAGCAACGCTCACCTTGCCATATAAGACAAGTGAAAATTTGTGTATGCAATAATTTCGCCAAAATCATTCTAAACATAACGAAAAAATATATTTCATTGTGTTTGTTTATTATTAAATTAATGTTAACGTATCTAAAATATATTTAGTTGTGTTAGGCTAAATTAAATTGCGCTTGTTGTAATAAGGTTAGGTAGGTTTTCAAAGTTTCTCTTGGTACAAAATTATAAATTCTTACATTAACATAAATGAGGGGTAATGCATGCTGTATTCTGGGCACGCGCACCAGCTCGGAAGAGCTGGATGAGATTTTCGCATTATAATCAGTGACAAAGATGTAACAATATGTACTAGACATGTATCTCTCACCTCGTGTACTGTATATGCCATCTTTATATCAACAATGTATCTCTCAAATCTTTTGTACCATATTATGTAATAAAACATACCTATTGGTAAAAAAAATTAAAAGATGGGGTGGTAGGAGAAGTGGAATATTCAAATGGCATCAGGAAGAAATCCAAATATTCTTCCTTGAAGCCTTTTATCCACTTCTCCGAGTCTATGGGTCCCACAATTTGTACCAGAGGTGGACCCCATCCTATATATATATATATATATATATATATATATATATATATATATATATATATATATATATATATATTGTGTGTGTGTGTGTGTGTGTGTGTGTGTGTGTGTGTGTGTGTGTGTGTGTGTCGTGCCTAATAATTCCAACTTGTCAAATAGGCCGAACTCCCTTAGAAATTAAACTTTTCCCAAAAAATCTTATACAGAATGATATATATTTTTATTTCATTTGACAATGATATTAGACTTGTTTAAGATTTCTTTTTAAAGCAGTTTATGACTGAACGAACTGGAAGTGGTAAATTTCCTGACGTAGTTTTGGCTAAGATAGCAGTACCGGCAGAATGTCGATATAAAGACATTTAAGCCAATTGAGAACATTTAATTCGAGGAGACATTTTGTGACCCGTTGCTTATGAAAAAAGGGTTGAATTTAAGAGACTGCCTAGCATGGGCCAGTAGGCCTACGGCAGTGCTCCTTGAGTCTCATGTTATTATTGGTAAACTTGTGTGTGGTATGGTCACGCTCCCACCTTCCTATCTCTGGTCGTGGCTTGCCCAATACTAGCCTGGCATTCCAAACGTTAGGCCTGTTCACTCACCCTTCGTATATACACAAGGCCTAACTAGCCTGAATTTGGTGCATCCAATGAGTCTTCTGACACTGGTGAGTGTTGACAACGGCGAAGGTGGTGGTGTTGGCAGCGGTGTTGGCAGAGAGCTGTACAGTTTTGTTAATGCATTCAGTATTACTCTTACAAGGTTTTGAAAACTTGCTATTTAGAACAAGAGATTTCAAGTGTGTATGAAAAGAATGTCTTGTGAGCAGCTACCCTATCCTGTGTAACACTTACATGATTCCCTGTTGAATATATTCCATCACATACGATGGATTTTTGGGTTGAAATCTTTCAACCTAAGCTGGGAGACTTCAGTACAGCAATGAGGACATCAAGTATTTTTTTATTAAGGATTCAACAGCAAGGGAAACTTAAAATTCTCGCTCCATCAGAGCTGGAGTTATTATCACTTGGGAATGATCCTTTGTCAGGATCGCCTGTCTTATCATCATCTCAGAGCCGAACCAACAAAAATAACACCCAGTAGAAAGAAGAAAAAGAAGGGGTGAGTGGTAGAGAAATTTGGACTACATTATATATCTCAAAATACATGAATACATGCATACATATATAACAAATGAAGATTCATTGTTGCAATAGCCTCTTGTGTGGGGGGGGGTGAAACTGTGAAACAAACATGCAGAAGGCGGATGTGCAGCTGCCCTTTGATACAGATGGTATGTACAACTAAGTGTTAATAATTTAAAGGTCAGACGCATAAGATAGAGTAGTTGGTATTACCGATCTGAAGCCGGCACTGACAATTACTGACATATATATATATATATATATATATATATATATATATATATATATATATATATATATATATATATATATACACACACAAGCTATACAAGATGCAAAACATCCATGGGGAGTTGAATGATAGCTTATGGTCAGCACATCAAAGGAAGGGAATAGCTATGGGTAATCCATTGTCTCCTCTATTGAGCAAATTGTATGTGGAGTTTTTCGAGGCTAGGCTTTTGAAAAATATCCTTCCCTGTAAATATGAATGGTTCAGACATGTGGATGACATTTGTGTCTTTGGCCAAATGATATGGCCCTTGATACATTTTTACCGAGACTTAACGCTTTGGTCCCGTATATTAAATTCACCGTGGATTAAAGAAGTGGAATCTAAACTTCCATTCTTAGATGTGTTGATACACCGGTTGATAGAAAGTTTAAGTTTACAGTATATAGGAAGGCCACTAATGTGTGCTCATACATTCACTACTGTTCCAACCATGAGACAAGAGTAAAAAGGAGTGTTTTTCTCACTGTTTGTGAGAGGTTACCAGTTGTGCAGCCCACAGTTTCTAGATGAAGAAATTAGGAAAATATTTGACATTGCCAGGAAACTGAGGTACCGTAAGGAGTTCGTGTAATCAGCATTTATGGCACCTAGGAAAGCTTATCATAGAGCTGAGTCTAGGATAACACCTCAGATCAAGAAAATGTGCTGGTTCTCCCATATAATGAGAATTTGTCTGTCCTGCCAATTGCCCGTAAAAGATTTAACATACAAGTAGTTTTTAAGAATGAATTCACAGACTATTAACAGCATTTTGATAAGAATTCTCCTCAACTTTGTGTCGGTGGTGTTTACAGGATTAGTTGCAATGGTTGCAACTTACCTTATGTGGGACAGACACAACACTGATGTTGATACCAACTGCCCAGGAATCAAATGCAGTTTTAAGTCACATCAAAGTCTGTAATAACTTGGAAAACTGGTTGGAAGCGTCATTGTCCCTTGTTCCACTTGGCTTGTACGGAATATTGTAGAATCGGCAGTTATAAAACATGATAAACGTTCATTATAATAGTGGTAGCTCTTTCAAATTAGATTCGTTTATAGTTGAGGCTCTTGTACATATCCTAAAACTGGACTCCTATACAAATGCATTGGATTGTCTTAAGTGTTGTAGTTCCACATCGAGAAATTAGGGCCTTTTTTGTGCTTGTTCTTGATGGTTAGATCTGCGTCTGCCTGAGAATCTTGAATGTGTTGGCCATTGACCGTTTTCTAGATGTATGGAAAATTCCTAAGATAATTTCCGATATATCTATATTTAGAATGTAAAGTCTTTTATATCATATCGAAGTCTGACTTAATTTTTGATAATTTTCAAGTCACTAATGTTACGTTCGTTACGTTATTACTACAGTATCAGTGTTTGTGGCCTGGATGTCTTCTAATGCTTTAATATCAATCTCTGGCACTGGGTACTGGGTATTGGCATGCCTGGGGCATTTACCTCCTCTTGCCTCATTCGAGCAAAGACACTTCCTCTAAAAGTATTTGCAACTTTGCAAGCTGCAGATGTGTTGATTGCAACTCGAAATGCTTAGAACTATCATTCAATTCCCACCCGTGGTTTTACACACACACACATACAACAGCCTAGTGTCTAATCGACATGTGCCTAGGACAAAATGGTAACTAACACACAGAGGAAGTGGAATAGTCTGGCAAGTGACGTAGTGCAGGCAGGAACCATACATAATTTTAATACAAGGTCATGGAGCAGGGAGAAAGAGGATCCAGTAGCGATCAGTGAAGAAGCGGGGCCAGGAGCTATGAATCGACCCCTGCAACCACAAATAGGTGAGTACACACACGCACACAGCGAGCGAGTAGGCCAAGTGTCTAATCGACAAGTGCCTATTATAAAATGGTAATTAATACACACTCTTGGTCAAACAAGTACGAAAACTTGAAAAGGTCCATAGGTTTGCAACAAGACTAGTCACTAAGACACTGCTGAAGGGCGTACATAGTCGCTCAGACACTGCTGAAGGGCGTACATAGTCGCTCAGACACTGCTGAAAGTCATCGCTAAGACACGGCTGGGATGCGTAGATATTTGGTAAGAGGCTTCAGAGTTACGTACACAGTGGATGGGGTGGGAGCCCAGGATGAGGCACTTTCTCTAGGTCAACCAGGTCACCCGGAAAAGGAAAGTTATACTGATAATTAAGTTTTTATGGCCCTCGAGTTTCTTTTTCAGTACTGTGTATGAATCTTTTTGTCTCCGGACATTACTGCGCCGCCAGCTGTACCAAGAAGATAATGGTGCGTCAGTTGGGTTAGCAAAGCTTATTCCTTGGGTACCATTCAAAGGGTTAGGCAAATATTTTTGGTAGTGATATACCTTACCTCTAATGAGTTTCGAGAGTTTTTCTACTCCCGGAGCCCGGTCATGGGCCAGGCTCGTCTGGTGCTTGCCTGGTCAACTAAGCAAGCACATATCCATTACAGCCTGGTTGATCTGTCACTTGGTGAACATATTTGTCCAGTTTCCTCTTGAAGACATCTACACTTGTCCCAGCAGTGTTTCTGATATCTTCTGGTAAGATGTTAAATAATCTGGGACCACCAATGTTGATACAGTGTTCCCTTATTGTTCTCACTGCACCCCTCCCTTTTACTGGGTTTATCTTGCACTTCCTCCCATATTTCTTTCAAGGGATAAACGTTCCTAGAACTCTCTCTTGTTTTCGTTATCCCCTCACTCTTATTACTAAATCATGTTGGCTACTCTAAGTAATGTTAGTAGGCTTCCCTAACTGTGACGACCATAGCAACGCAGTGGCTGAGTATAACCGGGAACGTTCAAACAAGTATGGGTATCACTCTTGCAAGAATGGGTTACATTCCCATTTTCACTTCTGTGCACAACTGATCCTACGCTTTCTCGAGCCTATGCTACGATAACTTATTTTTGACGACACAGTTTTGGGCGTCTTCCTCTTTTCTTCAAGGTGTCTGTCCTGCATTAGTAATCAGAGGCTGACTCGTGTTACACCACACTATTACGGGTACTTGCACGACCCACGAAGGACCTGCTATTCTCACCCAGACAAAGGTAAACACACACGCAGTCTTTTGAGTTATTAAGGCTGGAGTCCGCCTGCATGTTGTTTCATTCGTCAGGAAAAATCTCGTTTAGTGATGCCATTGGTCCTGTAGCGCTGGGCAGCAATAAGTAACCATTGGCTTTCGCTGCTACTGTTGATGGTACTTATTGACACAGGCGAATATGGTAGATATTCATCCTATAGTGGTACGACAAGAGGCCACCGCTGGCGTGCATCGCTGCAGTGTTCCTAGTCTCGCGTCCCAACGCAAATTAGGGTTGTGACCTATACTTTGTATACAGCGCAAATAATTTAGCTAAAACAAATTGTTAAGTTTCATATAGTAGTTATATTTTTTGACTCGTCTGAGATTTTTCAGGAGTCTTAAACTATTTCGTAGGCTCTGGGTACTGTGCCTAAAGTATAATACAAGGCCTGCGCGCCCCTTTCCCGTCGTAGAGCCCCTGGCACCACTGTATGTGCCCTCAGGTGATCTTTTCCCGAGGAATAAATCAACCAATCTTCCTTATCGTAGCTTAATCAAGACAACTTTCACCCGCTCACTTGCCGGCGAAGCAGTGAAATTTGAGACATAATCAGCACGAAAGAGAGAGGCTGTGGTAGAGAAAGTCATGCACCAACCAGGTCAGGTCATGTTGACTCAGATTACCCCGCCCCAATCTCTCTCTCTCTCTCTGATCACCAAGGCTCTCTTCTTGACACTGATCGCAACGGAGAGGTCACTAGATACTGCACTGATGAACCCGAGGGTCGCTGACAGTGTCTGGTGTCAGCAGGGGTCACTAGCCACTGCTTTAGTGAACCCGAGGGTCGCTGACAGTGTCAGGTGTCAGCAGGGGTCACTAGCCACTGCTTTAGTGAACCCGAGGGTCACTGACAGTGTCAGGTGTCAGCAGGGGTCACTAGCCACTGCTTTAGTGAACCCGAGGGTCACTGACAGTGTCTGGTGTCAGAAGGGGTCACTAGCCACTGCTTTAGTGAACCCGAGGGTCACTGACAGTGTCTGGTGTCAGCAGGGGTCACTAGCCACTGCTTTAGTGAACCCGAGGGTCACTGACAGTGTCAGGTGTCTGCAGGGGTCACTAGCCACTGCTTTAGTGAACCCGAGGGTCACTGACAGTGTCTGGTGTCAGCAGGGGTCACTAGCCACTGCTTTAGTGAACCCGAGGGTCACTGATCGCGTCAGGTGTCTTCAGGATTTACACTCGAATTTTAGTAATTGTAAAGTTAACCAGCTTAAAATAAGTTGTATGCCCTTTCATCATATTGGTATACAATGCCGATAAGTTGAAAAATAAAACACGTATGCAACACTTGAATATCTTTATTACCGAAATAAAGATATCCAAGTGTTACACAGTGTCTTATTTTTCAACTTATTTGCCTTTGCTCACATCAGGTTCTTTATTGAACTACCTCTGACTGATACGTCATGGGTGACGTAGATTATTCAACATCTTACCAAAAGACATCAACACTGCTGGAACAAGTGTACAAGTCTTCAAGAGTAAACTGGACAAGTATATTCACCAGGTGCCAGATCAACCAGGCTGTGATGGATATGTGGGGCAGCGGGCCTCCAACAGTAACAGCCTGGTTGTCCAGGATAGCACCAGACAAGCCTGGCCCATGGCCGGGCTCCGAGAGTAGTAAGACTCTCCAGACTCATCAAAGGTAAGGGTAAGACAGATAGAATATTTAGAGTCGGTACTATCTACTACTACTATCATCTACTATTATCTAGATAATTGACGCAAGGATAATAAAGCAGATGGCTCCCTCCCCACCCTCTGGTCACTATCGGTATGAAACTGTTTAGACTGTGCTAACTACAAGTATCAAACTAGTACATGTATGGTATAATGGAGAGTAATTGCAAAATCCAGAAAACTTTTTTTTCTAATCAAGGAGAAAAATTCTTTGTTCCTTTACAAGTCAAGTGTTGGCAGCCTAATTACACGTAGGACAATTGTGATTAGCAAGTCCAAATAAAAACTGCACTTAACAGCAATCCGTCGACAACCCAAACAGGTGAATTTAGGCAACTTCGAGGAAAAAAGTAATCAGGGCCCAGTCACCTAGTTAGGGAGGCTAATGAGCTATTGTCAAGATTAAGTGATGAAGGACTGTAAATTTATTTAGCTTTCGGAGTCTTTCGTTCAACATCGAGATCAATCCAACCATTTAGAGATGCGCTCCAACAACCCCTGCAAGGTTAGGTTAGGTTTGACAGGAAACAGGACAAGTGTTTCCTGACGAAGGTCTCAGCCATATGATCCGCAACTGGTGCTTTTGATCGTTTGACATGGCAAATCACGTCATTTTCAGTGATAAAGTATCTAATTTATGAGATTGTTTCAACTTACTGCATTAAACAGATAATTGGGAACTATATGATGAGACTAAAATATGAAATATCTAAAATATATTAATTGTATTCAGTGAGGTGTGAGAGACCCATCGTGAGATCCCCAGTTTCTTGTTTTCCTATCGCTGACAGGATGAGCTGTTGGTGCACATACTACTGCTCACATGATGAGCTGTTGTTGCACATACTACTGCTCACATGATGAGCTGTTGGTGCACATACTACTGCTGACATGATGAACTGTTGGTGCACATACTACTGCTCACATGATGAGTTGTTGGTGCACATACTACTGCTCACATGATGAGCTGTTGGTGCACATACTACTGCTCACATGATGAGCTGTTGGTGCACATACTACTGCTCACATGATGAGCTGTTGGTGCACATACTACTGCTGACATGATGAACTGTTGGTGCACATACTACTGCTCACATGATGAGTTGTTGGTGCACATACTACTGCTCACATGATGAACTGTTGGTGCACATACTACTGCTCACATGAACTGTTGGTGCACATACTACTGCTCACATGATGAGCTGTTGGTGCACATAGTACTGCTCACATGATGAACTGTTGGTGCACAAACTACTGCTCACATGATGAGCTGTTGGTGCACATACTACTGCTCACATGATGAACTGTTGGTGCACATACTACTGCTCCATGATGAGCTGTTGGTGCAACATACTACTGCTCACATGATGAACTGTTGGTGCACATACTACTGCTCACATGATGAGCTGTTGGTGCACATACTACTGCTCACATGATGAACTGTTGGTGCACATACTACTGCTCACATGATGAACTGTTGGTGCACATACTACTGCTCACATGATGAGCTGTTGGTGCACATACTACTGCTCACATGATGAACTGTTGGTGCACATACTACTGCTCACATGATGAGCTGTTGGTGCACATACTACTGCTCACAGGATGAGCTGTTGGTGCACAATAAACCAGTTGTTCTCAGGAAGAACTGCAGCCACACTATAAACTAGCAGCTCACAGGGTGAGCTATGAAGGCACAGTAAACTAGCAGCTCACAGGGTGAGCTATGAAGGCACAGTAAACTAGCAGCTCACAGGGTGATCTATGAAGGCACAGTAAACTAGCCCTTTAACGTTTTTACAATGAATTATGAGGTCACTGGAAATCGATAAATTTTTAAAGCAATCAATATTTTTGCTTATTCAATGATTTACTGGGTCATCTCAGTCATTTTTGTCAATGACAATGATACCATGACACTCCTGGTCCTGTACGTTGATAACACTCGCCCCAGATAGTACCATGACACTACTGGTCCTGTACGGTGATAACACTCGCCCCAGATAGTACCATGACACACCTGGTCCTGTACGGTGATAACACTCGCCCCAGATAGTACCATTACACTCCTAGTCCTGTACGGTGATAACACTCGCCCCAGATAGTACCATAACACTCCTAGTCCTGTACGGTGATAACACTCGTCCCAGATAGTACCATGATACACCTGGTCCTGTACGGTGATAACACTCACCCCAGATAGTACCATGACACACCTGGTCCTGTACGGTGATAACACTCACCCCAGATAGTACCATGACACTCCTGGTCCTGTACGGTGATAACACTCGCCCCAGATAGTACCATGACACACCTGGTCCTGTACGGTGATAACACTCACCCCAGATAGTACCATGACACACCTGGTCCTGTCCGGTAATAACACTCGTCCCAGATAGTACCATGACACTCCTGGTCCTGTACGGTGATAACACTCGTCCCAGATAGTACCATGACACTCCTGGTCCTGTACGGTGATAACACTCACCCCAGATAGTACCATGACACACCTGGTCCTGTACGGTGATAACACTCACCCCAGATAGTACCATGACACACCTGGTCCTGTACGGTGATAACACTCGCCCCAGATAATACCATGACACACCTGGTCCTGTACGGTGATAACACTCGCCCCAGATAATACCATGACACACCTGGTCCTGTACGGTGATAACACTCGCCCCAGATATTACCATGACACTCCTGGTCCTGTACGGTGATAACGTCCCAGATAGTACCATTACACGCCTGGTCCTGTACGGTGATAACGCCCCAGATAGTACCATGACACGCCTGGTCCTGTACGGTGATAACGTCCCAGATAGTACCATGACACGCCTGGTCCTGTACGGTGATAACGTCCCAGATAGTACCATGACACGCCTGGTCCTTTGATATACCTTTGATATACCTTTGAAGAGTTTCGAGAGTATCTACTCTCTGAGCCCGGCCATGGGCCAGGCTCGTCTGGTGCTTGCCTGGTCAACCAGGCTGTTGCTGCTGGAGGCCCGCTGCCCCACATATCCATCACAGCCTGGTTGATCTGGCACCTGGTGAAGATATTTGTCCAGTTTCCTCTTGAAGGCTTCTACACTGGTTCCAGCCGTGTTTCGGATATCTTCTGGTAAGATGTTGGATAGTCTGGGACCCCGGATGTTAATACAGTGCTCCCGTATTGTCCCCACCGCACCCCTGCTCCTCACTGGATTTATTTTACACTTTCTCCCATATCTCTCACTCCAGTATGTTGTTATGGCAGTGTGCAGATTTGGGACCAGGCCCTCAAGTACTTTCCATGTATATATTATCATGTATCTCTCTCCTCCGCTCCAATGAGTACATGTTCAAGACTTGAAGGCGTTCCCAATAATTTAGATGTTTCAATGGCTCAATGTGAGCCGTAAACGATCTCTGGATTTGTTCCAGCTCTGCTATTTTTCCTGCCCTGAACGGGCCGTCAGCACTGAGCAGTATTCTAAGTGAGGGAGCACTAGCGATTTGAATAGTGTCACCATCGGCATTATTTCCCTTGTTTTGAAAGTTCTCAATACCCACCCCGTCATCTTCCTGGCTGTTGTGATCTTTGTCTTGTTATGGTCTTTAAACGACAGATCAGCAGACATAATTATTCCCAAGTCCTTTACGTGTTCCTTTCGTTCTATGTGGTGACCCTCTTGCGTTTTGTATATAGTGTTCCTTTTGAGTTCTTCATTTTTTCCATACCTAAGCAGCTGAAACTTATCACCATTGAACGTCATGTTGTTCTCCACTGCCCATTGGAAGACCCTGCTTATGTCCTCCTGTAATTTTTCAGTGTCCTCTACCGTAGTGACTTTCATGCTTATTTTAGTGTCATCTGCAAATGATGATACAAAAGTGTGCTGGGTGTTTTTATCTATGTCTGCTATGAGGATTAGAAACAGCAGAGGTGCCAGGACAGTGCCTTGGGGCACTGAGCTTTGACCTCGCTGATGCTGGATCTTGCCCTGTTCACTACTACTTTTTGTGTTCTTTGTGTTAGGAACTCAAAATCCATCTGCCTACCTTCCCGTAATGCCTATGGCCCTCATTTTGTGCGCTATCACTCCATGATCGCATTTGTCAAACGCCTTTGCAAAATCTGTGTAAATCACATCTGCGTTTTGGTCGTCCTCCAATGCCTCTGTAATTCTGTCATAATGGTTCAGCAGCTGTGACAGGCATGATCGACCCGCTCTAAAGCCATGCTGGTTCGGTTATGTTGGTTGTGCTGGTCCATGAACTTTGTAATCTGCCGTCTCATCACTCTTTCAAAGATTTTTATGATGTGAGAAGTGAGGGCTACTGGTCTGTAATTTTTAGCTAGTGCTCTACTACCTCCCTTATGCAAAGGAGCTATGTCTGCACTCTTTAAGGCCTCTGGAATTTCACCTAGATCTAAGCTCTTTCTCCACAGAATACTAAGGGCTCTTGCTAATGGTACTTTGCACTGCTTTATAAATAAAGCATTCCATGAATCTGGTCCAGGTGCTGAGTGAGTGGGCATGTTGGCCATTTCTTTTTCGAAATCTATGGGATTTGTACTAACGTCGGTTAGGTGGTCTGCGCAGCCTTCTGCTGGAGTGAAAATATTTCTGCATTTTCTACCTTGCTGTCATTTAGTGGGTTGCTGAACACTGACTCATACTGTTCTTTTAGAATTTCACTCATTTCCTGTTCATCGTCCGTATACGAATCTCCTCTCAATAATGGTCCAATTCTACAGGTAGTTCTTAGCTTGGATTTTGCATAGGAGTAGAAATATTTTGGGTTTCTTGCAATATCCTGTATGGCTCTTTGTTCCTTTGTACTTCTTCTGTCAGGTATGACATCTTAAGTTTTGCTCTAATTCCGTGATCTCTCGGTTAAGGCTATCTCTCTTCTGTTCCAACATAACTGTGTTTTTCAGCAATTCAGTAACCCGTTTTCTTCTCCTGTACCATCTCCTACGCTCTCTCTCTATATCTGATCTTCTTCGGGGTTTCCTCAATGGTACGTGTTTCATACATACCTTGTATGCTTCTGTATTCAGCTTCTCTAGGCACTGGTGGGGATTTAGGGTGCTCATGTCTGATTCCCATGATATGTCTGATAGCTCTTGGTTTATTTTTTCCCAGTCAATTCTATGGTTATTAAAATTAAACTTACTGAACATTCCGTCTCTAACATTAGTGTCGCAGTTCCCTAACCCTGAGTTAATACTAGTTTGAACTTCTATGATGTTATGATCAGAGTATATTGTTTTTGTAACTGTTATGTCTCTGATTAATTCCTCGTTGTTTGTGAATATCAAATCCAGGGTATTTTCATTTCTAGTGGGATCAATTATCTGTTGGTTTAGTGAGTACTTTTCACAAAGCCTCATTAGTTCCCTGGTATGTGCCTGTTGAGCCAGGGTGCTTCCAGGAGTTATTTCTGGTATAACATTATGGTGCCTCATCTTCCATTTTACATGAGGGAGATTAAAATCTCCAAGGATTAAAATGTTTGGGGTGGGATTCTCTAGCCTATCCAGATAGCTATCTATCTTCTTTAACTGCTCTGTGAATTCCTCCGCAGTTGCTGATGGTGGTTTGTATACTAGGATAATTACTAGATTCTTATTTTCCACTTTAATGCAGAGGATTTCTACTATATCATTCGTAGCGTTCAAAACTTCTGTGCAACAGAGAGTATCTTTTATATAGAGTCCTACTCCTCCCTGTGACCTATTAATTCTATCACATCTATACATGTTATAGTTTTCTATCTTAATCTCTCCGTCCAAAACATCCCTTGTATGTGTTTCTGTAAATGCTCCAAACATGGCATTTGCTTCTGATAGGAGTCCACTAACATAACTAACTTTGTCATTTTTATTTGATTTCAGACCCTGAATATTTGCAAATATGAAGCAGGAGTTACCATTTGGGATGTTTGGTCTTTCTTTGTGTTTGGTTAGTACCACTGGTGATGTCCTACCTGGTATGGCCCCTGGTGCCCATACCCCTGGTTTCTCCAGTACTGACTTTGATTGTTTATACAGCCCTGATGAGCTGGTGCCTGTGTTGTCTTGTCCCACTGTTCTGCCCATCTGTCCCCTCTGTACTATTTCCACCTTTTGTCTCTTTCTTTATCTGGTTGTTTCTCCTTATATCTAAAAAGATTGCTGTTCTTTTTCATTTTCCCTTTCCTGCTTTCTCTGTATCGTACTGTTCCCTTTATATGGTGGTCTGGGCAGCTCATGTCATAACATTCTCTGGACTGTGTTGAAGCTTGACACATCACTGGATGGAAGTATCTGCACTCTTTGTTAAACCGACACTTTCCTTTCCTTAACATGTTGGCACATTTTCTGGTGTGTTTATTCCAACAATCTCTGCCATAAAGGCACATACCTTTAGCATAAATCTGCATATGTTTTGGCTGCCTATATTTACTGACTTTGTATTTTCCCAAAGATCTGCAGAATTATCTGCGTTTTTCCTCTCTTTCCACTCCTTGGTTTTCCTCGTTATCTGCGCTTTTCTCCTTTGATGACATGGGGCCAACATTTTCCCTGGAAGAGGACTCCCTACTATATCTGTATTAGAGGCTATGGCTGTGGTGGTGTCCTTAACCAAAACCGGATGTTCACTATGGCTGGGGCTGGGTCTGGGTCTGTCCTGGGGCTGGGGGCTGAGTTAGCTAATGTTTTTGTCTCCTGTGTTTTTTCCCGTGGATGACTGTTTATTTTTGGGTCAATTGTTGTAGACTGGTCATTCTGTGTGTTATACTTTACCCCTTTCTTATCTTCCCAAGTTCTATATATACCGGGAGACTATTCAATAGTTCCTCTTTTTCTTCATGCTTATTGTTTATTAGCCTCCTGAGTGCTTTCCTGATATCTGTCCATAGTTCCAAATCCTTGTTGCAGATCCAGAAACACCTTTCTAGACGGATGTCACTTCTTGTTACTGTGTTAATTTTTGAACATGTGACATGATGTTTTGAAAAGCAAAGGTTGCATGTGATTCTAGATCTTTTCCCAAGAGCCTTTTCACAAGTCCCACAGATATACTGTACTGCCATTCTGCCTGTATCCTATTTGTATTAGTATATGTGGGATGTACTGATTATGGAGACTTACTACACCTTATATTATATTATTGTTATAATATGTATTTATTTCTGTTTGCTCACTGTATAACTCTCTATATTTATTCCTCTCTGATCAGTCCTATATACATTTTAATGTATTATTCTCACTGAGATCCCCACACTGGTCTAGACAGGATATTGTGGTATGGTGTATATGGTGTTTTTATGGGTGTGTATGGTAGGCCTCCGTGGCTGACTTCAGCACTGCCAGGCGTATGACTAAAGCACACCACTCAGTCCTATACTGCCATGCGATGCCCCGTTTTAGACCACTTTCATTTTCTTAGATCACTATCCTTGTGTTTTCTACTGCCAATTGGGTTCACTAGGTCTTTTTATTCTGTCCTGGTATCCTAGTCTATTCGTTATAAGTGGTAACTCAGATCTATAAAAGTCGCTTGGCACATTGACCACTCCAGGGCAAGTGGTCACCCGCACTGCCACACTACTATTGGATTTAATTTACTTTTATTTTATACCTAATAGTTTATCACTGTGCTGTACACTGGTTATTACAAGGATATACACTATATTTATTCCAGATACCTTTTCTTTTCACTGAACTAATACTGTGGTCATTGCTTTATTTCCACACGATACCTATGCTTCCGGTAGTTTCCCTTACACTTCCATGGCAAAAACTTCCACACTTAGTAGTGGCAGCGAGAAAGACACTTCACATGGTTTTATACTCCAATTATGTATACTGTGATTCCCTGCACCTCAGTGCCACCATCACTTGTTTTTGTTTCTTATAACTATAGAATTTACTTATCTGTTATTTCTGCTTCTCAGGACCTCTGGCAATTTTCACTAGTGCCAATCCTTGTAGTATATTTCCATATGCTATACCATATCTTTTAAGCTATACTGGGGATTTATTACTATTTCTCTTACTACAGATTTGGTTCACTGTATCACTGCACATATATATCCTTGCCACTCGCTATATTACTTAGTTAGTTCAATATATGTTTGTTAATTTTCACCTCCGAATTTGGATGTATCTGGCAATAATTCGCTGGCCTCCAGGCCTATTTCCCACGGTAACGGTTGCTCCACCGGCACTCTAGAATTTACACTATAGTCTATATTTTTTTCCTATTTAATGTTCACTGCGATTTCTCTTATGTTGGTTCAAATGCGTATATGCACTTTATGGTTACACACACTTAATTCTCGCACTGTGTCTCCTCAGCTACTATCAGTAACGCAATTTAAGACGGAGCTCCACCCCGCGTGACCACCCACGACACGACACCACGAGTACGGTGATAACGCCCCAGATAGTACCATGACACGCCTGGTCCTGTACGGTGATAACACTCGCTCCAGATGTGCTATTGCTGTCGCAGTGTTACTTGATATCAGGTCATTAGTTGCATGGTGAAGTAGGTATCAGAGTGAGCAAGGGTGACGAGTCAAATATCTGAAGGATCAGTGCTTAGGGCAGGTGTTCTTAACCTGGGGTATCCATAATAATGGGGGTATGGGACTCCATCTCTGAACAGTTCGCTGTTTTTCTATAAATAAATATATTTAAATCCTTATGATTTTCTTTCAGCTGTTCTGATGCTAGCTGTCCATATGTAAAGTAAAAAAAAAGCTAGTGGCATCTTTTGAAGTCATACTGGTACCTAATAGGACTGGTGGTGATTTCCACAGTTTGGGAGTATGGGACGTGGCCCATACTCTTGGCCGACAGACATCTGACCGAATTTCAATTGGCCGGACGAACATTGCGCCGACAGCCATTTGGCCGAGTAGACAATTGACCGAACGAATAATTAGGTTAGGTGATGAATGCTAGTTCGGCCATATGTCCATTCGGTCAAATGTCCTTCGGTGAAATGTCCGTCGGCGAAGTGTCCGTCGGCCAAATGTCCGGGAGTCATATGGGTCCGGGGACCAGGACAATTCAATACCCTCCCACCATGCATAGACTTCTGGCTGTCTTCAAGAAGGTACCGGACAGATACCTAAAATCAGTACCCGATCACCGTGCTGTGATTCGTACGTTGAATTACGTGCGGCCAACAGTAAGACTGTGCTTGATCAGGCCCTGATCCACTGGGAGACCTGGTTGAGGACTGGACCGCGGGGGCGTTGACCCCCAGAACAATCCCCAGGTAGATATCAGGTAGGTAGTGAGCCCCAGCCACCTAGTAACAAGTGTTACCAGGCTAGGCAGTGTTGTAAATAACCTTCACTACTGTGTAACCCAGTGATGGGTTATACCTCTGGCCTGTAGTGGTGACTCCTGCCCTCTCTTCAAACTCCTTCCCTCCCTCCTTCCCTCCCTCTCTTCTTCCCCCTCCTTCCTCCTCTCCCTCCCTCACTATACTTCCACCTCCCTCCCTATCCTACCACCCCTCCCTCCCCACCTATCCTAATTCTTCTTGTCCTCCCTCGCTCATAATTCTCTATCCCTCCCTCTAAATCCTCCCTCCCCACTGCCTACTCGTCCCTCTCCTTCCCTTCTCCCCTCTGTCCATTCCTTCGCCCTCCCTCCCTCCCTCCTGTCCCTGCCAGTCACCCACCCCTCCCACCTGTCCCTGCCAGTCACCCACCCAGCAGCAGTCATGACCTTCATAGCGGCAACAAAAAGGCTCACATCAGCGCCCAACTTGTGCTTTATCCGGCCTAAGTAGGTATCGTCACGCTCTCCTTCAACTCTTAAGGTGTGTGAGCGCGCGTGCACTCGTGCGTTTGTGTATGTGATCATCGAGTTTTATTTGCTGGGGTCGATGCTCAGCTCTTGGCCCCGTCTCATCGCTGGCCTCTACTGGGTTCTCTCCGAGAGCCTTATCGTTCCTCTTCTTAAAGCTATATATGGATCGTTCTCGCTCGCGCGCGCAACCGTGTGTGTGCGCGTGTGTTCTGCTCGTAACAAATACCTGGTCTGGCGAGACGTATTGACAAGTCTCCTTATATTGCATCTGCTGTCCCTTTTCACCTAACAGTAAACAGCACATATGAGTTAGTTATCCAGGTTCACCTAGTGAAGAGGCATGAATGCCCCCAATGGAATTAAATCATATTGCCTATGTTTCTTGGGTTATTCTGGGTTAATTCGAAGAAAGTCGTCTTTGTGTGGGAGGTTGAGTTTCAGAGAGTGTTTGTGATGGTTCGTGTTTGACCATATGTCCGTATTTTTTTCTAAACTGGATACATCAGCAGTGTTCTGCTATCCTATTCTTTATGACAGATACTTAGTGAGAACAAAAGCTGGCCGTGTATCCCCATCATATTCCATCACACAGGATGGGGCTCATACAAAGTGCTGAAATCTGTCAGCCTGAGCTGACAGTGAGGATATCATGAAGCATTCCAGCAAGGGCTCATCAACTACGTCAGCTACAGAAGACAGGGGAGAAGGGAGGTGACAGACACAGGGGAGAGAGGAAGTGACACACAGGGGAGAGGGGAGGTGACATACAGAGGAGAGGGGAGGTGACACACAGGGGAGAGGGGAGGTGACAGACACAGGAGAGACGGAAGGTGACAGACAGGGGAGAGGGGAGGTGACAGACACAGGAGAGACGGAAGGTGACACAAGGGAGAGGGGAGGTGACATACAGAGGAGAGGGAAGGTGACACACAGGAGAGACGGGAGGTGACACACAGGGGAGAGGAGGTGACAGACACAGGAGAGACGGAAGGTGACAGACACAGGAGAGACGGAAGGTGACAGACAGGGAGAAGGGAGGTGACAGACACAGGAGAGACGGAAGGTGACAGACACAGGAGAGATGGAAGGTGACACACAGGGGAGAGGGGAGGTGACGGACACAGGGAAGGTACAGACACAGAGGAGAGAGGGAGATTGTCGGCCAGATTTCAAGCTTTCAACCCTCTTTAGCTTGGTGACTGGCTGGCTGGCTTTCTCTTCCATTCTCACCCACTGTCTCAAAACACTTTCTCCCGTTTCTCTCGCTTCGACACACCTGTTTAGAAAATGATGACGAGGGAGAATCAGTGTCGAGGTTTGCGATGTCTGAAGTATAGAGGTTCTAATGAATATCATGGTATACAGTGTCGACAAGTTGATAATTAAGATACATGTACTGTATATTTTTTTTATTAACACATCGGCCGTCTCCCACCAAGGCAGGGTGGCCCGAAAAAGAAAAACTTTCATCATTCACTCCATCACTGTCTTGCCAGAGGCGTGCTTACACTACAGTTATAAAACTGCAACATTAACACCCCTCCTTCAGAGTGCAGGCAGTGTACTTCCCATCTCCAGAACTCAAGTCCGGCCTGCCGGTTTCCCTGAATCCCTTCATAAATATTACCTTGTTTACACTCCAACAGCACGTCAAGTCCTTAAAACTATTTGTCTCCATTCGCTCCTATCTAACACGCTCACACACGCTTGCTGGAAGTCCAAGCCCCTCCACACAAAACCTCATTTACACCCTCCCTTCAACGTTTCCTAGGCCGACCACTACCCCGCCTTCCCTCCACTACAGATTTATACACTCTCGAAGTCATTCCATCCTCATGTACTATAGTTATTCAGAAACTTTTCGCCTACTCATTAGGCTTCTTCAGTCACATACAGAGGCAGCGGAAACAGTAGAGATGTGAAGACGATGTAATCAGTCCATCACATGTGTCTTATCAAGACCCTACATGCTGTTGCTACTGGGGTAAGGAAGATTATTTGCGAGGAGAGGGCACCTGTTTGACTTTTATGCGCGCACACATGCCCATATAAGCACATGAGGTCAAACACATACACATGAGCTCTCACACATGCACATGAGCTTTCACACATGCACATGAGCTCTCACACATGCGCATGAGCTCTTGTACATTCACATGCGGTTTCACACACATTCGTATTCTCACACGCGGCCAGTTTGAGAAGCAGGGCCAGGTACTAGATTTTCACTCTGTAGATTATAGTATAGTTATAGACTTGGGATCACCTGTGTTGTGTTTGTTGGAGTCACCTGGCTAGTACGTGGGAATCACCTGTTCTGTGTTTGCTGGAGTTACCTGGCTGGTACATGGGAATCACCTGTTCTGTGTTTGCTGGAGTCACCTGGCTAGTACGTGGGAATCACCTGTTCTGTGTTTGCTGGAGTCACCTGGCTAGTACGTGGGAATCACCTGTTCTGTGTTTGCTGGAGTTACCTGGCTAGTACGTGGGAATCACCTGTTCTGTGTTTGCTGGAGTTACCTGGCTAGTACGTGGGAATCACCTGTTCTGTGTTTGCTGGAGTTACCTGGCTAGTACGTGGGAATCACCTGTCTTGTGTTTGCTGGAGACACCTGGCTAGTACGTGAGAATCACCAGTTCTGTGTTTGCTGGAGTTACCTGGCTAGTACGTGCGAATCACCTGTTCTGTGTTTGCTGGAGTCACCTGGCTAGTACGTGGGAATCACCTGTTCTGTGTTTGCTGGAGTTACCTGGCTAGTACGTGGGAATCACCTGTTCTGTGTTTGCTGGAGTTACCTGGCTAGTACGTGGGAATCACCTGTCTTGTGTTTGCTGGGGACACCTGGCTAGTACGTGAGAATCACCTGTTCTGTGTTTGCTGGAGTTACCTGGCTAGTACGTGCGAATCACCTGTTCTGTGTTTGCTGGAGTCACCTGGCTAGTACGTGGGAATCACCTGTTCTGTGTTTGCTGGAGTCACCTGGCTAGTACGTGGGAATCACCTGTCTTGTTTTTGCTGGAGTTACCTGGCTGGTACGTGGGAATCACCTGTTCTGTGTTTGCTGGAGTTACCTGGCTAGTACGTGGGAATCACCTGTCTTGTGTTTGCTGGAGTCACCTGGTTGGTACGTGGGAATCACCTGTCTTGTGTTTGCTGGAGTCACCTGGCTGGTACGTGGGAATCACCTGTCTTGTGTTTGCTGGAGTCGCCTGGTTGGTACGTGGGAATCACCTGTCTTGTGTTTGCTGGAATCACCTGGCTAGTACGTGGGAATCATCTGTCTTATGTTTGCTGGAGTCACCTGGCTAGTACGTGGGAATCACCTGTCTTGTGTTTGCTGGAGTCACCTGGTTGGTACGTGGGAATCACCTGTCTTGTGTTTGCTGGAGTCACCTGGCTGGTACGTGGGAATCACCTGTCTTGTGTTTGCTGGAGTCACCTGGCTAGTACGTGGGAATCACCTGTCGTGTGTTTGCTGGAGTCACCTGGCTAGTACGTGGGAATCACCTGTCTTGTGTTTGCTGGAGTCACCTGGTTGGTACGTGGGAATCACCTGTCTTGTGTTTGCTTGAGTTACCTGGCTGGTACGTGGGAATCACCTGTCTTGTGTTTGCTGGAGTTACTTGGCTAGTACGTGGGAATCATCTGTCTTGTGTTTGCTGGAGTTACCTGGCTAGTACGTGGGAATCACCTGTCTTGTGTTTGCTGGAGTCACCTGGCTAGTACGTGGGAATCACCTGTCTTGTGTTTGCTGGAGTCACTTGGCTGGTACGTGGGAAACACCTGTTTTGTGTTTGCTGGAGTCACCTGTCTAGTACGTGGGAATCACCTGTCTTGTGTTTGCTGGAGTCACCTGGCTAGTACGTGGGAATCACCTGTCTTGTGTTTGCTGGAGTCACCTGGTTGGTACGTGGGAATCACCTGTCTTGTGTTTGCTGGAGTCACCTGGCTGGTACGTGGGAATCACCTGTCTTGTGTTTGCTGGAGTCACCTGGCTAGTACGTGGGAATCACCTGTCTTGTGTTTGCTGGAGTCGCCTGGCTAGTACGTGGGAATCACCTGTCTTGTGTTTGCTGGAGTCACCTGGCTAGTATGTGGGAATCACCTGTCTTGTGTTTGCTGGAGTCCCTGGCTAGTACGTGGGAATCACCTGTCTTGTGTTTGCTGGAGTCACCTGGCTAGTAGTGGGAATCACCTGTCATGTGTTTGCTGGAGTCACCTGGCTAGTACGTGGGAATCACCTGTCTTGTGTTTGCTGGAGTACCTGCTAGTACATGGGAATTACCTGTCTTGTGTTTGCTGGAGTCACCTGGCTAGTACGTTTGAATCACCTGTCTTGGGTTTGCTTGAGTTACCTGGCTGGTACGTGGGAATCACCTGTCTTGTGTTTGCTGGAGTCACCTGGCTAGTACGTGGGAATCACCTGTCTTGTGTTTGCTGGAGTCACCTGGCTAGTACGTGGGAATCACCTGTCTTGTGTTTGCTGGAGACACCTGTAGTACGTGGGAATCACCTGTCTTGTGTTTGCTGGAGTTACCTGGCTGGTACGTGGGAATCACCTGTCTGTGTTTGCTGGAGTCACCTGGCTAGTACGTGGGAATCACCTGTCTTGTGTTTGCTTGAGTCACCTGGCTAGTACGTGGGAATCACCTGTCTTGTGTTTGCTGGAGTCACCTGTGGTACGTGGAATCACCTGTCTTGTGTTTGCTGGAGACACCTGGCTGTACGTGGAATCACCTGTCTTGTGTTTGCTGGAGTTACCTGGCTGGTACGTGGGAATCACCTGTCTTGTGTTTGCTGGAGTCACCTGGGTAGTACGTGGAATCACCTGTCTTGTGTTTGCTGGAGTCACCTGGCTAGTATGTGGGAATCACCTGTCTTGTGTTTGCTGGAGTCGCCTGGCTAGTACGTGGGAATCACCTGTCTTGTGTTTGCTGGAGTCACCTGGCTAGTACGTGGGAATCACCTGTCTTGTGTTTGCTGGAGTCACCTGGCTAGTACGTGGGAATCACCTGTCTTGTGTTTGCTGGAGACACCTGGCTAGTACGTGGGAATCACCTGTCTTGTGTTTGCTGGAGTTACCTGGCTGGTTCGTGGGAATCACCTGTCTTGTGTTTGCTGGAGTCACCTGGGTAGTACGTGGGAATCACCTGTCTTGTGTTTGCTGGAGTCACATGGCTAGTACGTGGGAATCACCTGTCTTGTGTTTGCTGGAGTCACCTGGGTAGTACGTGGAATCACCTGTCTTGTGTTTGCTGGAGTCACCTGGCTAGTACGTGGGAATCACCTGTCTTGTGTTTGCTGGAGTCACCTGGCTAGTACGTGGGAATCACCTGTCTTGTGTTTGCTGGAGTCACCTGGCTAGTACGTGGGAATCACCTGTCTTGTGTTTGCTGGAGTCACCTGGCTAGTACGTGGGAATCACCTGTCTTGTGTTTGCTGGAGTCACCTGGCTAGTACGTGGGAATCACCTGTCTTGTGTTTGCTTGAGTCACCTGGCTAGTACGTGGGAATCACCTGTCTTGTGTTTGCTGGAGTCACCTGGCTAGTACGTGGGAATCACCTGTCTTGTGTTTGCTGGAGTCACCTGGCTAGTACGTGGGAATCACCTGTCTTGTGTTTGCTGGAGTCACCTGGCTGGTATATCTCTCAACGGAAATTTTACAAACATTATATAAATGATTTAGAAAACCGAGAAGTTGATGAATGGGATTTTTTTTTTCAAATGTAGAAGCTGCCCAAAGAACACTATAGAAAAATTAGATCAACTAAAAATGATCTCGAATGAATAGAATACCAAAACATCTCCTGGGAGAGAAGAGAGGAATTTTCTGGAGAGAAGAATTTTCTGGACCAATATGTTTATATTAATATATAAATTAAAAGAAATGGGGGTGTTAAGACAAGCTAAATCAGACTTTAGAATTAATGTTCCGAGAGAAAGTGAGACAAATGTGGATGAATTTTCTCAGGCATTCAGGACAAAATCCAGGGTAAAAAATTAGCACTTAAACTAGATCTGCTCTGATGGTGAGCAGATGTGCTATATTTTTTAGCAGTTTTGTCCTGTCGATTTTCACATACGACGACGATATCCCAGCAATTAATAGCATTTTAGGTCTTGCAACAACAAAGTGTATAAAGTTACTAGGGACATTTTATTAATTAGATAGACCGATTAAATCACAGTAAGTCCCAGCACCTTGACGATCTGTTTTCAAGGATGCTTAATAGAGTACAAGACGAAACTTAGGGAGTTGCAAGCTTGTTCGATGACACTGCAGACAAGTTTCGTGTTGGAAATGTAGAAAATTGCTAATGTAATCCTCATCTTCCAGTCCGGAGGTAAGTCCATACCATCAAATTACTGACCAGTAAGTCTGATTGCATTGGTAAACAAATTATTAGAATCAGTAGCCGATATTAGAAGTTACCTTGATGAGCATAATTTAATTAGCATATAAGACTTTAAAAAGTGGCCGCACATGGTAATGAAGGAAAAATTCTCTTATGGATTGAGTCATGGCTGACTGATAGGAAGCAGAGTTTGCATAAACATGATGGTTATTAGAACGGAACTTGTCAAAAGCGGCCTTAAATAAGGATAAGTTTTGTTCCCCTTGTTGCTTATAATTTAATTTAATTACCTTGACGGGGAAATGAAAAGCAACATGAGTAAATTTGCTGACGATACAAAAAGAGGTTAAATAGTAGATTCGGATGAGAATACCATTGAACTTATAAATGACGTAAATTATGATAAAGAAGACTTTGATAAATTGAACATATTGAGTGACAATAACTGAATGATGGCACCACCATGTGCCATTTAATAGAAATTGATGATGGTATAAACCATAAGTGCTAAGTAAGTGGAATGAGTAATGGGGCGTAACGTAAGTACCAAGTAATGGAAGTGGGTGATGGCATTTAGCGGGAGCAAAAACAAAACCTGATGAAGAATATAAATCATGGTAGAGTATTAAAAACCAGAGATATAGGTCACCAGTGGCCACTAATGCAATAATGACAACCTTTATAATAGGTTTTATTGATGTGTCAGAAGAGCATCAATGGTGCATGCAGCTGTAGTATAGCGTCCACATGAACAAAAACATTTAGATCAAAGTGGAGTCCAGATGCATGTTACAGTGCGCCTCACACA